>CANIUD010000400.1:77500-88920 GCA_947470075.1 Closterium sp. Yama58-4 | reverse complement strand
GGACCATCTCGGGTGGAACCGGATCCACCCAGGCCGGGTGGGGGTCCAGACCATCCCGGTTGAGAACCGGATCCCCACCCGGGTCGGGTGGGGGTCCGGACCATCTCGGGTGGGATCCGGATCCACCCAGGCCGGGTGGGGGTCCGGACCATCCCGAGAGGAGCCGGTTGATGTGATTGACAACCTGCCATAAAACCAGGGCCAATCACTCCGATTACGTTGGGTTAACGTCATTCGGGGCACCCGAAAGAACCCTATTAGGATCCGGATCCACCCGGGTCCGGTTGGGGTCCGGACCATCTCGGGTGGGGACCGGATCCACCCGGGTCGGGTTGGGGTCCGGACCATCCCGGGAGGGAACCGGATCCACCCGGTTCGGGTGGGGGTCCGGACCATCCCGGGTGGGAACCGGATCCCCATCCGGGTCGGGTAGGGGTCCCGGACCATCACGGGTGGGACCGGATCCACCCGGGTCAGGTTGGGGTCCAGACCATCCCGGGTAGGAACCGGATCCACCCGGGTCGGGTTGGGGTCCGGACCATCCCGGTTGAGAACCGGAATCCCACCCGGGGTCGGGTGGGGGTCCGGACCATCCCGGTTGAGAACCGGATCCCCACCCGGGTCGGGTGGGGGTCCGGACCATCTCGGGTGGGATCCGGATCCACCCAGGCCGGGTGGGGGTCCGGACCATCCCGAGAGGAGCCGGTTGATGTGATTGACAACCTGCCATAAAACCAGGGCCAATCACTCCGATTACGTTGGGTTAACGTCATTCGGGGCAACCGAAAGAACCCTATTAGGATCCGGATCCACCCGGGTCCGGTTGGGGTCCGGACCATCTCGGGTGGGGACCGGATCCACCCGGGTCGGGTTGGGGTCCGGACCATCCCGGGAGGGAACCGGATCCACCCGGTTCGGGTGGGGGTCCGGACCATCCCGGGTGGGAACCGGATCCCCATCCGGGTCTGGTAGGGGTCCGGACCATCACGGGTGGGAACCGGATCCACCCGGGTCGGGTGGGGGTCCGGACCATCCCGGGTAGGAACCGGATCCAACCAGGCCGGGTGGGGTCCGGACCATCCCGGTTGAGAACCGGATCCCCACCCAGGGGTCGTTGGGGGGTCCGGACCATCCCGGGTGGGAACCGGATCCACCCGGGTCGGGTTGGGGTCCGGACCATCCCGGGAGGGAACCTGATCCACCCGGTTCGGGTGGGGTCCGGACCATCCCGGGTGGGAACCGGATCCCCACCCGGGTCGGGTTGGGGTCCGGACCATCCCGGGAGGGAACCGGATCCACCCGGGTCGGGTGGGGGTCCGGACCATCCCGGGTTGAAACCGGGTCCACACAGGCCGGGTGGGGGTCCAGACCATCCCGGGTGGGAACCGGACCACCCGGTCGGGTTGGGGGTCCGGACCATCCAGGGTGGGAACCGGGTCCACCCAGGCCGGGTGGGGGTCCAGACCATCCCGGTTGAGAACCGGATCCCCACCCGGGTCGGGTTGGGGTCCGGACCATCTCGGGTGGGAACCGGATCCACCCGGGTCGGGTGGGGGTCCGGACCATCCCGGTTGAGAACCGGATCCCCACCCGGGTCGGGTGGGGGTCCGGACCATCTCGGGTGGGATCCGGATCCACCCAGGCCGGGCGGGGGTCCGGACCATCCCGAGAGGAGCCGGTTGATGTGATTGACAACCTGCCATAAAACCAGGGCCAATCACTCCGATTACGTTGGGTTAACGTCATTCGGGGCACCCGAAAGAACCCTATTAGGATCCGGATCCACCCGGGTCCGGTTGGGGTCCGGACCATCTCGGGTGGGGACCGGATCCACCCGGGTCGGGTTGGGGTCCGGACCATCCCGGGAGGGAACCGGATCCACCCGGTTCGGGTGGGGGTCCGGACCATCCCGGGTGGGAACCGGATCCCCATCCGGGTCTGGTAGGGGTCCGGACCATCACGGGTGGGAACCGGATCCACCCGGGTCAGGTGGGGGTCCGGACCATCCCGGGTAGGAACCGGATCCACCCGGGTCGGGTGGGGGTCCGGACCATCCCGGTTGAGAACCGGATCCCCACCCAGGTCGTGTGGGGGTTCGGACCATCCCGGGTGGGAACCGGATCCACCCGGGTCGGGTTGGGGTCCGGACCATCCCGGGAGGGAACCTGATCCACCCGGTTCGGGTGGGGGTCCGGACCATCCCGGGTGGGAACCGGATCCCCACCCGGGTCGGGTAGGGGTCCGGACCATCCCGGGTAGGAACCGGATCCACCCGGGTCGGGTGGGGGTCCGGACCATCCCGGGTTGAAACCGGGTCCACCCAGGCCGGGTGGGGGTCCAGACCATCCCGGGTGGGAACCGGACCCACCCGGGTCGGGTTGGGGGTCCGGACCATCCAGGGTGGGAACCGGGTCCACCCAGGCCGGGTGGGGGTCCAGACCATCCCGGTTGAGAACCGGGTCCCCACCCGGGTCGGGTGGGGGTCCGGACCATCTCGGGTGGGAACCGGATCCACCCGGTTCGGGTGGGGGTCCGGACCATCCCGGTTGAGAACCGGATCCCCACCCGGGTCGGGTGGGGGTCCGGACCATCTCGGGTGGGAACCGGATCCACCCGGGTCGGGTGGGGGTCCGGACCATCCCGGTAGGAACCGGATCCCCCGGGTAACCCGGGTGGGGTCCGGACCATCCCGGTTGAGAACCGGATCCCCACCCGGGTCGGGTGGGGATCGGACCATCCCGGGTGGGAACCGGTTCCACCCGGGTCGGGTTGGGGTCCGGACCATCCCGGGAGGGAACCTGATCCACCCGGTTCGGGTGGGGGTCCGGACCATCCCGGGTGGGAACCGGATCCCCACCCGGGTCGGGTAGGGGTCCGGACCATCCCGGGTAGGAACCGGATCCACCCGGGTCGGGTGGGGGTCCGGACCATCCCGGGTTGAAACCGGGTCCACCCAGGCCGGGTGGGGGTCCAGACCATCCCGGGTGGGAACCGGACCCACCCAGGTCGGGTGGGGGGTCCGGACCATCCAGGGTGGGAACCGGGTCCACCCAGGCCGGGTGGGGGTCCAGACCATCCCGGTTGAGAACCGGATCCCCACCCGGTCGGGTGGGGGTCCGGACCATCTCGGGTGGGAACCGGATCCACCCGGGTCGGGTGGGGGTCCGGACCATCCCGGTTGAGAACCGGATCCCCACCCGGGTCGGGTGGGGGTCCGGACCATCTCGGGTGGGATCCGGATCCACCCAGGCCGGGTGGGGGTCCGGACCATCCCGAGAGGAGCCGGTTGATGTGATTGACAACCTGCCATAAAACCAGGGCCAATCACTCCGATTACGTTGGGTTAACGTCATTCGGGGCAACCGAAAGAACCCTATTAGGATCCGGATCCACCCGGGTCCGGTTGGGGTCCGGACCATCTCGGGTGGGGACCGGATCCACCCGGGTCGGGTTGGGGTCCGGACCATCCCGGGAGGGAACCGGATCCACCCGGTTCGGGTGGGGGTCCGGACCATCCCGGGTGGGAACCGGATCCCCATCCGGGTCTGGTAGGGGTCCGGACTATCACGGGTGGGAACCGGATCCACCCGGGTCGGGTGGGGGTCCGGACCATCCCGGGTAGGAACCGGATCCACCCGGGTCGGGTGGGGGTCCGGACCATCCCGGTTGAGAACCGGATCCCCACCCAGGTCGTGTGGGGGTCCGGACCATCTCGGGTGGGAACCGGATCCACCCAGGCCGGGTGGGGGTCCGGACCATCCCGAGAGGAGCCGGTTGATGTGATTGACAACCTGCCATAAAACCAGGGCCAATCACTCCGATTACGTTGGGTTACCGTCATTCGGGGCAACCGAAAGAACCCCATTAGGATCCGGATCCACCCGGGTCGGGTTGGGGTCCGGACCATCTCGGGTGGGGACCGGATCCACCCGGGTCGGGTTGGGGTCCGGACCATCCCGGGAGGGAACCGGGTCCACCCGGTTCGGGTGGGGGTCCGGACCATCCCGGGTGGGAACCGGATCCACCCGGGTCGGGTGGGGTTCTGGACCATCCCGGGTGGGAACCGGATCCACCCGGGTCGGGTGGGGGTCCGGACCATCCGAAATGGGTACCGGATGGACCCATCCCGGGTGGGAACCGGATCCAACCATCCCCATCCTAGGGAGGGATGAAATAGCGCCACCCCCACCTAACTACCCGGCCAATCACATGGATAACGTTGGGTTACCATCATTGTGGGCCTTTGATTAAACTTTGCCACGGCCCTAGGGATGCATGGGAGGAGCAACACCCCACCCTATTCCAAGGACAGTCACCTCGATTACGTTGGCTTACCATCATTTGGAGCAAGCAAAAGAGCCTAGGGGATGGATGGCACAAAGAACTCCCTCGGTGCTCCTAGGCCAATCACTCGGATTACATTGGGTTACCGCAATTTGGGGCCACAAACGATGACATACCAGGGCCATAGAGAGGGGAGTGGAACGACATTCCCACCCTATACCACGGCCAATCACCTCGATTATGTTGGGCTACCATCCTTTGTGGCGACTGGAAAGAGTCGCCGGGGCCATAAGGAGGGAAATAAAACCCTCTCCTTAGGCTATTCCATGGCCAATCACATGGATTACGTTGGGTTACCATCATTTGGGGCAATTGGAAAGACTCACCAGGCCCTAGAGAGGGACAAATCACCCCTCTCCCTACCCTATTCCAGGGCCAATCACCTCGATTATGTTGGGTTACCATCATTTGGGGCAGTTGGAAAGACTCGCCCGAGCTCTAGGGAGGGACAAACTATCCCTCTCCCTACCCTATTCCAGGTCCAATCACTCGGGTTACATTGGGTTACCATCATTTGGGGCAGTTTTGGGATGGATATGAACCCGTGCAAGGGTGGATTTCAACATTGGGCCCGATCCACTCGGTTCACTGGAGTGCTCGGGTCATTCCAGCCGGGCAAAAGGACCGTTGGGATGGATACGAACCCGTAGAAAGGTACTTCCCACCCCGGTTGACACTTTCCCCCGGTCATCCAGGGCTTTCCACCTGGAAAAAGAGGTCCAGGAGCCCATCCAAGCCCGCGCAAGGGTGGATTTCGGCCTAGGCCGGTTCGTTGGAGTGCTTGGGTCATTCCAGCCGGTCAAACGGACCGTTGGGATAGATGTGAACCCGTAGAAAGGTAGTTCCCACCCCGGTTGACACTTTCCCCCGGTCATCCAGGCCGTTCCACCGGGAAAAGGAGGTCTCGGAGCCCATCCAAGCCCGCGCAAGGGTGGATTTCGACCTAGGCCGGTTCGTTGGAGTGCTTGGGTCATTCCAGCTGGTCAAAAGGACCCTTGGGATGGATGTGAACCCGTACAAGGGTGGTTCCTACTACGGCTGAAACTTTCCCCCTGTCATACATGTCTTTCCACCGGGAAAAGGAGATCCGGAGGCCATCCGAGCCCGTGCAAGGCGGATTTCTACCTTGGCCGGTTCATTGGAGTGCTTGGGTCATTCCAGTCGATCAAAAGGACCCTTGGGATGGATGTGAACCCGTACAAAGGTGGTTCCCACCCCGGTTGACACTTTCCCCCGGTCATCCAGGGATTTCCACCTGGAAAAAGAGGTCCCGGAGCCCATCCAAGCCCGCGCAAGGGTAGATTTCGACCTTGGCCGGTTCGTTGGAGTGCTTGGGTCATTCCAGCCGGTCAAAAGGACCCTTGGGATGGATGTGAACCCGTACAAAGGTGGTTCCCACCACGGGTGACATTTTCCCCTGGTCATCCATGCCTTTCCACCGGGAAAAGGAGGTCCCCGAGGTCATCCGAGCCCGTGCAAGGGTGGATTTCGTCCTCGGCCGGTTCGTTGGAGTGCTCGGGTCATTCCACCCGGTCAAAAGGACCCTTGGGATGGATATGAACCCGTACAAAGGTGGTTCTCACCACGGGTGACACTTTCCCCCGGTCATCCATGCCTTTCCACCGGGAAAAAGAGGTCCCGGAGGCCACCCGAGCCCGTGAAAGGGTGCATTTTGACCTTGGCCAGTTCATTGAAGCACCTGGGCCCTTCCAGCCGGTCCAAAGGACCCATGGGATGGATGTGAACCCGTAGAGAGGTGGTTCTCACCACGGCTGACACTTTTCCCCGGTCATCCAGGCCTTTCCACCGGGAAAAAGAGGTCCCGGAGTCCATCCGAGCCCGTGCAAGGGAGGAGTTCTACCTTGGCCGGATCCACCCGGGTCGTGTGGGGGGTCCGGACCATCCCGGGTGGGAACCGGATCCACCCGGGCCGAGTGGGGGGTCCGGACCATCCCGGGTGGGAACCGGATCCACCCGGGCCGGGTGGGGGGTCCGGACCATCCCGGGTGGGAACCGGGTCCATCCGGGTCGGATGGGGGGTCCGGCCCAGACCATCCAGGGTGGGAACAGGGTCCCTGGCAGGGTCCATCCGGGCCGGGTGGGGGTCCGGACCATCTCGGGTGGGGATCGGATCCACCCGGGCCAGGTGGGGGTTCGGACCATCCCGGGTGGGAACCGAGTCCACACATTCCGGGTGGGAACCGAGTCCACGGAGGCCGGAGGGAAGGGGGGGGGGGGGGGGTGGATTCTCGACCATCCCGGGTGGGGACCGCATCCGCCCGGGTCGGGTGGGGGTCCGGACCATCTTGGATGGGGACCGCATCAACCCGGGTAGGGTGGGGGACCGGACCATCCCGGGTGGGAACCGGGTCCACACAGGCCGGGTGGGGGGTCCAGACCATCCCAGGTGGGGATCGGATCCAACGGGGCGGGGTGGGGGTTCCGGACCACCCCGGGTGGGAACCGGGTCCACCCGGGCAGGGTGGGGGGTCCGGTCCATCCCGGGTTGAAACCGGGTCCACCCAGGCCGGGTGGGGGTCCAGACCATCCCGGGTGGGAACCGGACCCACCCGGGTCGGGTGGGGGGTCCGGACCATCCAGGGCGGGAACCGGGTCCACCCGGGCAGGGTGGGGGTCCGGACCATCCCGGATAGGAACCGGGTCCACCCGGGCCGGGTGGGGGTCCGGACCATCCCGGGTGGGAACCGGGTCCACACAGGCCTGGTGGGGGGTCCGTGCCATCCCGGGTGAGGATCGGATCCACCCGGGTCGGGTGGGGATCGGACCATCCCGGGTGGGAACCGGGTCCACCCGGGCGGGGTGGGGGGTCCGGACCATCCAGGGTGGGGAGCGGGTCCACCCAGACCGGTTGGGGGTCCGGACCATCCCGGGTGGGGATGGGACCCACCCGGGTCGGGGTCGGGTGGGGGTCTGGACCATCCGGGGTAGGAACCGGGTCCACGCAGGCCGGGTGGGGGGTCCGTGCCATCCCGGGTGGGGATCGGATCCAACCGGGCGGGGTGGGGGTTCCGGACCATCCCGGGTGGGAACCGGGTCAACCCGGGCGGGGTGGGGGTCCGGACCATCCCGGGTTGAAACCGGGTCCACCCAGACCGGGTGGGGGTCCAGACCATCCAGGGTGGGAACCGGGTCCACCCGGGCCGGGTGGGGGTCCGGACCATCCCGGGTGGGAACCGGGTCCACCCGGGCGGGGTGGGGGTTCCGGACCATACCCGGGTGGGGACCGGATCCGCCCCGGTCGGGTGGGGGTCCGGACGATCCCGGGTGGGAACCGGACCCACCCGGGTCGGGTGGGGGTTTCGGACCATCCCGGGTGGGAACCGGGTCCACCCGGGCCCCGGGCCGGGTGGGTGTCCGGACCATCCCGGGTGGGAACCGGGTCCACACAGGCCTGGTGGGGGGTCCTTGCCGTCCCGGGTGAGGATCGGATCCACCCGGGTCGGGTGATGGCCCGGACCATCCCGGGTGGGAACCGGGTCCACCCAGGCTGGGTGGGGGTTCCGGACCATCCCGGGTGGGAACCGGGTCCACTTGGGCGGGTGGGGGGTCCGGACCATCCCGGGTTGAAACCGGGTCCACCCAGGCCGGGTGGGGGTCCAGACCATCCCGGGTGGGAACCGGACCCACCCGGGTCGGGTGGGGGGTCCGGACCATCCCGGGTGGGGACCGGATCCGCCCCGGTCGGTTGGGGGTCCGGACGATCCCGGGTGGGAACCGGATCCACCCAGGCCGGGTGGGGGTCCAGACCATCACGAGTGGGAACCGGACCCACCAGGGTGGGAACCGGGTCCACCAGGGCAGGGTGGGGGTCCGGACCATCCCGGGTGGGAGCCGGGTCCACCCGTGCCGGGTGGGGGTCCGGACCATCCCGGGTGGGAACCGGGTCCACCCGTGTCGGGTGGGGGGTCCGGACCATCCAGGGTGGGAACCGGGTCCACCCGGGCAGGGTGGGGGTCCGGACCATCCCGGGTGGGAGCCGGGTCCACCCGTGGCGGGTGGGGGTCTGGACCATCCTGGGTGGGAACCGGGTCCACACAGGCCTGGTGGGGGGTCCGTGCCATCCCGGGTGAGGATCGGATCCACCCGGGTCGGGTGGGGGTCCGGACCATCCCGGGTGGGAACCGGGTCCACCCGGGCGGGGTGGGGGTTCCGGACCATATCCGGGTGGGGACCGAGTCCACGCAGGCCGGAGGGAAGGAAGGGGGGGGGGGGGGGGGGGGGGTTGGGGTCCGGACCATCTCGGGTGGGGACCGCATCCACCCGGGTCGGGTGGGGGTCCGGACCATCTCGGGTGGGGACCGCATCCACCCGGGTAGGGTGGGGGACCAGACCATCCCGGGTTGAAACCGGGTCCACACAGGCCGGGTGGGGGTCCAGACCATCCCGGGTGGGGATGGGACCCACCCGGGTCGGGGTCGGGTGGGGTCCCGGACCATCCCTGGTGGGAACCACACCCACACCCACACCCACCTAGAGCCCTCAAAGGACCCAAAACCGAAACCGTGGGCGCATCCAAAACATTGAAAAAAAAAATGTCTCTTGGGACCGGAAAGGATCTCGGTCGAGAACCGAAGGTGGTGACCAAAAGGAAAAAGGGCTCTAGGGAGGGCAGGGGCCCTAACAAGGACCCACACCCACCCTAGAGCCCTAAAAGCCTAAAAGGACCCCGGTCGAAACCGAGGGCGTGACCAAAAAAAAAAAAAAAAAAGGGCTCTAGGGAAGGTAGGGGCCCGTGCAACGGCCCGCACCCACCCTAGAGCCCACGAAGGAACCAGGCCGAAATCGAGGTGGTGACCCAAGGGATCCGGTTTTCCGGCCCGGGTCGTTCGACCGACCGATCCGGTCCATCCGACCCACCGGGATGGCCCGGATGGGTCCGGTTCCCCACCGGGATGGCCCGGATGGGTCCGGTTTCTCACCCGGATGGTCCGGATGGATCAGGGTCCCCACCCGGGTGACCCCGATGATCTGGTTCCCGACCCGGATGACCCGGTCGAAACGGTTTTCCACCCGCATGACACGGTCCGGCCCGGTTGATCTGGTTCCAATTCGGTACCCCACCCGGCCTCGGTCCGGTCGATACGCCGGATCCGGTTCATCCGGCTCCCCACCCGGACCATCCGGATGAACCGGTTCCCCGCCCGGTTGGTCCGGATCCCCATCCGGATGGTCCGGTCGGTCCGTTTCCCCACCAGGACGACCGGAACGATCCGGTTCCCCGCCCAGATGACCCGGATGATCTCGTTCCCCCATCCGACTGGTCCGGATTTCCACCCGGTTCCCAACGCGGATGGTCCGAATGGGTCCGGTCCCCCCCCGGATGGTCCGGATGAGCCCGTTTCCCCACCCGGATGACCCGGTCGATCCGGTTCCCCACCCAAATGGTCCGAATGGGTCCGGTTCCCTGCCCGGATGGTCCGGATTGGTCTGGTTCCCCACCCGGGTGAGCCGGATGGTCCGGTTCCCGACCCGGATGACCCGGTTGATCCGGTCGATCCGGTTCCCCACCCGGATGGTCCGGACGGGTCCGGTTCCCGACCCGGTACCCCACCCGGACGGACCGGTTGGGTCCGGTTCCCCATCCGGATGGTCCCGTTGGGTCCGGTTCCCCACCCGGATGGCCGGGATGGGTCCGGTTTCTCATCCAGATGGTCCGGATGGATCAGGGTCCCCACCCGGATGACCCCGATGATCCGGTTCCCGACCCGGATGACTCGGTCGATCCGGTTTTCCACCCGGATGAACCGGTTTCTCGGCCGGTCGGACCGGTTCCCCACCCGGTTCTCCATCCGGATGCTCCGATCGGTCCGTGTCCCCACCCAGATGGTCCGGATGGGTCCGGTTTCCCGCCCGGTCCGGTTCCCCACCCGGGGATGGTCCGGATGGGTCCGACTCCCCACCCGGATGGTCCGGATGGGTCCGGTCCCACGCGCGGATGGTCCGGATGGGTCCGGTTCTCCACCCGGATGACCCTGGTTGATCCGGTTCCCCACCCGGATGGTCGGGACGGGTCCGGTTCCCCACCCGGATGACCCGGATGGTCCGGATGGGTCCGGTTGTCCACCCGAATGACCCGGATGATCCGGTTCTCCTCCCGGATGACCCGGGTGATCCGGTTCCCCACCCGGATGACCCGGTTCCCTACCCGGATGGTCCGGATCGGTCCGGTTCCCCACCCGAATGACCCAGATGGGTCCGGTTGTCCACCCGGATGGTCCGGTTAGGTCCGTTACCCGACCCGGTACCCCAATCGAACGGTCCGGTTGGGTCCGGTTCCCCACCTGGATGGACCGGCTGGGTCCGGTTCCCCACCCGGATGACCCGGATAATCAGGTTCCCCATCCGGATGGTCCGGTCGATCCGGTTACCCACCCGCACGACCCGGATGATCCGGATGATCCGGTTCCGGGTCCTGTTCCCTACCCGGATGGTCCGGTCGATCCGGTCCCCACCCGGATGACCCGGTCGGTCCGGTTCCCCACCCGATTTCCCATCCGGATGGTCGGGTCGGGTCGGTCAGGTTCCGGACCCGGATGACCCGCATGGTCCGGTTACCCATCCGGATGACCCCGGTTGGTCCGGTTTGGCCTCGCTTTTTGACCCCCGGACCCCTAGAAATCCGGAACTTTGCTGAAAATCGGGGCATGGTTGGGGCCGTCCTTATGTCCTTATGTCCTTAGTTCCGTCTTTCGTCTGAGTCGTCGTCCGTCTAGGCAGCTTTGATGGGTATATAAAAAAGATGTCCTCTTCTATATATATCCATCGGAGGGGGCCCGGGGCAGGCCCACGGGAAGGGGGGAGGGGATCTCACTCGATCCTTGACCCTTCCAGCGCGCGAGCCCCGGCGGCCCACCAGAAGAGGGAGGGAGCGACCCTCACCCTTCTAACCAGGCCGACCAACAATAAGCCACCAAGCCGGATGACCGCGAGGGCTCTGCCGGACCCTCCTCGGTTCCCCTTTTGTCCACTCCACCTCCCTCACGTATCCCGCCTTCCATTGCCACGGCGTCGGGATGCGGGCCCTTGCTTAAAAGAAAGGAAGGACAGCAAGGGTC
>CANIUD010000400.1:72500-75000 GCA_947470075.1 Closterium sp. Yama58-4 | reverse complement strand
AGCACCAGCTATCCTGAGGGAAACTTCGGAGGGAACCAGCTACCAGATGGTTCGATTAGTCTTTCGCCCCTATACCCAAGTCTGACGAACGATTTGCACGTCAGTAGCGCTGCGGGCCTCCACCAGAGTTTCCTCTGGCTTCGCCCTGCTCAGGCATAGTTCACCATCTTTCGGGTCCCAACGCGACTACTCAACGCACCCCGGGCGCCGAGGCCCCCGGGGCGGTCCGTGGTGCGGGCAGCACGAGGCCGCCTTCTCACGGGTCGCTTTCACTGTCGCCATTGTGGTTTTCAACCCATTGGCTCGCAGCCGCGTTGGCCTCCTTGGTCCGTGTTTCAAGACGGGTCGCATCAGCCCGTTTCGCCAGCGCCGACCCGTGAGGGCCATCCTCGGTCTCCGCCGCGGTGGGAGCGAGCTCCTTTTCCCGCGGCCTCGACCGGCGCTGCGTACCTCCGGGCCCCGCGTGAACGGGTCCCGCAGGTTTGCTTGGGCTCATGCGCTTATCCTCCTGACGATTTCAAGCACTTTTTACTCTCTTTCCAAAGTTCTTTTCATCTTTCCCTCGCGGTACTTGTTCGCTATCGGAAACCTGGCCGTATTTAGCCTTGGATGGAGCTTACCACCCATGTTGGGGCTGCACTCCCAAGCAACCCGACTCTTCGGATGCGCCTCGTGAAGTGACGGGTCGTCGCCCGACGGGGGTGTCACCCTCTCTGCCGCCACTTTCCAGTGGACTTGAGGCGGCGCCCGTCACAGAGAACGCTTCCTTTTCAGACTACAATTCGGAGGGCCGGAGGCCCTCGGATTTCAAGCCTGGGCTTTTCCTTGGTCGCTCGCCGCTACCAAAGGAATCACGGTTGTTTTCTTTTCCTCCGCTTAGTAATATGCTTAAATTCAGCGGGTGGTCTCGCCTGACTTGAAGCCATCGTTTGGGGGTTTGCCCGGTTCTTCCCCGGTCCGACCATTTTTAGTACGAGCCCCGTCCGCCCCTCGCCCGGTCCGTGCGCGCTACTTTGGAGGGCGGAGACCGAGGGTTGCCACGCCCTCGGACTCCATTTCTCCGTTTCGCGGCCTTCTCGGGAGAGGAAAAGAGGAACCGGTTTGGCATCCGATACCCCCCCACCTGCTGGGAGGTCCGGACGGGGTCCGTTGGCCGGCTGGGTTCACCGGGCCCAGCGGGGTCGCCACCCGCCTCGTCGCGCTCGTCCCGCTCGCGTCCTCCCGGTTGGCATCCGGGGATCTGCACTGGGGTCGAGACGGAGAGGAGACGGGCTTGCGGCGGCCCTGCGATTTCAGCCGACTGCCCCCCGTTGTGCACGGGTTGCGACGGCCATCTCGTTTTCCCAGGTACGGGCGATTGTCTCGGGCAAAAACAGCCCGAGCGCCCCTCGTATGCCGGCGCACTTTGGCAGCTCCGTCCCGTTCATCCAGCCGCACGTTAGCCGCGTGCGGAGGGTGTGGGTGCGGAATGCGTGGCTCCACCTGGATGTGTGTGGCGTTCAAGCAGACGTGCCCTCGGCCGAGGCCTCGGGCGCAACATGCGTTCAAAGTTTCGATGATTCACGGAGTTTTGCAATTCGCATTACGTATCGCATTTCGCTGCGTTCTTCATCGAGCCAGGTTCCAAGATATCCATCGTCAGGAGTGGGGTCCCAGTTTTTATTAGGTGCCGGGGCTCGTGGGGGCCCCGCTCAAGGGGAGGGTTTTGCGACCGGACGGCCAGTCCCGATCGCGGAGAGGTCTATATCCCGTGCCCGTTCGCAGCTCCTTGATGCACTGCGATCGGGCCCGGCTGAGAAACGGTCCCTTGCCATCACCACGGGCGCCCCTTCCCAGCCAACCGAAGAGGATTTCGGAGGGCCGGGCGAGCAAGACCCCGCAGTCACACCAGCCGGTGCCAAGAGAGATTGGAGCACCGGTGGCGGGGGACGCTAGGTTAGAGGAGGAATCCGGCAAGCCCATTTTCTGAGGATACGTCCTAGGTCCGACGTCGAACTTCCCGGTGCTTCCGCTTTTGGGAGAGAGTCCGACCGGTTACCATCGGGGGAAAGGGATTTGGTTTTTGTTCCGCATGGACGCCCGGTGCCGCCGGGAAGCAGGCTCCCTGGTGTCGAGGCTCGTCGAGGTGCGGTACGGAGAGGACATCGGGTGCCACACCGCTGCCCTAACCGACCGTGTTTCCCGACTTGCCTCGCTCCCGATCA
This sequence comes from Closterium sp. Yama58-4, assembly GCA_947470075.1. Lineage (NCBI taxonomy): Eukaryota > Viridiplantae > Streptophyta > Zygnematophyceae > Desmidiales > Closteriaceae > Closterium > Closterium sp. Yama58-4. The sequence continues at coordinate 72,796 of CANIUD010000400.1, read as the reverse complement.
CGACTAGCCTTTGGGATGGCGGGCCTACTAAGCTAGTTGCGTGGGAGGGGGCTGCGACCTGATCTCCTGCGAGAGGAGGTCGCCCGGTCCCTCCGGTGTTGCGAGCAACACGCGGAAAAGCCGAGGGCGGTCGTTACGTCACTCGTTCTTAGGAGCGGTTGCCAAGGTCTGGGATCAACCGAGGCGGTGCTCCATGCCCGTCGGGGTGCGTCTTCCTTTAAGCACCACAACGAATCCATCGGTGCTCGATCTTTTTTCGAGCCACCGCACGCCCGCTTGCTCGCCGATCGCTCGCC
>CANIUD010000400.1:55000-67500 GCA_947470075.1 Closterium sp. Yama58-4 | reverse complement strand
GGACGGAACCGGATCCAACCAGGCCGGGTGGGGTCCGGACCATCCCGGTTGAGAACCGCCGGGTGGGGGTCCGGACCATCTCGGGTGGGAACCGGATCCACCCATGCCGGGTGGGGGTCCGGACCATCCCGAGAGGAGCCGGTTGATGTGATTGACAACCTGCCATAAAACCAGGGCCAATCACTCCGATTACGTTGGGTTACCGTCATTCGGGGCAACCGAAAGAACCCTATTAGGATCCGGATCCACCCGGGTCGGGTTGGGGTCCGGACCATCCAAAAGGGGGACAGGATGGACCCAGCCCGGTTGGGAACCGAATCCACCCAGCCCAAGTCCTAGGGAGGGATAAAAAAGGCGCAAGCCCCCCCCACCGCACTCCTCGGCCAATCACCTGGATCACGTTGGCTTACCATCATTTGGGGCCTTTGGTAAAGTTTACCATGGCCCCAAGGATGAATGAGACGAACAACACCCCATCCCACCCCAAGGCCAATCACCTGGATCACGTTGGCTTACCATCATTTTGGGGCGATCTTGAATCGAACGGCCGGGTGGAGGTCCGGACCATCCTGGGTGCTATCCGGATCCACCCAGGCTGGATGGGGGTCCGGACCAACCCGGGTGGGAACCGGACCCACCCTGATCGGGGGTGGGGGTCCGGACCATCCCGGGTGGGAACCGGATCCAACCAGGCCGGGTGGGGGTCCGGACCATGCCGGGACGGAACCGGATCCACCGAGGCCGGGTGGGGGGTCCGGACCATGCTGGGACGGAACCGGATCCAACCAGGCCGGGTGGGGGTCCGGACCATGCCGGGACGGAACCGGATCCACCGAGGCCGGGTGGGGGGGTCCGGACCATGCTGGGACGGAACCGGATCCAACCAGGCCGGGTGGGGTCCGGACCATCCCGGTTGAGAACCGCCGGGTGGGGGTCCGGACCATCTCGGGTGGGAACCGGATCCACCCATGCCGGGTGGGGGTCCGGACCATCCCGAGAGGAGCCGGTTGATGTGATTGACAACCTGCCATAAAACCAGGGCCAATCACTCCGATTACGTTGGGTTACCGTCATTCGGGGCAACCGAAAGAACCCTATTAGGATCCGGATCCACCCGGGTCGGGTTGGGGTCCGGACCATCTCGGGTGGGGACCGGATCCACCCGGGTCGGGTTGGGGTCCGGACCATCCCGGGAGGGAACCGGATCCACCCGGTTCGGGTGGGGGTCCGGACCATCCCGGGTGGGAACCGGATCCCCACACGGGTCGGGTAGGGGTCCGGACCATCCCGGGTAGGAACCGGATCCACCCGGGTCGGGTGGGGGTCTGGACCATCCCGGGTAGGAACCGGATCCACCCGGGTCGGGTGGGGGTCCGAACCATCCCGGTTGAGAACCGCCGGGTGGGGGTCCGGACCATCTCGGGTGGGAACCGGATCCACCCAGGCCGGGTGGGGGTCCGGACCATCCCGAGAGGAGCCGGTTGATGTGATTGACAACCTGCCATAAAACCAGGGCCAATCACTCCGATTACGTTGGGTTACCGTCATTCGGGGCAACCGAAAGAACCCTATTAGGATCCGGATCCACCCGGGTCGGGTTGGGGTCCGGACCATCTCGGGTGGGGACCGGATCCACCCGGGTCGGGTTGGGGTCCGGCCCATCCCGGGAGGGAACCTGATCCACCCGGTTCGGGTGGGGGTCCGGACCATCCCGGGTGGGAACCGGATCCCCACCCGGGTCGGGTAGGGGTCCGGACCATCCCGGGTAGGAACCGGATCCACCCGGGTCGGGTGGGGGTCCGGACCATCCCGGGTTGAAACCGGGTCCACCCAGGCCGGGTGGGGGTCCAGACCATCCCGGGTGGGAACCGGACCCACCCGGGTCGGGTGGGGGGTCCGGACCATCCAGGGTGGGAACCGGGTCCACCCAGGCCGGGTGGGGGTCCAGACCATCCCGGTTGAGAACCGGATCCCCACCCGGGTCGGGTGGGGGTCCGGACCATCTCGGGTGGGAACCGGATCCACCCGGGTCGGGTGGGGGTCCGGACCATCCCGGTTGAGAACCGGATCCCCACCCGGGTCGGGTGGGGGTCCGGACCATCTCGGGTGGGATCCGGATCCACCCAGGCCGGGTGGGGGTCCGGACCATCCCGAGAGGAGCCGGTTGATGTGATTGACAACCTGCCATAAAACCAGGGCCAATCACTCCGATTACGTTGGGTTAACGTCATTCGGGGCAACCGAAAGAACCCTATTAGGATCCGGATCCACCCGGGTCCGGTTGGGGTCCGGACCATCTCGGGTGGGGACCGGATCCACCCGGGTCGGGTTGGGGTCCGGACCATCCCGGGAGGGAACCGGATCCACCCGGTTTGGGGTGGGGGTCCGGACCATCCCGGGTGGGAACCGGATCCCCATCCGGGTCTGGTAGGGGTCCGGACCATCACGGGTGGGAACCGGATCCACCCGGGTCGGGTGGGGGTCCGGACCATCCCGGGTAGGAACCGGATCCACCCGGGTCGGGTGGGGGTCCGGACCATCCCGGTTGAGAACCGGATCCCCACCCAGGTCGTGTGGGGTCCGGACCATCCCGGGTGGGAACCGGATCCACCCGGGTCGGGTTGGGGTCCGGACCATCCCGGGAGGGAACCTGATCCACCCGGTTCGGGTGGGGGTCCGGACCATCCCGGGTGGGAACCGGATCCCCACCCGGGTCGGGTAGGGGTCCGGACCATCCCGGGTAGGAACCGGATCCACCCGGGTCGGGTGGGGGTCCGGACCATCCCGGGTTGAAACCGGGTCCACCCAGGCCGGGTGGGGGTCCAGACCATCCCGGGTGGGAACCGGACCAACCCGGGTCGGGTGGGGGGTCCGGACCATCCAGGGTGGGAACCGGGTCCACCCAGGCCGGGTGGGGGTCCAGACCATCCCGGTTGAGAACCGGATCCCCACCCGGGTCGGGTGGGGGTCCGGACCATCTCGGGTGGGAACCGGATCCACCCGGGTCGGGTGGGGGTCCGGACCATCCCGGTTGAGAACCGGATCCCCACCCGGGTCGGGTGGGGGTCCGGACCATCTCGGGTGGGATCCGGATCCACCCAGGCCGGGCGGGGGTCCGGACCATCCCGAGAGGAGCCGGTTGATGTGATTGACAACCTGCCATAAAACCAGGGCCAATCACTCCGATTACGTTGGGTTAACGTCATTCGGGGCACCCGAAAGAACCCTATTAGGATCCGGATCCACCCGGGTCCGGTTGGGGTCCGGACCATCTCGGGTGGGGACCGGATCCACCCGGGTCGGGTTGGGGTCCGGACCATCCCGGGAGGGAACCGGATCCACCCGGTTCGGGTGGGGGTCCGGACCATCCCGGGTGGGAACCGGATCCCCATCCGGGTCTGGTAGGGGTCCGGACCATCACGGGTGGGAACCGGATCCACCCGGGTCAGGTGGGGGTCCGGACCATCCCGGGTAGGAACCGGATCCACCCGGGTCGGGTGGGGGTCCGGACCATCCCGGTTGAGAACCGGATCCCCACCCGGGTCGGGTGGGGGTCCGGACCATCCCGGTTGAGAACCGGATCCCCACCCGGGTCGGGTGGGGGTCCGGACCATCTCGGGTGGGATCCGGATCCACCCAGGCCGGGTGGGGGTCCGGACCATCCCGAGAGGAGCCGGTTGATGTGATTGACAACCTGCCATAAAACCAGGGCCAATCACTCCGATTACGTTGGGTTAACGTCATTCGGGGCAACCGAAAGAACCCTATTAGGATCCGGATCCACCCGGGTCCGGTTGGGGTCCGGACCATCTCGGGTGGGGACCGGATCCACCCGGGTCGGGTTGGGGTCCGGACCATCCCGGGAGGGAACCGGATCCACCCGGTTCGGGTGGGGGTCCGGACCATCCCGGGTGGGAACCGGATCCCCATCCGGGTCTGGTAGGGGTCCGGACCATCACGGGTGGGAACCGGATCCACCCGGGTCGGGTGGGGGTCCGGACCATCCCGGGTAGGAACCGGATCCACCCGGGTCGGGTGGGGGTCCGGACCATCCCGGTTGAGAACCGGATCCCCACCCAGGTCGTGTGGGGGTCCGGACCATCCCGGGTGGGAACCGGATCCACCCGGGTCGGGTTGGGGTCCGGACCATCCCGGGAGGGAACCTGATCCACCCGGTTCGGGTGGGGGTCCGGACCATCCCGGGTGGGAACCGGATCCCCACCCGGGTCGGGTAGGGGTCCGGACCATCCCGGGTAGGAACCGGATCCACCCGGGTCGGGTGGGGGTCCGGACCATCCCGGGTTGAAACCGGGTCCACCCAGGCCGGGTGGGGGTCCAGACCATCCCGGGTGGGAACCGGACCAACCCGGGTCGGGTGGGGGGTCCGGACCATCCAGGGTGGGAACCGGGTCCACCCAGGCCGGGTGGGGGTCCAGACCATCCCGGTTGAGAACCGGATCCCCACCCGGGTCGGGTGGGGGTCCGGACCATCTCGGGTGGGAACCGGATCCACCCGGGTCGGGTGGGGGTCCGGACCATCCCGGTTGAGAACCGGATCCCCACCCGGGTCGGGTGGGGGTCCGGACCATCTCGGGTGGGATCCGGATCCACCCAGGCCGGGCGGGGGTCCGGACCATCCCGAGAGGAGCCGGTTGATGTGATTGACAACCTGCCATAAAACCAGGGCCAATCACTCCGATTACGTTGGGTTAACGTCATTCGGGGCACCCGAAAGAACCCTATTAGGATCCGGATCCACCCGGGTCCGGTTGGGGTCCGGACCATCTCGGGTGGGGACCGGATCCACCCGGGTCGGGTTGGGGTCCGGACCATCCCGGGAGGGAACCGGATCCACCCGGTTCGGGTGGGGGTCCGGACCATCCCGGGTGGGAACCGGATCCCCATCCGGGTCTGGTAGGGGTCCGGACCATCACGGGTGGGAACCGGATCCACCCGGGTCAGGTGGGGGTCCGGACCATCCCGGGTAGGAACCGGATCCACCCGGGTCGGGTGGGGGTCCGGACCATCCCGGTTGAGAACCGGATCCCCACCCAGGTCGTGTGGGGGTTCGGACCATCCCGGGTGGGAACCGGATCCACCCGGGTCGGGTTGGGGTCCGGACCATCCCGGGAGGGAACCTGATCCACCCGGTTCGGGTGGGGGTCCGGACCATCCCGGGTGGGAACCGGATCCCCACCCGGGTCGGGTAGGGGTCCGGACCATCCCGGGTAGGAACCGGATCCACCCGGGTCGGGTGGGGGTCCGGACCATCCCGGGTTGAAACCGGGTCCACCCAGGCCGGGTGGGGGTCCAGACCATCCCGGGTGGGAACCGGACCCACCCGGGTCGGGTGGGGGGTCCGGACCATCCAGGGTGGGAACCGGGTCCACCCAGGCCGGGTGGGGGTCCAGACCATCCCGGTTGAGAACCGGGTCCCCACCCGGGTCGGGTTGGGGTCCGGACCATCTCGGGTGGGAACCGGATCCACCCGGGTCGGGTGGGGGTCCGGACCATCCCGGTTGAGAACCGGATCCCCACCCGGGTCGGGTGGGGGTCCGGACCATCTCGGGTGGGAACCGGATCCACCCGGGTCGGGTGGGGGTCCGGACCATCCCGGGTAGGAACCGGATCCACCCGGGTCGGGTGGGGGTCCGGACCATCCCGGTTGAGAACCGGATCCCCACCCAGGTCGTGTGGGGGTCCGGACCATCCCGGGTGGGAACCGGTTCCACCCGGGTCGGGTTGGGGTCTGGACCATCCCGGGAGGGAACCTGATCCACCCGGTTCGGGTGGGGGTCCGGACCATCCCGGGTGGGAACCGGATCCCCACCCGGGTCGGGTAGGGGTCCGGACCATCCCGGGTAGGAACCGGATCCACCCGGGTCGGGTGGGGGTCCGGACCATCCCGGGTTGAAACCGGGTCCACCCAGGCCGGGTGGGGGTCCAGACCATCCCGGGTGGGAACCGGACCCACCCAGGTCGGGTGGGGGGTCCGGACCATCCAGGGTGGGAACCGGGTCCACCCAGGCCGGGTGGGGGTCCAGACCATCCCGGTTGAGAACCGGATCCCCACCCGGGTCGGGTGGGGGTCCGGACCATCTCGGGTGGGAACCGGATCCACCCGGGTCGGGTGGGGGTCCGGACCATCCCGGTTGAGAACCGGATCCCCACCCGGGTCGGGTGGGGGTCCGGACCATCTCGGGTGGGATCCGGATCCACCCAGGCCGGGTGGGGGTCCGGACCATCCCGAGAGGAGCCGGTTGATGTGATTGACAACCTGCCATAAAACCAGGGCCAATCACTCCGATTACGTTGGGTTAACGTCATTCGGGGCAACCGAAAGAACCCTATTAGGATCCGGATCCACCCGGGTCCGGTTGGGGTCCGGACCATCTCGGGTGGGGACCGGATCCACCCGGGTCGGGTTGGGGTCCGGACCATCCCGGGAGGGAACCGGATCCACCCGGTTCGGGTGGGGGTCCGGACCATCCCGGGTGGGAACCGGATCCCCATCCGGGTCTGGTAGGGGTCCGGACTATCACGGGTGGGAACCGGATCCACCCGGGTCGGGTGGGGGTCCGGACCATCCCGGGTAGGAACCGGATCCACCCGGGTCGGGTGGGGGTCCGGACCATCCCGGTTGAGAACCGGATCCCCACCCAGGTCGTGTGGGGGTCCGGACCATCTCGGGTGGGAACCGGATCCACCCAGGCCGGGTGGGGGTCCGGACCATCCCGAGAGGAGCCGGTTGATGTGATTGACAACCTGCCATAAAACCAGGGCCAATCACTCCGATTACGTTGGGTTACCGTCATTCGGGGCAACCGAAAGAACCCCATTAGGATCCGGATCCACCCGGGTCGGGTTGGGGTCCGGACCATCTCGGGTGGGGACCGGATCCACCCGGGTCGGGTTGGGGTCCGGACCATCCCGGGAGGGAACCGGGTCCACCCGGTTCGGGTGGGGGTCCGGACCATCCCGGGTGGGAACCGGATCCACCCGGGTCGGGTGGGGTTCTGGACCATCCCGGGTGGGAACCGGATCCACCCGGGTCGGGTGGGGGTCCGGACCATCCGAAATGGGTACCGGATGGACCCATCCCGGGTGGGAACCGGATCCAACCATCCCCATCCTAGGGAGGGATGAAATAGCGCCACCCCCACCTAACTACCCGGCCAATCACATGGATAACGTTGGGTTACCATCATTGTGGGCCTTTGATTAAACTTTGCCACGGCCCTAGGGATGCATGGGAGGAGCAACACCCCACCCTATTCCAAGGACAGTCACCTCGATTACGTTGGCTTACCATCATTTGGAGCAAGCAAAAGAGCCTAGGGGATGGATGGCACAAAGAACTCCCTCGGTGCTCCTAGGCCAATCACTCGGATTACATTGGGTTACCGCAATTTGGGGCCACAAACGATGACATACCAGGGCCATAGAGAGGGGAGTGGAACGACATTCCCACCCTATACCACGGCCAATCACCTCGATTATGTTGGGCTACCATCCTTTGTGGCGACTGGAAAGAGTCGCCGGGGCCATAAGGAGGGAAATAAAACCCTCTCCTTGGGCTATTCCATGGCCAATCACATGGATTACGTTGGGTTACCATCATTTGGGGCAATTGGAAAGACTCACCAGGCCCTAGAGAGGGACAAATCACCCCTCTCCCTACCCTATTCCAGGGCCAATCACCTCGATTATGTTGGGTTACCATCATTTGGGGCAGTTGGAAAGACTCGCCCGAGCTCTAGGGAGGGACAAACTATCCCTCTCCCTACCCTATTCCAGGTCCAATCACTCGGGTTACATTGGGTTACCATCATTTGGGGCAGTTTTGGGATGGATATGAACCCGTGCAAGGGTGGATTTCAACATTGGGCCCGATCCACTCGGTTCACTGGAGTGCTCGGGTCATTCCAGCCGGGCAAAAGGACCGTTGGGATGGATACGAACCCGTAGAAAGGTACTTCCCACCCCGGTTGACACTTTCCCCCGGTCATCCAGGGCTTTCCACCTGGAAAAAGAGGTCCAGGAGCCCATCCAAGCCCGCGCAAGGGTGGATTTCGGCCTAGGCCGGTTCGTTGGAGTGCTTGGGTCATTCCAGCCGGTCAAACGGACCGTTGGGATAGATGTGAACCCGTAGAAAGGTAGTTCCCACCCCGGTTGACACTTTCCCCCGGTCATCCAGGCCGTTCCACCGGGAAAAGGAGGTCTCGGAGCCCATCCAAGCCCGCGCAAGGGTGGATTTCGACCTAGGCCGGTTCGTTGGAGTGCTTGGGTCATTCCAGCTGGTCAAAAGGACCCTTGGGATGGATGTGAACCCGTACAAGGGTGGTTCCTACTACGGCTGAAACTTTCCCCCTGTCATACATGTCTTTCCACCGGGAAAAGGAGATCCGGAGGCCATCCGAGCCCGTGCAAGGCGGATTTCTACCTTGGCCGGTTCATTGGAGTGCTTGGGTCATTCCAGTCGATCAAAAGGACCCTTGGGATGGATGTGAACCCGTACAAAGGTGGTTCCCACCCCGGTTGACACTTTCCCCCGGTCATCCAGGGATTTCCACCTGGAAAAAGAGGTCCCGGAGCCCATCCAAGCCCGCGCAAGGGTAGATTTCGACCTTGGCCGGTTCGTTGGAGTGCTTGGGTCATTCCAGCCGGTCAAAAGGACCCTTGGGATGGATGTGAACCCGTACAAAGGTGGTTCCCACCACGGGTGACATTTTCCCCTGGTCATCCATGCCTTTCCACCGGGAAAAGGAGGTCCCCGAGGTCATCCGAGCCCGTGCAAGGGTGGATTTCGTCCTCGGCCGGTTCGTTGGAGTGCTCGGGTCATTCCACCCGGTCAAAAGGACCCTTGGGATGGATATGAACCCGTACAAAGGTGGTTCTCACCACGGGTGACACTTTCCCCCGGTCATCCATGCCTTTCCACCGGGAAAAAGAGGTCCCGGAGGCCACCCGAGCCCGTGAAAGGGTGCATTTTGACCTTGGCCAGTTCATTGAAGCACCTGGGCCCTTCCAGCCGGTCCAAAGGACCCATGGGATGGATGTGAACCCGTAGAGAGGTGGTTCTCACCACGGCTGACACTTTTCCCCGGTCATCCAGGCCTTTCCACCGGGAAAAAGAGGTCCCGGAGTCCATCCAGCCCGGAAAAAGAGGTCCCGGGTCCAGGAGTTCTACCTTGGCCGGATCCACCCGGGTCGTGTGGGGGGTCCGGACCATCCCGGGTGGGAACCGGATCCACCCGGGCCGAGTGGGGGGTCCGGACCATCCCGGGTGGGAACCGGATCCACCCGGGCCGGGTGGGGGGTCCGGACCATCCCGGGTGGGAACCGGGTCCATCCGGGTCGGATGGGGGGTCCGGCCCAGACCATCCAGGGTGGGAACAGGGTCCCTGGCAGGGTCCATCCGGGCCGGGTGGGGGTCCGGACCATCTCGGGTGGGGATCGGATCCACCCGGGCCAGGTGGGGGTTCGGACCATCCCGGGTGGGAACCGAGTCCACACATTCCGGGTGGGAACCGAGTCCACGGAGGCCGGAGGGAAGGGGGGGGGGGGGATTCTCGACCATCCCGGGTGGGGACCGCATCCGCCCGGGTCGGGTGGGGGTCCGGACCATCTTGGATGGGGACCGCATCAACCCGGGTAGGGTGGGGGACCGGACCATCCCGGGTGGGAACCGGGTCCACACAGGCCGGGTGGGGGGTCCAGACCATCCCAGGTGGGGATCGGATCCAACGGGGCGGGGTGGGGGTTCCGGACCACCCCGGGTGGGAACCGGGTCCACCCGGGCAGGGTGGGGGGTCCGGTCCATCCCGGGTTGAAACCGGGTCCACCCAGGCCGGGTGGGGGTCCAGACCATCCCGGGTGGGAACCGGACCCACCCGGGTCGGGTGGGGGGTCCGGACCATCCAGGGCGGGAACCGGGTCCACCCGGGCAGGGTGGGGGTCCGGACCATCCCGGGTGGGAACCGGGTCCACCCGGGCCGGGTGGGGGTCCGGACCATCCCGGGTGGGAACCGGGTCCACACAGGCCTGGTGCGGGGTCCGTGCCATCCCGGGTGAGGATCGGATCCACCCGGGTCGGGTGGGGATCGGACCATCCCGGGTGGGAACCGGGTCCACCCGGGCGGGGTGGGGGGTCCGGACCATCCAGGGTGGGGAGCGGGTCCACCCAGACCGGTTGGGGGTCCGGACCATCCCGGGTGGGGATGGGACCCACCCGGGTCGGGGTCGGGTGGGGGTCTGGACCATCCGGGGTAGGAACCGGGTCCACGCAGGCCGGGTGGGGGGTCCGTGCCATCCCGGGTGGGGATCGGATCCAACCGGGCGGGGTGGGGGTTCCGGACCATCCCGGGTGGGAACCGGGTCAACCCGGGCGGGGTGGGGGGTCCGGACCATCCCGGGTTGAAACCGGGTCCACCCAGACCGGGTGGGGGTCCAGACCATCCAGGGTGGGAACCGGGTCCACCCGGGCCGGGTGGGGGTCCGGACCATCCCGGGTGGGAACCGGGTCCACCCGGGCGGGGTGGGGGTTCCGGACCATACCCGGGTGGGGACCGGATCCGCCCCGGTCGGGTGGGGGTCCGGACGATCCCGGGTGGGAACCGGACCCACCCGGGTCGGGTGGGGGTTTCGGACCATCCCGGGTGGGAACCGGGTCCACCCGGGCCGGGTGGGTGTCCGGACCATCCCGGGTGGGAACCGGGTCCACACAGGCCTGGTGGGGGGTCCTTGCCGTCCCGGGTGAGGATCGGATCCACCCGGGTCGGGTGATGGCCCGGACCATCCCGGGTGGGAACCGGGTCCACCCAGGCTGGGTGGGGGTTCCGGACCATCCCGGGTGGGAACCGGGTCCACTTGGGCGGGGTGGGGGGTCCGGACCATCCCGGGTTGAAACCGGGTCCACCCAGGCCGGGTGGGGGTCCAGACCATCCCGGGTGGGAACCGGACCCACCCGGGTCGGGTGGGGGGTCCGGACCATCCCGGGTGGGGACCGGATCCGCCCCGGTCGGTTGGGGGTCCGGACGATCCCGGGTGGGAACCGGATCCACCCAGGCCGGGTGGGGGTCCAGACCATCACGAGTGGGAACCGGACCCACCAGGGTGGGAACCGGGTCCACCAGGGCAGGGTGGGGGTCCGGACCATCCCGGGTGGGAGCCGGGTCCACCCGTGCCGGGTGGGGGTCCGGACCATCCCGGGTGGGAACCGGGTCCACCCGTGTCGGGTGGGGGGTCCGGACCATCCAGGGTGGGAACCGGGTCCACCCGGGCAGGGTGGGGGTCCGGACCATCCCGGGTGGGAGCCGGGTCCACCCGTGGCGGGTGGGGGTCTGGACCATCCTGGGTGGGAACCGGGTCCACACAGGCCTGGTGGGGGGTCCGTGCCATCCCGGGTGAGGATCGGATCCACCCGGGTCGGGTGGGGGTCCGGACCATCCCGGGTGGGAACCGGGTCCACCCGGGCGGGGTGGGGGTTCCGGACCATATCCGGGTGGGGACCGAGTCCACGCAGGCCGGAGGGAAGGAAGGGGGGGGGGGGGGGGGGTTGGGGTCCGGACCATCTCGGGTGGGGACCGCATCCACCCGGGTCGGGTGGGGGTCCGGACCATCTCGGGTGGGGACCGCATCCACCCGGGTAGGGTGGGGGACCAGACCATCCCGGGTTGAAACCGGGTCCACACAGGCCGGGTGGGGGTCCAGACCATCCCGGGTGGGGATGGGACCCACCCGGGTCGGGGTCGGGTGGGGTCCCGGACCATCCCTGGTGGGAACCACACCCACACCCACACCCACCTAGAGCCCTCAAAGGACCCAAAACCGAAACCGTGGGCGCATCCAAAACATTGAAAAAAAAAATGTCTCTTGGGACCGGAAAGGATCTCGGTCGAGAACCGAAGGTGGTGACCAAAAGGAAAAAGGGCTCTAGGGAGGGCAGGGGCCCTAACAAGGACCCACACCCACCCTAGAGCCCTAAAAGCCTAAAAGGACCCCGGTCGAAACCGAGGGCGTGACCAAAAAAAAAAAAAAAAAAGGGCTCTAGGGAAGGTAGGGGCCCGTGCAACGGCCCGCACCCACCCTAGAGCCCACGAAGGAACCAGGCCGAAATCGAGGTGGTGACCCAAGGGATCCGGTTTTCCGGCCCGGGTCGTTCGACCGACCGATCCGGTCCATCCGACCCACCGGGATGGCCCGGATGGGTCCGGTTCCCCACCGGGATGGCCCGGATGGGTCCGGTTTCTCACCCGGATGGTCCGGATGGATCAGGGTCCCCACCCGGGTGACCCCGATGATCTGGTTCCCGACCCGGATGACCCGGTCGAAACGGTTTTCCACCCGCATGACACGGTCCGGCCCGGTTGATCTGGTTCCAATTCGGTACCCCACCCGGCCTCGGTCCGGTCGATACGCCGGATCCGGTTCATCCGGCTCCCCACCCGGACCATCCGGATGAACCGGTTCCCCGCCCGGTTGGTCCGGATCCCCATCCG
>CANIUD010000400.1:47500-50000 GCA_947470075.1 Closterium sp. Yama58-4 | reverse complement strand
TGGAGCTTACCACCCATGTTGGGGCTGCACTCCCAAGCAACCCGACTCTTCGGATGCGCCTCGTGAAGTGACGGGTCGTCGCCCGACGGGGGTGTCACCCTCTCTGCCGCCACTTTCCAGTGGACTTGAGGCGGCGCCCGTCACAGAGAACGCTTCCTTTTCAGACTACAATTCGGAGGGCCGGAGGCCCTCGGATTTCAAGCCTGGGCTTTTCCTTGGTCGCTCGCCGCTACCAAAGGAATCACGGTTGTTTTCTTTTCCTCCGCTTAGTAATATGCTTAAATTCAGCGGGTGGTCTCGCCTGACTTGAAGCCATCGTTTGGGGGTTTGCCCGGTTCTTCCCCGGTCCGACCATTTTTAGTACGAGCCCCGTCCGCCCCTCGCCCGGTCCGTGCGCGCTACTTTGGAGGGCGGAGACCGAGGGTTGCCACGCCCTCGGACTCCATTTCTCCGTTTCGCGGCCTTCTCGGGAGAGGAAAAGAGGAACCGGTTTGGCATCCGATACCCCCCCACCTGCTGGGAGGTCCGGACGGGGTCCGTTGGCCGGCTGGGTTCACCGGGCCCAGCGGGGTCGCCACCCGCCTCGTCGCGCTCGTCCCGCTCGCGTCCTCCCGGTTGGCATCCGGGGATCTGCACTGGGGTCGAGACGGAGAGGAGACGGGCTTGCGGCGGCCCTGCGATTTCAGCCGACTGCCCCCCGTTGTGCACGGGTTGCGACGGCCATCTCGTTTTCCCAGGTACGGGCGATTGTCTCGGGCAAAAACAGCCCGAGCGCCCCTCGTATGCCGGCGCACTTTGGCAGCTCCGTCCCGTTCATCCAGCCGCACGTTAGCCGCGTGCGGAGGGTGTGGGTGCGGAATGCGTGGCTCCACCTGGATGTGTGTGGCGTTCAAGCAGACGTGCCCTCGGCCGAGGCCTCGGGCGCAACATGCGTTCAAAGTTTCGATGATTCACGGAGTTTTGCAATTCGCATTACGTATCGCATTTCGCTGCGTTCTTCATCGAGCCAGGTTCCAAGATATCCATCGTCAGGAGTGGGGTCCCAGTTTTTATTAGGTGCCGGGGCTCGTGGGGGCCCCGCTCAAGGGGAGGGTTTTGCGACCGGACGGCCAGTCCCGATCGCGGAGAGGTCTATATCCCGTGCCCGTTCGCAGCTCCTTGATGCACTGCGATCGGGCCCGGCTGAGAAACGGTCCCTTGCCATCACCACGGGCGCCCCTTCCCAGCCAACCGAAGAGGATTTCGGAGGGCCGGGCGAGCAAGACCCCGCAGTCACACCAGCCGGTGCCAAGAGAGATTGGAGCACCGGTGGCGGGGGACGCTAGGTTAGAGGAGGAATCCGGCAAGCCCATTTTCTGAGGATACGTCCTAGGTCCGACGTCGAACTTCCCGGTGCTTCCGCTTTTGGGAGAGAGTCCGACCGGTTACCATCGGGGGAAAGGGATTTGGTTTTTGTTCCGCATGGACGCCCGGTGCCGCCGGGAAGCAGGCTCCCTGGTGTCGAGGCTCGTCGAGGTGCGGTACGGAGAGGACATCGGGTGCCACACCGCTGCCCTAACCGACCGTGTTTCCCGACTTGCCTCGCTCCCGATCACGACTAGCCTTTGGGATGGCGGGCCTACTAAGCTAGTTGCGTGGGAGGGGGCTGCGACCTGATCTCCTGCGAGAGGAGGTCGCCCGGTCCCTCCGGTGTTGCGAGCAACACGCGGAAAAGCCGAGGGCGGTCGTTACGTCACTCGTTCTTAGGAGCGGTTGCCAAGGTCTGGGATCAACCGAGGCGGTGCTCCATGCCCGTCGGGGTGCGTCTTCCTTTAAGCACCACAACGAATCCATCGGTGCTCGATCTTTTTTCGAGCCACCGCACGCCCGCTTGCTCGCCGATCGCTCGCCAAAACGAACGACAAGGTCGCGGGGCACGGCCTGAGGTGGGGCTCGGCATTGTTCCGATGGGTTCTCCGACGAGGCCACGGGCTTGGAGATCCGGCGGGCCGGCTGAACGCCGGTCGTCGTCCTTCCAAGCCCTCGGGCGTGCTCTGAGCATCTCGCCTCCTCCGAGGAGGAGACAAGAGGCCCGGCCATCTCTCTCCGCCGCCGCCGCATCCGGGGCACGGGTGAAACCCGAGCCCTTTCCGCGAGCGGGACGCGAGCACGCGCTCTCCCCACCCAGGACGCCGATGCAACGCGAGCGCTGCACCTGCCGACCCGGGGTTCGGGCTGCGATTGACCCCGCAGCCCAAGGGCTCACTGAGTGTGTCAATGATCCTTCCGCAGGTTCACCTACGGAACGGTGAAATCCTGCATTGCCAACGGAGGGAGGAGCGCGGTCTCCCGCGCTCGCCGACTGTATCTTAGGCCTGCCTGGTCCATCGTGCATCGGTCGTGCGATGCAAGGGAGGGGGGAAACAGGGCAGACCCACCGTCGTTCAGTCTGTGAACTGCCCCTTGCCGGTTCATCCGAGTCACGGGGACTCGTGGGAACGGGCCCGGGTTGGCTGCGGAT
>CANIUD010000400.1:30000-42500 GCA_947470075.1 Closterium sp. Yama58-4 | reverse complement strand
TGATTGACAACCTGCCATAAAACCAGGGCCAATCACTCCGATTACGTTGGGTTACCGTCATTCGGGGCAACCGAAAGAACCCTATTAGGATCCGGATCCACCCGGGTCGGGTTGGGGTCCGGACCATCTCGGGTGGGGACCGGATCCACCCGGGTCGGGTTGGGGTCCGGCCCATCCCGGGAGGGAACCTGATCCACCCGGTTCGGGTGGGGGTCCGGACCATCCCGGGTGGGAACCGGATCCCCACCCGGGTCGGGTAGGGGTCCGGACCATCCCGGGTAGGAACCGGATCCACCCGGGTCGGGTGGGGGTCCGGACCATCCCGGGTTGAAACCGGGTCCACCCAGGCCGGGTGGGGGTCCAGACCATCCCGGGTGGGAACCGGACCCACCCGGGTCGGGTGGGGGGTCCGGACCATCCAGGGTGGGAACCGGGTCCACCCAGGCCGGGTGGGGGTCCAGACCATCCCGGTTGAGAACCGGATCCCCACCCGGGTCGGGTGGGGGTCCGGACCATCTCGGGTGGGAACCGGATCCACCCGGGTCGGGTGGGGGTCCGGACCATCCCGGTTGAGAACCGGATCCCCACCCGGGTCGGGTGGGGGTCCGGACCATCTCGGGTGGGATCCGGATCCACCCAGGCCGGGTGGGGGTCCGGACCATCCCGAGAGGAGCCGGTTGATGTGATTGACAACCTGCCATAAAACCAGGGCCAATCACTCCGATTACGTTGGGTTAACGTCATTCGGGGCAACCGAAAGAACCCTATTAGGATCCGGATCCACCCGGGTCCGGTTGGGGTCCGGACCATCTCGGGTGGGGACCGGATCCACCCGGGTCGGGTTGGGGTCCGGACCATCCCGGGAGGGAACCGGATCCACCCGGTTTGGGTGGGGGTCCGGACCATCCCGGGTGGGAACCGGATCCCCATCCGGGTCTGGTAGGGGTCCGGACCATCACGGGTGGGAACCGGATCCACCCGGGTCGGGTGGGGGTCCGGACCATCCCGGGTAGGAACCGGATCCACCCGGGTCGGGTGGGGGTCCGGACCATCCCGGTTGAGAACCGGATCCCCACCCAGGTCGTGTGGGGGTCCGGACCATCCCGGGTGGGAACCGGATCCACCCGGGTCGGGTTGGGGTCCGGACCATCCCGGGAGGGAACCTGATCCACCCGGTTCGGGTGGGGGTCCGGACCATCCCGGGTGGGAACCGGATCCCCACCCGGGTCGGGTAGGGGTCCGGACCATCCCGGGTAGGAACCGGATCCACCCGGGTCGGGTGGGGGTCCGGACCATCCCGGGTTGAAACCGGGTCCACCCAGGCCGGGTGGGGGTCCAGACCATCCCGGGTGGGAACCGGACCAACCCGGGTCGGGTGGGGGGTCCGGACCATCCAGGGTGGGAACCGGGTCCACCCAGGCCGGGTGGGGGTCCAGACCATCCCGGTTGAGAACCGGATCCCCACCCGGGTCGGGTGGGGGTCCGGACCATCTCGGGTGGGAACCGGATCCACCCGGGTCGGGTGGGGGTCCGGACCATCCCGGTTGAGAACCGGATCCCCACCCGGGTCGGGTGGGGGTCCGGACCATCTCGGGTGGGATCCGGATCCACCCAGGCCGGGCGGGGGTCCGGACCATCCCGAGAGGAGCCGGTTGATGTGATTGACAACCTGCCATAAAACCAGGGCCAATCACTCCGATTACGTTGGGTTAACGTCATTCGGGGCACCCGAAAGAACCCTATTAGGATCCGGATCCACCCGGGTCCGGTTGGGGTCCGGACCATCTCGGGTGGGGACCGGATCCACCCGGGTCGGGTTGGGGTCCGGACCATCCCGGGAGGGAACCGGATCCACCCGGTTCGGGTGGGGGTCCGGACCATCCCGGGTGGGAACCGGATCCCCATCCGGGTCTGGTAGGGGTCCGGACCATCACGGGTGGGAACCGGATCCACCCGGGTCAGGTGGGGGTCCGGACCATCCCGGGTAGGAACCGGATCCACCCGGGTCGGGTGGGGGTCCGGACCATCCCGGTTGAGAACCGGATCCCCACCCGGGTCGGGTGGGGGTCCGGACCATCCCGGTTGAGAACCGGATCCCCACCCGGGTCGGGTGGGGGTCCGGACCATCTCGGGTGGGATCCGGATCCACCCAGGCCGGGTGGGGGTCCGGACCATCCCGAGAGGAGCCGGTTGATGTGATTGACAACCTGCCATAAAACCAGGGCCAATCACTCCGATTACGTTGGGTTAACGTCATTCGGGGCAACCGAAAGAACCCTATTAGGATCCGGATCCACCCGGGTCCGGTTGGGGTCCGGACCATCTCGGGTGGGGACCGGATCCACCCGGGTCGGGTTGGGGTCCGGACCATCCCGGGAGGGAACCGGATCCACCCGGTTCGGGTGGGGGTCCGGACCATCCCGGGTGGGAACCGGATCCCCATCCGGGTCTGGTAGGGGTCCGGACCATCACGGGTGGGAACCGGATCCACCCGGGTCGGGTGGGGGTCCGGACCATCCCGGGTAGGAACCGGATCCACCCGGGTCGGGTGGGGGTCCGGACCATCCCGGTTGAGAACCGGATCCCCACCCAGGTCGTGTGGGGGTCCGGACCATCCCGGGTGGGAACCGGATCCACCCGGGTCGGGTTGGGGTCCGGACCATCCCGGGAGGGAACCTGATCCACCCGGTTCGGGTGGGGGTCCGGACCATCCCGGGTGGGAACCGGATCCCCACCCGGGTCGGGTAGGGGTCCGGACCATCCCGGGTAGGAACCGGATCCACCCGGGTCGGGTGGGGGTCCGGACCATCCCGGGTTGAAACCGGGTCCACCCAGGCCGGGTGGGGGTCCAGACCATCCCGGGTGGGAACCGGACCAACCCGGGTCGGGTGGGGGGTCCGGACCATCCAGGGTGGGAACCGGGTCCACCCAGGCCGGGTGGGGGTCCAGACCATCCCGGTTGAGAACCGGATCCCCACCCGGGTCGGGTGGGGGTCCGGACCATCTCGGGTGGGAACCGGATCCACCCGGGTCGGGTGGGGGTCCGGACCATCCCGGTTGAGAACCGGATCCCCACCCGGGTCGGGTGGGGGTCCGGACCATCTCGGGTGGGATCCGGATCCACCCAGGCCGGGCGGGGGTCCGGACCATCCCGAGAGGAGCCGGTTGATGTGATTGACAACCTGCCATAAAACCAGGGCCAATCACTCCGATTACGTTGGGTTAACGTCATTCGGGGCACCCGAAAGAACCCTATTAGGATCCGGATCCACCCGGGTCCGGTTGGGGTCCGGACCATCTCGGGTGGGGACCGGATCCACCCGGGTCGGGTTGGGGTCCGGACCATCCCGGGAGGGAACCGGATCCACCCGGTTCGGGTGGGGGTCCGGACCATCCCGGGTGGGAACCGGATCCCCATCCGGGTCTGGTAGGGGTCCGGACCATCACGGGTGGGAACCGGATCCACCCGGGTCAGGTGGGGGTCCGGACCATCCCGGGTAGGAACCGGATCCACCCGGGTCGGGTGGGGGTCCGGACCATCCCGGTTGAGAACCGGATCCCCACCCAGGTCGTGTGGGGGTTCGGACCATCCCGGGTGGGAACCGGATCCACCCGGGTCGGGTTGGGGTCCGGACCATCCCGGGAGGGAACCTGATCCACCCGGTTCGGGTGGGGGTCCGGACCATCCCGGGTGGGAACCGGATCCCCACCCGGGTCGGGTAGGGGTCCGGACCATCCCGGGTAGGAACCGGATCCACCCGGGTCGGGTGGGGGTCCGGACCATCCCGGGTTGAAACCGGGTCCACCCAGGCCGGGTGGGGGTCCAGACCATCCCGGGTGGGAACCGGACCCACCCGGGTCGGGTGGGGGGTCCGGACCATCCAGGGTGGGAACCGGGTCCACCCAGGCCGGGTGGGGGTCCAGACCATCCCGGTTGAGAACCGGGTCCCCACCCGGGTCGGGTGGGGGTCCGGACCATCTCGGGTGGGAACCGGATCCACCCGGGTCGGGTGGGGGTCCGGACCATCCCGGTTGAGAACCGGATCCCCACCCGGGTCGGGTGGGGGTCCGGACCATCTCGGGTGGGAACCGGATCCACCCGGGTCGGGTGGGGGTCCGGACCATCCCGGGTAGGAACCGGATCCACCCGGGTCGGGTGGGGGTCCGGACCATCCCGGTTGAGAACCGGATCCCCACCCAGGTCGTGTGGGGGTCCGGACCATCCCGGGTGGGAACCGGTTCCACCCGGGTCGGGTTGGGGTCTGGACCATCCCGGGAGGGAACCTGATCCACCCGGTTCGGGTGGGGGTCCGGACCATCCCGGGTGGGAACCGGATCCCCACCCGGGTCGGGTAGGGGTCCGGACCATCCCGGGTAGGAACCGGATCCACCCGGGTCGGGTGGGGGTCCGGACCATCCCGGGTTGAAACCGGGTCCACCCAGGCCGGGTGGGGGTCCAGACCATCCCGGGTGGGAACCGGACCCACCCAGGTCGGGTGGGGGGTCCGGACCATCCAGGGTGGGAACCGGGTCCACCCAGGCCGGGTGGGGGTCCAGACCATCCCGGTTGAGAACCGGATCCCCACCCGGGTCGGGTGGGGGTCCGGACCATCTCGGGTGGGAACCGGATCCACCCGGGTCGGGTGGGGGTCCGGACCATCCCGGTTGAGAACCGGATCCCCACCCGGGTCGGGTGGGGGTCCGGACCATCTCGGGTGGGATCCGGATCCACCCAGGCCGGGTGGGGGTCCGGACCATCCCGAGAGGAGCCGGTTGATGTGATTGACAACCTGCCATAAAACCAGGGCCAATCACTCCGATTACGTTGGGTTAACGTCATTCGGGGCAACCGAAAGAACCCTATTAGGATCCGGATCCACCCGGGTCCGGTTGGGGTCCGGACCATCTCGGGTGGGGACCGGATCCACCCGGGTCGGGTTGGGGTCCGGACCATCCCGGGAGGGAACCGGATCCACCCGGTTCGGGTGGGGGTCCGGACCATCCCGGGTGGGAACCGGATCCCCATCCGGGTCTGGTAGGGGTCCGGACTATCACGGGTGGGAACCGGATCCACCCGGGTCGGGTGGGGGTCCGGACCATCCCGGGTAGGAACCGGATCCACCCGGGTCGGGTGGGGGTCCGGACCATCCCGGTTGAGAACCGGATCCCCACCCAGGTCGTGTGGGGGTCCGGACCATCTCGGGTGGGAACCGGATCCACCCAGGCCGGGTGGGGGTCCGGACCATCCCGAGAGGAGCCGGTTGATGTGATTGACAACCTGCCATAAAACCAGGGCCAATCACTCCGATTACGTTGGGTTACCGTCATTCGGGGCAACCGAAAGAACCCCATTAGGATCCGGATCCACCCGGGTCGGGTTGGGGTCCGGACCATCTCGGGTGGGGACCGGATCCACCCGGGTCGGGTTGGGGTCCGGACCATCCCGGGAGGGAACCGGGTCCACCCGGTTCGGGTGGGGGTCCGGACCATCCCGGGTGGGAACCGGATCCACCCGGGTCGGGTGGGGTTCTGGACCATCCCGGGTGGGAACCGGATCCACCCGGGTCGGGTGGGGGTCCGGACCATCCGAAATGGGTACCGGATGGACCCATCCCGGGTGGGAACCGGATCCAACCATCCCCATCCTAGGGAGGGATGAAATAGCGCCACCCCCACCTAACTACCCGGCCAATCACATGGATAACGTTGGGTTACCATCATTGTGGGCCTTTGATTAAACTTTGCCACGGCCCTAGGGATGCATGGGAGGAGCAACACCCCACCCTATTCCAAGGACAGTCACCTCGATTACGTTGGCTTACCATCATTTGGAGCAAGCAAAAGAGCCTAGGGGATGGATGGCACAAAGAACTCCCTCGGTGCTCCTAGGCCAATCACTCGGATTACATTGGGTTACCGCAATTTGGGGCCACAAACGATGACATACCAGGGCCATAGAGAGGGGAGTGGAACGACATTCCCACCCTATACCACGGCCAATCACCTCGATTATGTTGGGCTACCATCCTTTGTGGCGACTGGAAAGAGTCGCCGGGGCCATAAGGAGGGAAATAAAACCCTCTCCTTAGGCTATTCCATGGCCAATCACATGGATTACGTTGGGTTACCATCATTTGGGGCAATTGGAAAGACTCACCAGGCCCTAGAGAGGGACAAATCACCCCTCTCCCTACCCTATTCCAGGGCCAATCACCTCGATTATGTTGGGTTACCATCATTTGGGGCAGTTGGAAAGACTCGCCCGAGCTCTAGGGAGGGACAAACTATCCCTCTCCCTACCCTATTCCAGGTCCAATCACTCGGGTTACATTGGGTTACCATCATTTGGGGCAGTTTTGGGATGGATATGAACCCGTGCAAGGGTGGATTTCAACATTGGGCCCGATCCACTCGGTTCACTGGAGTGCTCGGGTCATTCCAGCCGGGCAAAAGGACCGTTGGGATGGATACGAACCCGTAGAAAGGTACTTCCCACCCCGGTTGACACTTTCCCCCGGTCATCCAGGGCTTTCCACCTGGAAAAAGAGGTCCAGGAGCCCATCCAAGCCCGCGCAAGGGTGGATTTCGGCCTAGGCCGGTTCGTTGGAGTGCTTGGGTCATTCCAGCCGGTCAAACGGACCGTTGGGATAGATGTGAACCCGTAGAAAGGTAGTTCCCACCCCGGTTGACACTTCCCCCCGGTCATCCAGGCCGTTCCACCGGGAAAAGGAGGTCTCGGAGCCCATCCAAGCCCGCGCAAGGGTGGATTTCGACCTAGGCCGGTTCGTTGGAGTGCTTGGGTCATTCCAGCTGGTCAAAAGGACCCTTGGGATGGATGTGAACCCGTACAAGGGTGGTTCCTACTACGGCTGAAACTTTCCCCCTGTCATACATGTCTTTCCACCGGGAAAAGGAGATCCGGAGGCCATCCGAGCCCGTGCAAGGCGGATTTCTACCTTGGCCGGTTCATTGGAGTGCTTGGGTCATTCCAGTCGATCAAAAGGACCCTTGGGATGGATGTGAACCCGTACAAAGGTGGTTCCCACCCCGGTTGACACTTTCCCCCGGTCATCCAGGGATTTCCACCTGGAAAAAGAGGTCCCGGAGCCCATCCAAGCCCGCGCAAGGGTAGATTTCGACCTTGGCCGGTTCGTTGGAGTGCTTGGGTCATTCCAGCCGGTCAAAAGGACCCTTGGGATGGATGTGAACCCGTACAAAGGTGGTTCCCACCACGGGTGACATTTTCCCCTGGTCATCCATGCCTTTCCACCGGGAAAAGGAGGTCCCCGAGGTCATCCGAGCCCGTGCAAGGGTGGATTTCGTCCTCGGCCGGTTCGTTGGAGTGCTCGGGTCATTCCACCCGGTCAAAAGGACCCTTGGGATGGATATGAACCCGTACAAAGGTGGTTCTCACCACGGGTGACACTTTCCCCCGGTCATCCATGCCTTTCCACCGGGAAAAAGAGGTCCCGGAGGCCACCCGAGCCCGTGAAAGGGTGCATTTTGACCTTGGCCAGTTCATTGAAGCACCTGGGCCCTTCCAGCCGGTCCAAAGGACCCATGGGATGGATGTGAACCCGTAGAGAGGTGGTTCTCACCACGGCTGACACTTTTCCCCGGTCATCCAGGCCTTTCCACCGGGAAAAAGAGGTCCCGGAGTCCATCCGAGCCCGTGCAAGGGAGGAGTTCTACCTTGGCCGGATCCACCCGGGTCGTGTGGGGGGTCCGGACCATCCCGGGTGGGAACCGGATCCACCCGGGCCGAGTGGGGGGTCCGGACCATCCCGGGTGGGAACCGGATCCACCCGGGCCGGGTGGGGGGTCCGGACCATCCCGGGTGGGAACCGGGTCCATCCGGGTCGGATGGGGGGTCCGGCCCAGACCATCCAGGGTGGGAACAGGGTCCCTGGCAGGGTCCATCCGGGCCGGGTGGGGGTCCGGACCATCTCGGGTGGGGATCGGATCCACCCGGGCCAGGTGGGGGTTCGGACCATCCCGGGTGGGAACCGAGTCCACACATTCCGGGTGGGAACCGAGTCCACGGAGGCCGGAGGGAAGGGGGGGGGGGGGGGGATTCTCGACCATCCCGGGTGGGGACCGCATCCGCCCGGGTCGGGTGGGGGTCCGGACCATCTTGGATGGGGACCGCATCAACCCGGGTAGGGTGGGGGACCGGACCATCCCGGGTGGGAACCGGGTCCACACAGGCCGGGTGGGGGGTCCAGACCATCCCAGGTGGGGATCGGATCCAACGGGGCGGGGTGGGGGTTCCGGACCACCCCGGGTGGGAACCGGGTCCACCCGGGCAGGGTGGGGGGTCCGGTCCATCCCGGGTTGAAACCGGGTCCACCCAGGCCGGGTGGGGGTCCAGACCATCCCGGGTGGGAACCGGACCCACCCGGGTCGGGTGGGGGGTCCGGACCATCCAGGGCGGGAACCGGGTCCACCCGGGCAGGGTGGGGGTCCGGACCATCCCGGATAGGAACCGGGTCCACCCGGGCCGGGTGGGGGTCCGGACCATCCCGGGTGGGAACTGGGTCCACACAGGCCTAGTAGGGGGTCCGTGCCATCCCGGGTGAGGATCGGATCCACCCGGGTCGGGTGGGGATCGGACCATCCCGGGTAGGAACCGGGTCCACCCGGGCGGGGTGAGGGGTCCGGACCATCCAGGGTGGGGAGCGGGTCCACCCAGACCGGTTGGGGGTCCGGTACATCCCGGGTGGGGATGGGACCCACCCGGGTCGGGGTCGGGTGGGGGTCCAGACCATCCGGGGTGGGAACCGGATCCACACAGGCCGGGTGGGGGGTCCGTTCCATCCCGGGTGGGGATCGGATCCAACCGGGCGGGGTGGGGGTTCCGGGCCATCCCGGGTGGGAACCAGGTCCACCCGGGCCGGGTGGGTGTCCGGACCATCCAGGGTGGGAACCGGGTCCACCCAGACCGGTTGGGGGTCCGGACCATCCCGGGTGGGGATGGGACCCACCCGGGTCGGGGTCGGGTGGGGGTCCGGACCATCCGGGGTGGGAACCGGGTCCACACAGGCCGGGTGGGGGGTCCGTGCCATCCCGGGTGGGGATCGGATCCAACCGGGCGGGGTGGGGGTTCCGGACCATCCCGGGTGGGAACCGGGTCCACCCGGGCGGGGTGGGGGGGGTCCGGACCATCCCGGGTTGAAACCGGGTCCACCCAGGCCGGGTGGGGGTCCAGACCATCCCGGGTGGGAACCGGACCCACCCGGGTCGGGTTGGGGGTCCGGACCATCCAGGGTGGGAACCGGGTCCACCCGGGCAGGGTGGGGGTCCGGACCATCCCGGGTGGGAACCGGGTCCACCCGGGCCGGGTGGGGGTCCGGACCATCCCGGGTGGGAACCGGGTCCACACAGGCCTGGTGCGGGGTCCGTGCCATCCGGGGCTGGGTGGGGGTTCTCAGAGGATTTGCAATACTACCTTGCCCAACCTTCACATTCCCACCCATTCACTACTCCTTGCCGACCACTTTGCTCCCATCCTTCTCGTCCCCACCCGCTCTTTCTTCCCACCCCTCCCCGGTCGGGTGGGGGTCCGGACGATCCCGGGTGGGAACCGGACCCACCCGGGTCGGGTGGGGGTTTCGGACCATCCCGGGTGGGAACCGGGTCCACCCGGGCCGGGTGGGTGTCCGGACCATCCCGGGTGGGAACCGGGTCCACACAGGCCTGGTGGGGGGTCCTTGCCGTCCCGGGTGAGGATCGGATCCACCCGGGTCGGGTGATGGCCCGGACCATCCCGGGTGGGAACCAGGTCCACCCGGGCCGGGTGGGTGTCCGGACCATCCAGGGTGGGAACCGGGTCCACCCAGACCGGTTGGGGGTCCGGACCATCCCGGGTGGGGATGGGACCCACCCGGGTCGGGGTCGGGTGGGGGTCCGGACCATCCGGGGTGGGAACCGGGTCCACACAGGCCGGGTGGGGGGTCCGTGCCATCCCGGGTGGGGATCGGATCCAACCGGGCGGGGTGGGGGTTCCGGACCATCCCGGGTGGGAACCGGGTCCACCCGGGCGGGGTGGGGGGGTCCGGACCATCCCGGGTTGAAACCGGGTCCACCCAGGCCGGGTGGGGGTCCAGACCATCCCGGGTGGGAACCGGACCCACCCGGGTCGGGTGGGGGGTCCGGACCATCCAGGGTGGGAACCGGGTCCACCCGGGCAGGGTGGGGGTCCGGACCATCCCGGGTGGGAACCGGGTCCACCCGGGCCGGGTGGGGGTCCGGACCATCCCGGGTGGGAACCGGGTCCACACAGGCCTGGTGCGGGGTCCGTGCCATCCCGGGTGAGGATCGGATCCACCCGGGTCGGGTGGGGATCGGACCATCCCGGGTGGGAACCGGGTCCACCCGGGCGGGGTGGGGGGTCCGGACCATCCAGGGTGGGGAGCGGGTCCACCCAGACCGGTTGGGGGTCCGGACCATCCCGGGTGGGGATGGGACCCACCCGGGTCGGGGTCGGGTGGGGGTCTGGACCATCCGGGGTAGGAACCGGGTCCACGCAGGCCGGGTGGGGGGTCCGTGCCATCCCGGGTGGGGATCGGATCCAACCGGGCGGGGTGGGGGTTCCGGACCATCCCGGGTGGGAACCGGGTCAACCCGGGCGGGGTGGGGGGTCCGGACCATCCCGGGTTGAAACCGGGTCCACCCAGACCGGGTGGGGGTCCAGACCATCCAGGGTGGGAACCGGGTCCACCCGGGCCGGGTGGGGGTCCGGACCATCCCGGGTGGGAACCGGGTCCACCCGGGCGGGGTGGGGGTTCCGGACCATACCCGGGTGGGGACCGGATCCGCCCCGGTCGGGTGGGGGTCCGGACGATCCCGGGTGGGAACCGGACCCACCCGGGTCGGGTGGGGGTTTCGGACCATCCCGGGTGGGAACCGGGTCCACCCGGGCCGGGTGGGTGTCCGGACCATCCCGGGTGGGAACCGGGTCCACACAGGCCTGGTGGGGGGTCCTTGCCGTCCCGGGTGAGGATCGGATCCACCCGGGTCGGGTGATGGCCCGGACCATCCCGGGTGGGAACCGGGTCCACCCAGGCTGGGTGGGGGTTCCGGACCATCCCGGGTGGGAACCGGGTCCACTTGGGCGGGGTGGGGGGTCCGGACCATCCCGGGTTGAAACCGGGTCCACCCAGGCCGGGTGGGGGTCCAGACCATCCCGGGTGGGAACCGGACCCACCCGGGTCGGGTGGGGGGTCCGGACCATCCCGGGTGGGGACCGGATCCGCCCCGGTCGGTTGGGGGTCCGGACGATCCCGGGTGGGAACCGGATCCACCCAGGCCGGGTGGGGGTCCAGACCATCACGAGTGGGAACCGGACCCACCAGGGTGGGAACCGGGTCCACCAGGGCAGGGTGGGGGTCCGGACCATCCCGGGTGGGAGCCGGGTCCACCCGTGCCGGGTGGGGGTCCGGACCATCCCGGGTGGGAACCGGGTCCACCCGTGTCGGGTGGGGGGTCCGGACCATCCAGGGTGGGAACCGGGTCCACCCGGGCAGGGTGGGGGTCCGGACCATCCCGGGTGGGAGCCGGGTCCACCCGTGGCGGGTGGGGGTCTGGACCATCCTGGGTGGGAACCGGGTCCACACAGGCCTGGTGGGGGGTCCGTGCCATCCCGGGTGAGGATCGGATCCACCCGGGTCGGGTGGGGGTCCGGACCATCCCGGGTGGGAACCGGGTCCACCCGGGCGGGGTGGGGGTTCCGGACCATATCCGGGTGGGGACCGAGTCCACGCAGGCCGGAGGGAAGGAAGGGGGGGGGGGGGGGGGTTGGGGTCCGGACCATCTCGGGTGGGGACCGCATCCACCCGGGTCGGGTGGGGGTCCGGACCATCTCGGGTGGGGACCGCATCCACCCGGGTAGGGTGGGGGACCAGACCATCCCGGGTTGAAACCGGGTCCACACAGGCCGGGTGGGGGTCCAGACCATCCCGGGTGGGGATGGGACCCACCCGGGTCGGGGTCGGGTGGGGTCCCGGACCATCCCTGGTGGGAACCACACCCACACCCACACCCACCTAGAGCCCTCAAAGGACCCAAAACCGAAACCGTGGGCGCATCCAAAACATTGAAAAAAAAAATGTCTCTTGGGACCGGAAAGGATCTCGGTCGAGAACCGAAGGTGGTGACCAAAAGGAAAAAGGGCTCTAGGGAGGGCAGGGGCCCTAACAAGGACCCACACCCACCCTAGAGCCCTAAAAGCCTAAAAGGACCCCGGTCGAAACCGAGGGCGTGACCAAAAAAAAAAAAAAAAAAAGGGCTCTAGGGAAGGTAGGGGCCCGTGCAACGGCCCGCACCCACCCTAGAGCCCACGAAGGAACCAGGCCGAAATCGAGGTGGTGACCCAAGGGATCCGGTTTTCCGGCCCGGGTCGTTCGACCGACCGATCCGGTCCATCCGACCCACCGGGATGGCCCGGATGGGTCCGGTTCCCCACCGGGATGGCCCGGATGGGTCCGGTTTCTCACCCGGAT
>CANIUD010000400.1:22500-25000 GCA_947470075.1 Closterium sp. Yama58-4 | reverse complement strand
CCGACCCGTGAGGGCCATCCTCGGTCTCCGCCGCGGTGGGAGCGAGCTCCTTTTCCCGCGGCCTCGACCGGCGCTGCGTACCTCCGGGCCCCGCGTGAACGGGTCCCGCAGGTTTGCTTGGGCTCATGCGCTTATCCTCCTGACGATTTCAAGCACTTTTTACTCTCTTTCCAAAGTTCTTTTCATCTTTCCCTCGCGGTACTTGTTCGCTATCGGAAACCTGGCCGTATTTAGCCTTGGATGGAGCTTACCACCCATGTTGGGGCTGCACTCCCAAGCAACCCGACTCTTCGGATGCGCCTCGTGAAGTGACGGGTCGTCGCCCGACGGGGGTGTCACCCTCTCTGCCGCCACTTTCCAGTGGACTTGAGGCGGCGCCCGTCACAGAGAACGCTTCCTTTTCAGACTACAATTCGGAGGGCCGGAGGCCCTCGGATTTCAAGCCTGGGCTTTTCCTTGGTCGCTCGCCGCTACCAAAGGAATCACGGTTGTTTTCTTTTCCTCCGCTTAGTAATATGCTTAAATTCAGCGGGTGGTCTCGCCTGACTTGAAGCCATCGTTTGGGGGTTTGCCCGGTTCTTCCCCGGTCCGACCATTTTTAGTACGAGCCCCGTCCGCCCCTCGCCCGGTCCGTGCGCGCTACTTTGGAGGGCGGAGACCGAGGGTTGCCACGCCCTCGGACTCCATTTCTCCGTTTCGCGGCCTTCTCGGGAGAGGAAAAGAGGAACCGGTTTGGCATCCGATACCCCCCCACCTGCTGGGAGGTCCGGACGGGGTCCGTTGGCCGGCTGGGTTCACCGGGCCCAGCGGGGTCGCCACCCGCCTCGTCGCGCTCGTCCCGCTCGCGTCCTCCCGGTTGGCATCCGGGGATCTGCACTGGGGTCGAGACGGAGAGGAGACGGGCTTGCGGCGGCCCTGCGATTTCAGCCGACTGCCCCCCGTTGTGCACGGGTTGCGACGGCCATCTCGTTTTCCCAGGTACGGGCGATTGTCTCGGGCAAAAACAGCCCGAGCGCCCCTCGTATGCCGGCGCACTTTGGCAGCTCCGTCCCGTTCATCCAGCCGCACGTTAGCCGCGTGCGGAGGGTGTGGGTGCGGAATGCGTGGCTCCACCTGGATGTGTGTGGCGTTCAAGCAGACGTGCCCTCGGCCGAGGCCTCGGGCGCAACATGCGTTCAAAGTTTCGATGATTCACGGAGTTTTGCAATTCGCATTACGTATCGCATTTCGCTGCGTTCTTCATCGAGCCAGGTTCCAAGATATCCATCGTCAGGAGTGGGGTCCCAGTTTTTATTAGGTGCCGGGGCTCGTGGGGGCCCCGCTCAAGGGGAGGGTTTTGCGACCGGACGGCCAGTCCCGATCGCGGAGAGGTCTATATCCCGTGCCCGTTCGCAGCTCCTTGATGCACTGCGATCGGGCCCGGCTGAGAAACGGTCCCTTGCCATCACCACGGGCGCCCCTTCCCAGCCAACCGAAGAGGATTTCGGAGGGCCGGGCGAGCAAGACCCCGCAGTCACACCAGCCGGTGCCAAGAGAGATTGGAGCACCGGTGGCGGGGGACGCTAGGTTAGAGGAGGAATCCGGCAAGCCCATTTTCTGAGGATACGTCCTAGGTCCGACGTCGAACTTCCCGGTGCTTCCGCTTTTGGGAGAGAGTCCGACCGGTTACCATCGGGGGAAAGGGATTTGGTTTTTGTTCCGCATGGACGCCCGGTGCCGCCGGGAAGCAGGCTCCCTGGTGTCGAGGCTCGTCGAGGTGCGGTACGGAGAGGACATCGGGTGCCACACCGCTGCCCTAACCGACCGTGTTTCCCGACTTGCCTCGCTCCCGATCACGACTAGCCTTTGGGATGGCGGGCCTACTAAGCTAGTTGCGTGGGAGGGGGCTGCGACCTGATCTCCTGCGAGAGGAGGTCGCCCGGTCCCTCCGGTGTTGCGAGCAACACGCGGAAAAGCCGAGGGCGGTCGTTACGTCACTCGTTCTTAGGAGCGGTTGCCAAGGTCTGGGATCAACCGAGGCGGTGCTCCATGCCCGTCGGGGTGCGTCTTCCTTTAAGCACCACAACGAATCCATCGGTGCTCGATCTTTTTTCGAGCCACCGCACGCCCGCTTGCTCGCCGATCGCTCGCCAAAACGAACGACAAGGTCGCGGGGCACGGCCTGAGGTGGGGCTCGGCATTGTTCCGATGGGTTCTCCGACGAGGCCACGGGCTTGGAGATCCGGCGGGCCGGCTGAACGCCGGTCGTCGTCCTTCCAAGCCCTCGGGCGTGCTCTGAGCATCTCGCCTCCTCCGAGGAGGAGACAAGAGGCCCGGCCATCTCTCTCCGCCGCCGCCGCATCCGGGGCACGGGTGAAACCCGAGCCCTTTCCGCGAGCGGGACGCGAGCACGCGCTCTCCCCACCCAGGACGCCGATGCAACGCGAGCGCTGCACCTGCCGACCCGGGGTTCGGGCTGCGATTGACCCCGCAGCCCAAGGGCTCACTGAGTGTGTCAATG
>CANIUD010000400.1:5000-17500 GCA_947470075.1 Closterium sp. Yama58-4 | reverse complement strand
ATCCCGGGTGGGAACCGGATCCCCACCCGGGTCGGGTAGGGGTCCGGACCATCCCGGGTAGGAACCGGATCCACCCGGGTCGGGTGGGGGTCCGGACCATCCCGGGTTGAAACCGGGTCCACCCAGGCCGGGTGGGGGTCCAGACCATCCCGGGTGGGAACCGGACCCACCCGGGTCGGGTGGGGGGTCCGGACCATCCAGGGTGGGAACCGGGTCCACCCAGGCCGGGTGGGGGTCCGGACCATCCCGGTTGAGAACCGGATCCCCACCCGGGTCGGGTGGGGGTCCGGACCATCTCGGGTGGGAACCGGATCCACCCGGGTCGGGTGGGGGTCCGGACCATCCCGGTTGAGAACCGGATCCCCACCCGGGTCGGGTGGGGGTCCGGACCATCTCGGGTGGGATCCGGATCCACCCAGGCCGGGTGGGGGTCCGGACCATCCCGAGAGGAGCCGGTTGATGTGATTGACAACCTGCCATAAAACCAGGGCCAATCACTCCGATTACGTTGGGTTAACGTCATTCGGGGCAACCGAAAGAACCCTATTAGGATCCGGATCCACCCGGGTCCGGTTGGGGTCCGGACCATCTCGGGTGGGGACCGGATCCACCCGGGTCGGGTTGGGGTCCGGACCATCCCGGGAGGGAACCGGATCCACCCGGTTTGGGTGGGGGTCCGGACCATCCCGGGTGGGAACCGGATCCCCATCCGGGTCTGGTAGGGGTCCGGACCATCACGGGTGGGAACCGGATCCACCCGGGTCGGGTGGGGGTCCGGACCATCCCGGGTAGGAACCGGATCCACCCGGGTCGGGTGGGGGTCCGGACCATCCCGGTTGAGAACCGGATCCCCACCCAGGTCGTGTGGGGGTCCGGACCATCCCGGGTGGGAACCGGATCCACCCGGGT
Organism: Closterium sp. Yama58-4; assembly: GCA_947470075.1. NCBI lineage: Eukaryota > Viridiplantae > Streptophyta > Zygnematophyceae > Desmidiales > Closteriaceae > Closterium > Closterium sp. Yama58-4. The sequence continues at coordinate 16,591 of CANIUD010000400.1, read as the reverse complement.
CGGGTTGGGGTCCGGACCATCCCGGGAGGGAACCTGATCCACCCGGTTCGGGTGGGGGTCCGGACCATCCCGGGTGGGAACCGGATCCCCACCCGGGTCGGGTAGGGGTCCGGACCATCCCGGGTAGGAACCGGATCCACCCGGGTCGGGTGGGGGTCCGGACCATCCCGGGTTGAAACCGGGTCCACCCAGGCCGGGTGGGGGTCCAGACCATCCCGGGTGGGAACCGGACCAACCCGGGTCGGGTGGGGGGTCCGGACCATCCAGGGTGGGAACCGGGTCCACCCAGGCCGGGTGGGGGTCCAGACCATCCCGGTTGAGAACCGGATCCCCACCCGGGTCGGGTGGGGGTCCGGACCATCTCGGGTGGGAACCGGATCCACCCGGGTCGGGTGGGGGTCCGGACCATCCCGGTTGAGAACCGGATCCCCACCCGGGTCGGGTGGGGGTCCGGACCATCTCGGGTGGGATCCGGATCCACCCAGGCCGGGCGGGGGTCCGGACCATCCCGAGAGGAGCCGGTTGATGTGATTGACAACCTGCCATAAAACCAGGGCCAATCACTCCGATTACGTTGGGTTAACGTCATTCGGGGCACCCGAAAGAACCCTATTAGGATCCGGATCCACCCGGGTCCGGTTGGGGTCCGGACCATCTCGGGTGGGGACCGGATCCACCCGGGTCGGGTTGGGGTCCGGACCATCCCGGGAGGGAACCGGATCCACCCGGTTCGGGTGGGGGTCCGGACCATCCCGGGTGGGAACCGGATCCCCATCCGGGTCTGGTAGGGGTCCGGACCATCACGGGTGGGAACCGGATCCACCCGGGTCAGGTGGGGGTCCGGACCATCCCGGGTAGGAACCGGATCCACCCGGGTCGGGTGGGGGTCCGGACCATCCCGGTTGAGAACCGGATCCCCACCCGGGTCGGGTGGGGGTCCGGACCATCCCGGTTGAGAACCGGATCCCCACCCGGGTCGGGTGGGGGTCCGGACCATCTCGGGTGGGATCCGGATCCACCCAGGCCGGGTGGGGGTCCGGACCATCCCGAGAGGAGCCGGTTGATGTGATTGACAACCTGCCATAAAACCAGGGCCAATCACTCCGATTACGTTGGGTTAACGTCATTCGGGGCAACCGAAAGAACCCTATTAGGATCCGGATCCACCCGGGTCCGGTTGGGGTCCGGACCATCTCGGGTGGGGACCGGATCCACCCGGGTCGGGTTGGGGTCCGGACCATCCCGGGAGGGAACCGGATCCACCCGGTTCGGGTGGGGGTCCGGACCATCCCGGGTGGGAACCGGATCCCCATCCGGGTCTGGTAGGGGTCCGGACCATCACGGGTGGGAACCGGATCCACCCGGGTCGGGTGGGGGTCCGGACCATCCCGGGTAGGAACCGGATCCACCCGGGTCGGGTGGGGGTCCGGACCATCCCGGTTGAGAACCGGATCCCCACCCAGGTCGTGTGGGGGTCCGGACCATCCCGGGTGGGAACCGGATCCACCCGGGTCGGGTTGGGGTCCGGACCATCCCGGGAGGGAACCTGATCCACCCGGTTCGGGTGGGGGTCCGGACCATCCCGGGTGGGAACCGGATCCCCACCCGGGTCGGGTAGGGGTCCGGACCATCCCGGGTAGGAACCGGATCCACCCGGGTCGGGTGGGGGTCCGGACCATCCCGGGTTGAAACCGGGTCCACCCAGGCCGGGTGGGGGTCCAGACCATCCCGGGTGGGAACCGGACCAACCCGGGTCGGGTGGGGGGTCCGGACCATCCAGGGTGGGAACCGGGTCCACCCAGGCCGGGTGGGGGTCCAGACCATCCCGGTTGAGAACCGGATCCCCACCCGGGTCGGGTGGGGGTCCGGACCATCTCGGGTGGGAACCGGATCCACCCGGGTCGGGTGGGGGTCCGGACCATCCCGGTTGAGAACCGGATCCCCACCCGGGTCGGGTGGGGGTCCGGACCATCTCGGGTGGGATCCGGATCCACCCAGGCCGGGCGGGGGTCCGGACCATCCCGAGAGGAGCCGGTTGATGTGATTGACAACCTGCCATAAAACCAGGGCCAATCACTCCGATTACGTTGGGTTAACGTCATTCGGGGCACCCGAAAGAACCCTATTAGGATCCGGATCCACCCGGGTCCGGTTGGGGTCCGGACCATCTCGGGTGGGGACCGGATCCACCCGGGTCGGGTTGGGGTCCGGACCATCCCGGGAGGGAACCGGATCCACCCGGTTCGGGTGGGGGTCCGGACCATCCCGGGTGGGAACCGGATCCCCATCCGGGTCTGGTAGGGGTCCGGACCATCACGGGTGGGAACCGGATCCACCCGGGTCAGGTGGGGGTCCGGACCATCCCGGGTAGGAACCGGATCCACCCGGGTCGGGTGGGGGTCCGGACCATCCCGGTTGAGAACCGGATCCCCACCCAGGTCGTGTGGGGGTTCGGACCATCCCGGGTGGGAACCGGATCCACCCGGGTCGGGTTGGGGTCCGGACCATCCCGGGAGGGAACCTGATCCACCCGGTTCGGGTGGGGGTCCGGACCATCCCGGGTGGGAACCGGATCCCCACCCGGGTCGGGTAGGGGTCCGGACCATCCCGGGTAGGAACCGGATCCACCCGGGTCGGGTGGGGGTCCGGACCATCCCGGGTTGAAACCGGGTCCACCCAGGCCGGGTGGGGGTCCAGACCATCCCGGGTGGGAACCGGACCCACCCGGGTCGGGTGGGGGGTCCGGACCATCCAGGGTGGGAACCGGGTCCACCCAGGCCGGGTGGGGGTCCAGACCATCCCGGTTGAGAACCGGGTCCCCACCCGGGTCGGGTGGGGGTCCGGACCATCTCGGGTGGGAACCGGATCCACCCGGGTCGGGTGGGGGTCCGGACCATCCCGGTTGAGAACCGGATCCCCACCCGGGTCGGGTGGGGGTCCGGACCATCTCGGGTGGGAACCGGATCCACCCGGGTCGGGTGGGGGTCCGGACCATCCCGGGTAGGAACCGGATCCACCCGGGTCGGGTGGGGGTCCGGACCATCCCGGTTGAGAACCGGATCCCCACCCAGGTCGTGTGGGGGTCCGGACCATCCCGGGTGGGAACCGGTTCCACCCGGGTCGGGTTGGGGTCTGGACCATCCCGGGAGGGAACCTGATCCACCCGGTTCGGGTGGGGGTCCGGACCATCCCGGGTGGGAACCGGATCCCCACCCGGGTCGGGTAGGGGTCCGGACCATCCCGGGTAGGAACCGGATCCACCCGGGTCGGGTGGGGGTCCGGACCATCCCGGGTTGAAACCGGGTCCACCCAGGCCGGGTGGGGGTCCAGACCATCCCGGGTGGGAACCGGACCCACCCAGGTCGGGTGGGGGGTCCGGACCATCCAGGGTGGGAACCGGGTCCACCCAGGCCGGGTGGGGGTCCAGACCATCCCGGTTGAGAACCGGATCCCCACCCGGGTCGGGTGGGGGTCCGGACCATCTCGGGTGGGAACCGGATCCACCCGGGTCGGGTGGGGGTCCGGACCATCCCGGTTGAGAACCGGATCCCCACCCGGGTCGGGTGGGGGTCCGGACCATCTCGGGTGGGATCCGGATCCACCCAGGCCGGGTGGGGGTCCGGACCATCCCGAGAGGAGCCGGTTGATGTGATTGACAACCTGCCATAAAACCAGGGCCAATCACTCCGATTACGTTGGGTTAACGTCATTCGGGGCAACCGAAAGAACCCTATTAGGATCCGGATCCACCCGGGTCCGGTTGGGGTCCGGACCATCTCGGGTGGGGACCGGATCCACCCGGGTCGGGTTGGGGTCCGGACCATCCCGGGAGGGAACCGGATCCACCCGGTTCGGGTGGGGGTCCGGACCATCCCGGGTGGGAACCGGATCCCCATCCGGGTCTGGTAGGGGTCCGGACTATCACGGGTGGGAACCGGATCCACCCGGGTCGGGTGGGGGTCCGGACCATCCCGGGTAGGAACCGGATCCACCCGGGTCGGGTGGGGGTCCGGACCATCCCGGTTGAGAACCGGATCCCCACCCAGGTCGTGTGGGGGTCCGGACCATCTCGGGTGGGAACCGGATCCACCCAGGCCGGGTGGGGGTCCGGACCATCCCGAGAGGAGCCGGTTGATGTGATTGACAACCTGCCATAAAACCAGGGCCAATCACTCCGATTACGTTGGGTTACCGTCATTCGGGGCAACCGAAAGAACCCCATTAGGATCCGGATCCACCCGGGTCGGGTTGGGGTCCGGACCATCTCGGGTGGGGACCGGATCCACCCGGGTCGGGTTGGGGTCCGGACCATCCCGGGAGGGAACCGGGTCCACCCGGTTCGGGTGGGGGTCCGGACCATCCCGGGTGGGAACCGGATCCACCCGGGTCGGGTGGGGTTCTGGACCATCCCGGGTGGGAACCGGATCCACCCGGGTCGGGTGGGGGTCCGGACCATCCGAAATGGGTACCGGATGGACCCATCCCGGGTGGGAACCGGATCCAACCATCCCCATCCTAGGGAGGGATGAAATAGCGCCACCCCCACCTAACTACCCGGCCAATCACATGGATAACGTTGGGTTACCATCATTGTGGGCCTTTGATTAAACTTTGCCACGGCCCTAGGGATGCATGGGAGGAGCAACACCCCACCCTATTCCAAGGACAGTCACCTCGATTACGTTGGCTTACCATCATTTGGAGCAAGCAAAAGAGCCTAGGGGATGGATGGCACAAAGAACTCCCTCGGTGCTCCTAGGCCAATCACTCGGATTACATTGGGTTACCGCAATTTGGGGCCACAAACGATGACATACCAGGGCCATAGAGAGGGGAGTGGAACGACATTCCCACCCTATACCACGGCCAATCACCTCGATTATGTTGGGCTACCATCCTTTGTGGCGACTGGAAAGAGTCGCCGGGGCCATAAGGAGGGAAATAAAACCCTCTCCTTAGGCTATTCCATGGCCAATCACATGGATTACGTTGGGTTACCATCATTTGGGGCAATTGGAAAGACTCACCAGGCCCTAGAGAGGGACAAATCACCCCTCTCCCTACCCTATTCCAGGGCCAATCACCTCGATTATGTTGGGTTACCATCATTTGGGGCAGTTGGAAAGACTCGCCCGAGCTCTAGGGAGGGACAAACTATCCCTCTCCCTACCCTATTCCAGGTCCAATCACTCGGGTTACATTGGGTTACCATCATTTGGGGCAGTTTTGGGATGGATATGAACCCGTGCAAGGGTGGATTTCAACATTGGGCCCGATCCACTCGGTTCACTGGAGTGCTCGGGTCATTCCAGCCGGGCAAAAGGACCGTTGGGATGGATACGAACCCGTAGAAAGGTACTTCCCACCCCGGTTGACACTTTCCCCCGGTCATCCAGGGCTTTCCACCTGGAAAAAGAGGTCCAGGAGCCCATCCAAGCCCGCGCAAGGGTGGATTTCGGCCTAGGCCGGTTCGTTGGAGTGCTTGGGTCATTCCAGCCGGTCAAACGGACCGTTGGGATAGATGTGAACCCGTAGAAAGGTAGTTCCCACCCCGGTTGACACTTCCCCCCGGTCATCCAGGCCGTTCCACCGGGAAAAGGAGGTCTCGGAGCCCATCCAAGCCCGCGCAAGGGTGGATTTCGACCTAGGCCGGTTCGTTGGAGTGCTTGGGTCATTCCAGCTGGTCAAAAGGACCCTTGGGATGGATGTGAACCCGTACAAGGGTGGTTCCTACTACGGCTGAAACTTTCCCCCTGTCATACATGTCTTTCCACCGGGAAAAGGAGATCCGGAGGCCATCCGAGCCCGTGCAAGGCGGATTTCTACCTTGGCCGGTTCATTGGAGTGCTTGGGTCATTCCAGTCGATCAAAAGGACCCTTGGGATGGATGTGAACCCGTACAAAGGTGGTTCCCACCCCGGTTGACACTTTCCCCCGGTCATCCAGGGATTTCCACCTGGAAAAAGAGGTCCCGGAGCCCATCCAAGCCCGCGCAAGGGTAGATTTCGACCTTGGCCGGTTCGTTGGAGTGCTTGGGTCATTCCAGCCGGTCAAAAGGACCCTTGGGATGGATGTGAACCCGTACAAAGGTGGTTCCCACCACGGGTGACATTTTCCCCTGGTCATCCATGCCTTTCCACCGGGAAAAGGAGGTCCCCGAGGTCATCCGAGCCCGTGCAAGGGTGGATTTCGTCCTCGGCCGGTTCGTTGGAGTGCTCGGGTCATTCCACCCGGTCAAAAGGACCCTTGGGATGGATATGAACCCGTACAAAGGTGGTTCTCACCACGGGTGACACTTTCCCCCGGTCATCCATGCCTTTCCACCGGGAAAAAGAGGTCCCGGAGGCCACCCGAGCCCGTGAAAGGGTGCATTTTGACCTTGGCCAGTTCATTGAAGCACCTGGGCCCTTCCAGCCGGTCCAAAGGACCCATGGGATGGATGTGAACCCGTAGAGAGGTGGTTCTCACCACGGCTGACACTTTTCCCCGGTCATCCAGGCCTTTCCACCGGGAAAAAGAGGTCCCGGAGTCCATCCGAGCCCGTGCAAGGGAGGAGTTCTACCTTGGCCGGATCCACCCGGGTCGTGTGGGGGGTCCGGACCATCCCGGGTGGGAACCGGATCCACCCGGGCCGAGTGGGGGGTCCGGACCATCCCGGGTGGGAACCGGATCCACCCGGGCCGGGTGGGGGGTCCGGACCATCCCGGGTGGGAACCGGGTCCATCCGGGTCGGATGGGGGGTCCGGCCCAGACCATCCAGGGTGGGAACAGGGTCCCTGGCAGGGTCCATCCGGGCCGGGTGGGGGTCCGGACCATCTCGGGTGGGGATCGGATCCACCCGGGCCAGGTGGGGGTTCGGACCATCCCGGGTGGGAACCGAGTCCACACATTCCGGGTGGGAACCGAGTCCACGGAGGCCGGAGGGAAGGGGGGGGGGGGGGGGGATTCTCGACCATCCCGGGTGGGGACCGCATCCGCCCGGGTCGGGTGGGGGTCCGGACCATCTTGGATGGGGACCGCATCAACCCGGGTAGGGTGGGGGACCGGACCATCCCGGGTGGGAACCGGGTCCACACAGGCCGGGTGGGGGGTCCAGACCATCCCAGGTGGGGATCGGATCCAACGGGGCGGGGTGGGGGTTCCGGACCACCCCGGGTGGGAACCGGGTCCACCCGGGCAGGGTGGGGGGTCCGGTCCATCCCGGGTTGAAACCGGGTCCACCCAGGCCGGGTGGGGGTCCAGACCATCCCGGGTGGGAACCGGACCCACCCGGGTCGGGTGGGGGGTCCGGACCATCCAGGGCGGGAACCGGGTCCACCCGGGCAGGGTGGGGGTCCGGACCATCCCGGATAGGAACCGGGTCCACCCGGGCCGGGTGGGGGTCCGGACCATCCCGGGTGGGAACTGGGTCCACACAGGCCTAGTAGGGGGTCCGTGCCATCCCGGGTGAGGATCGGATCCACCCGGGTCGGGTGGGGATCGGACCATCCCGGGTAGGAACCGGGTCCACCCGGGCGGGGTGAGGGGTCCGGACCATCCAGGGTGGGGAGCGGGTCCACCCAGACCGGTTGGGGGTCCGGTACATCCCGGGTGGGGATGGGACCCACCCGGGTCGGGGTCGGGTGGGGGTCCAGACCATCCGGGGTGGGAACCGGATCCACACAGGCCGGGTGGGGGGTCCGTTCCATCCCGGGTGGGGATCGGATCCAACCGGGCGGGGTGGGGGTTCCGGGCCATCCCGGGTGGGAACCAGGTCCACCCGGGCCGGGTGGGTGTCCGGACCATCCAGGGTGGGAACCGGGTCCACCCAGACCGGTTGGGGGTCCGGACCATCCCGGGTGGGGATGGGACCCACCCGGGTCGGGGTCGGGTGGGGGTCCGGACCATCCGGGGTGGGAACCGGGTCCACACAGGCCGGGTGGGGGGTCCGTGCCATCCCGGGTGGGGATCGGATCCAACCGGGCGGGGTGGGGGTTCCGGACCATCCCGGGTGGGAACCGGGTCCACCCGGGCGGGGTGGGGGGGGTCCGGACCATCCCGGGTTGAAACCGGGTCCACCCAGGCCGGGTGGGGGTCCAGACCATCCCGGGTGGGAACCGGACCCACCCGGGTCGGGTTGGGGGTCCGGACCATCCAGGGTGGGAACCGGGTCCACCCGGGCAGGGTGGGGGTCCGGACCATCCCGGGTGGGAACCGGGTCCACCCGGGCCGGGTGGGGGTCCGGACCATCCCGGGTGGGAACCGGGTCCACACAGGCCTGGTGCGGGGTCCGTGCCATCCGGGGCTGGGTGGGGGTTCTCAGAGGATTTGCAATACTACCTTGCCCAACCTTCACATTCCCACCCATTCACTACTCCTTGCCGACCACTTTGCTCCCATCCTTCTCGTCCCCACCCGCTCTTTCTTCCCACCCCTCCCCGGTCGGGTGGGGGTCCGGACGATCCCGGGTGGGAACCGGACCCACCCGGGTCGGGTGGGGGTTTCGGACCATCCCGGGTGGGAACCGGGTCCACCCGGGCCGGGTGGGTGTCCGGACCATCCCGGGTGGGAACCGGGTCCACACAGGCCTGGTGGGGGGTCCTTGCCGTCCCGGGTGAGGATCGGATCCACCCGGGTCGGGTGATGGCCCGGACCATCCCGGGTGGGAACCAGGTCCACCCGGGCCGGGTGGGTGTCCGGACCATCCAGGGTGGGAACCGGGTCCACCCAGACCGGTTGGGGGTCCGGACCATCCCGGGTGGGGATGGGACCCACCCGGGTCGGGGTCGGGTGGGGGTCCGGACCATCCGGGGTGGGAACCGGGTCCACACAGGCCGGGTGGGGGGTCCGTGCCATCCCGGGTGGGGATCGGATCCAACCGGGCGGGGTGGGGGTTCCGGACCATCCCGGGTGGGAACCGGGTCCACCCGGGCGGGGTGGGGGGGTCCGGACCATCCCGGGTTGAAACCGGGTCCACCCAGGCCGGGTGGGGGTCCAGACCATCCCGGGTGGGAACCGGACCCACCCGGGTCGGGTGGGGGGTCCGGACCATCCAGGGTGGGAACCGGGTCCACCCGGGCAGGGTGGGGGTCCGGACCATCCCGGGTGGGAACCGGGTCCACCCGGGCCGGGTGGGGGTCCGGACCATCCCGGGTGGGAACCGGGTCCACACAGGCCTGGTGCGGGGTCCGTGCCATCCCGGGTGAGGATCGGATCCACCCGGGTCGGGTGGGGATCGGACCATCCCGGGTGGGAACCGGGTCCACCCGGGCGGGGTGGGGGGTCCGGACCATCCAGGGTGGGGAGCGGGTCCACCCAGACCGGTTGGGGGTCCGGACCATCCCGGGTGGGGATGGGACCCACCCGGGTCGGGGTCGGGTGGGGGTCTGGACCATCCGGGGTAGGAACCGGGTCCACGCAGGCCGGGTGGGGGGTCCGTGCCATCCCGGGTGGGGATCGGATCCAACCGGGCGGGGTGGGGGTTCCGGACCATCCCGGGTGGGAACCGGGTCAACCCGGGCGGGGTGGGGGGTCCGGACCATCCCGGGTTGAAACCGGGTCCACCCAGACCGGGTGGGGGTCCAGACCATCCAGGGTGGGAACCGGGTCCACCCGGGCCGGGTGGGGGTCCGGACCATCCCGGGTGGGAACCGGGTCCACCCGGGCGGGGTGGGGGTTCCGGACCATACCCGGGTGGGGACCGGATCCGCCCCGGTCGGGTGGGGGTCCGGACGATCCCGGGTGGGAACCGGACCCACCCGGGTCGGGTGGGGGTTTCGGACCATCCCGGGTGGGAACCGGGTCCACCCGGGCCGGGTGGGTGTCCGGACCATCCCGGGTGGGAACCGGGTCCACACAGGCCTGGTGGGGGGTCCTTGCCGTCCCGGGTGAGGATCGGATCCACCCGGGTCGGGTGATGGCCCGGACCATCCCGGGTGGGAACCGGGTCCACCCAGGCTGGGTGGGGGTTCCGGACCATCCCGGGTGGGAACCGGGTCCACTTGGGCGGGGTGGGGGGTCCGGACCATCCCGGGTTGAAACCGGGTCCACCCAGGCCGGGTGGGGGTCCAGACCATCCCGGGTGGGAACCGGACCCACCCGGGTCGGGTGGGGGGTCCGGACCATCCCGGGTGGGGACCGGATCCGCCCCGGTCGGTTGGGGGTCCGGACGATCCCGGGTGGGAACCGGATCCACCCAGGCCGGGTGGGGGTCCAGACCATCACGAGTGGGAACCGGACCCACCAGGGTGGGAACCGGGTCCACCAGGGCAGGGTGGGGGTCCGGACCATCCCGGGTGGGAGCCGGGTCCACCCGTGCCGGGTGGGGGTCCGGACCATCCCGGGTGGGAACCGGGTCCACCCGTGTCGGGTGGGGGGTCCGGACCATCCAGGGTGGGAACCGGGTCCACCCGGGCAGGGTGGGGGTCCGGACCATCCCGGGTGGGAGCCGGGTCCACCCGTGGCGGGTGGGGGTCTGGACCATCCTGGGTGGGAACCGGGTCCACACAGGCCTGGTGGGGGGTCCGTGCCATCCCGGGTGAGGATCGGATCCACCCGGGTCGGGTGGGGGTCCGGACCATCCCGGGTGGGAACCGGGTCCACCCGGGCGGGGTGGGGGTTCCGGACCATATCCGGGTGGGGACCGAGTCCACGCAGGCCGGAGGGAAGGAAGGGGGGGGGGGGGGGGGGTTGGGGTCCGGACCATCTCGGGTGGGGACCGCATCCACCCGGGTCGGGTGGGGGTCCGGACCATCTCGGGTGGGGACCGCATCCACCCGGGTAGGGTGGGGGACCAGACCATCCCGGGTTGAAACCGGGTCCACACAGGCCGGGTGGGGGTCCAGACCATCCCGGGTGGGGATGGGACCCACCCGGGTCGGGGTCGGGTGGGGTCCCGGACCATCCCTGGTGGGAACCACACCCACACCCACACCCACCTAGAGCCCTCAAAGGACCCAAAACCGAAACCGTGGGCGCATCCAAAACATTGAAAAAAAAAATGTCTCTTGGGACCGGAAAGGATCTCGGTCGAGAACCGAAGGTGGTGACCAAAAGGAAAAAGGGCTCTAGGGAGGGCAGGGGCCCTAACAAGGACCCACACCCACCCTAGAGCCCTAAAAGCCTAAAAGGACCCCGGTCGAAACCGAGGGCGTGACCAAAAAAAAAAAAAAAAAAGGGCTCTAGGGAAGGTAGGGGCCCGTGCAACGGCCCGCACCCACCCTAGAGCCCACGAAGGAACCAGGCCGAAATCGAGGTGGTGACCCAAGGGATCCGGTTTTCCGGCCCGGGTCGTTCGACCGACCGATCCGGTCCATCCGACCCACCGGGATGGCCCGGATGGGTCCGGTTCCCCACCGGGATGGCCCGGATGGGTCCGGTTTCTCACCCGGATGGTCCGGATGGATCAGGGTCCCCACCCGGGTGACCCCGATGATCTGGTTCCCGACCCGGATGACCCGGTCGAAACGGTTTTCCACCCGCATGACACGGTCCGGCCCGGTTGATCTGGTTCCAATTCGGTACCCCACCCGGCCTCGGTCCGGTCGATACGCCGGATCCGGTTCATCCGGCTCCCCACCCGGACCATCCGGATGAACCGGTTCCCCGCCCGG
>CANIUD010000399.1:0-278845 GCA_947470075.1 Closterium sp. Yama58-4 | reverse complement strand
GGCCTAGCGTCTGCAAAATTGCAAGAACAAGGGCCTAGCATCTGCAAAAATTCAAGAACAAGGGCCTAGCGTCTGTAAAAATTCAAGAACAAGGGCCTAGCGTCTGCAGAAATTCAAGAACAAGGGCCTAGCGTCTGTAAAAATTCAAGAACAAAGGCCTAGCGTCTGCAAAAATTCAAGAACGACGGCCTAGCGTCTGCTAAATTGCAAGAACAAGGGCCTAGCATCTGCAAAAATTCAAGAACAAGGGCCTAGCGTCTGCAAAAATTCAAGAACAAGGGCCTAGCGTCTACAAAATTGCAAGAACAAGGGTCTAGCGTCTGCAAAAATTCAAGAACAGGGCATTGCGTCTGCAAAAATTCAAGAACAAGGGCCTAGCGTCTGCAAAAATTCAATAACAAGGGCCTAGCGTCTGCAAAAATTCAAGAACAAGGCCCTAGCGTCTGCAAAAATTCAAGAACAAGGGCCTAGCATCTGCAAAAATTCAAGAACAAGGGCCTAGCGTCTGCAGAAATTCAAGAACAAGGGCCTAGCGTCTGCAAAAAATCAAGAACAAGGGCCTAGCGTCTGCAAAATTGAAGAACAAGGGCCTAGCGTCTGCAAAAATTCAAGAATAAGGGCCTAGCGTCTGCAAAATTCAAGAACAAGGGCCTAGCGTCTGCAAAATTCAAGAACAAGGGCCTAGCGTCTGCGAAATTGAAGAAAAAAGGCATAGCGTCTGCAAAAATTCAAGAACAAGGGCCTAGCATCTGCAAAAACTCAAGAACAAGGGCCTAGCATCTGCACAATTGCAAGAACAAGGGCCTAGCTTTTGCAAAATTGCAAGAACAGGGCCTAGCGTATGCTAAATTGCAAGAACAAGGGCCTAGCGAGTGCAAAAAATCAAGAACAAGGGCCTAGCGTCTGCAAAAATTCAAGAACAAGGGCCTAGCGTCTGCAAAAATTCAAGAACAAGGGCCTCCTAGCGTCTGCAAACTTGAAGAACAGGGCCTAGCTTCTGCAAAATTGAAGAACACGGGCCTAGCTTAGGCAAAAATTCAAGAACAAGGGCCTAGCATCTGCAAAAATTCAAGAACAAGGGCCTAGCGTCTGCAAAATTCAAGAACAAGGCCTAGCGTCTGCAAAAATTCAAGATCAAGGGCCTAGCATCTGCAAAATTTCAAGAACAAGGGCCTAGCGTCTGCAAAAATTCAAGAACAAGGGCCTAGCGTCTGCAAAATTCAAGAACAAGGGCCTAGCATCTGCAAAAATTCAAGAACAAGGGCCTAGCATCTGCAAAAATTCAAGAACAAGGGCCTAGCATCTGCAAAAATGCAAGAACAAGGGCCTAGCGTCTGCAAAAATGCAAGAACAAGGGCCTAGCGTCTGCAAAATTGTAAGAACAAGGGCCTAGCGTCTGCAAAAATTTAAGAACAAGGGCCTAGCGTCTGCAAAAACTCAAGAACAAGGGCCTAGCATCTGCAAAATTGCAAGAACAAGGGCCTAGCTTCTGCAAAAATTCAAGAACAAGGGCCTAGCCTCTGCAAAAATTCAAGAACAAGGGCCTAGCGTCTGCAAAAATGAAAACAAGGGCCTAGCGTCTGCAAAAATTCAAGAACAAGGGCCTAGCGTCTGCAAAAATTCAAGAACAATGGCCTAGCATCTGCAAAATTGCAAGAACAAAGGCCTAGCGTCTGCAAAAATTCAAAAACAAGGGCCTAGCATCTGCAAAAACTCAAGAACAAGGGCCTAGCGTCTGAAATTTTTCAAGAACAAGGGCCTAGCTTCTGCAAAATTGCAAGAACAAGGGCCTAGCGTGTGCTAAATTGCAAGAACAAGGGCCTAGCGAGTGCAAAAAATCAAGAACAAGGGCCTAGCGTCTGCAAAAAATCAAGAACAAGGGCCTAGCGTCTGCAAAAATTCAAGAACAAGGGCCTATCGTCTGCAAAAATTCAAGAACAAGGGCCTAGCATCTGCAAAAATTCAAGAACAAGGGCCTAGTGTCTGCAAAATTGAAGAACAAGGGCCTAGCGTCTGCAAAAATTCAAGAACAAGGGCCTAGCGTCTGCAAAAATTCAAGAACAAGGGCCTAGCGTCTGCAAAAATTCAAGAACAAGGGCCTAGCGTCTGCAAAATTGAAGAACAAGGGCCTAGCGTCTGCAAAACTTCAAGAACAAGGGCCTAGCGTCTGCAAAATTTCAAGAACAAGGGCCTAGCGTCTGCAAAATTGAAGAACAAGGGCCTAGCGTCTGCAAAAAATCAAGAACAAGGGCCTAGCGTCTGCAAAAATTCAAGAACAGGGGCCTAGCGTCTGCAAAATTTCAAGAACAAGGGCCTAGCGTCTGCAAAATTGAAGAACAAGGGCCTAGCGTCTGCAAAAATTCAAGAACAAGGGCCTAGCGTCTTCAAAAATTCAAGAACAAGGGCCTAGCGTCTGCAAAAATTCGAGAACAAGGGCCTAGCGTCTGCAAATTGCAAGAACAAGGGCCTAGCATCTGCAAAAATTCAAGAACAAGGGCCTAGCGTCTGCAAAACTTCAAGAACAAGGGCCTAGCGTCTGCAAAATTGCAAGAACAAGGGCCTAGTGTCTGCAAAATTGCAAGAACAAGGGCCTAGCGTCTGCAAAAATTCAAGAACAAGGGCCTAGCGTCTGCAAAAATTCAAGAACAAGGGCTTAGCATCTGCAAAAATTCAAGAACATGGGCCTAGCGTCTGCAAAAATTCAAGAACAAGGGCCTAGCGTCTGCAAAAATTCAAGAACAAGGGCCTAGCATCTGCAAAAATTCAAGAACAAGGGCCTAGCATCTGCAAAATTAAAGAACAAAGGCCTAGCGTCTGAAAAAAAATCAAGAACAAGGGCGTAGCGTCTGCAAAAATTCAAGAACAAGGGCCTAGCGTCGGCAAAAATTCAAGAACAAGGGCCTAGCATCTGCAAAAATTCAAGAACAAGGGCCTAGCGTCTGCAGAAATTCAAGAACAAGGGCCTAGCGTCTGCAAAAAATCAAGAACAAGGGCCTAGCGTCTGCAAAATTGAAGAACAAGGGCCTAGCGTCTGCAAAAATTCAAGAATAAGGGCCTAGCGTCTGCAAAATTCAAGAACAAGGGCCTAGCGTCTGCAAAAATTCAAGAACAAGGGCCTAGCGTCTGCGAAATTGAAGAAAAAAGGCATAGCGTCTGCAAAAATTCAAGAACAAGGGCCTAGCATCTGCAAAAACTCAAGAACAAGGGCCTAGCATCTGCACAATTGCAAGAACAAGGGCCTAGCGTTTGCAAAATTGCAAGAACAAGGGCCTAGCGTATGCTAAATTGCAAGAACAAGGGCCTAGCGAGTGCAAAAAATCAAGAACAAGGGCCTAGCGTCTGCAAAAATTCAAGAACAAGGGCCAAGCGTCTGCAAAAATTCAAGAACAAGGGCCTAGCGTCTGCAAAAATTGAAGAACAAGGGCCTAGCGTCTGCAAAATTGAAGAACAAGGGCCTAGCTTAGGCAAAAATTCAAGAACAAGGGCCTAGCATCTGCAAAAATTCAAGAACAAGGGCCTAGCGTCTGCAAAATTGAAGAACAAGGGCCTAGCGTCTGCAAAAATTCAAGATCAAGGGCCTAGCATCTGCAAAATTTCAAGAACAAGGGCCTAGCGTCTGCAAAAATTCAAGAACAAGGGCCTAGCGTCTGCAAAAATTCAAGAACAAGGGCCTAGCATCTGCAAAAATTCAAGAACAAGGGCCTAGCATCTGCAAAAATTCAAGAACAAGGGCCTAGCATCTGCAAAATTGCAAGAACAAGGGCCTAGCGTTTGCAAAATTGCAAGAACAAGGACCTAGCGTCTGCAAAATTGTAAGAACAAGGGCCTAGCGTCTGCAAAAATTTAAGAACAAGGGCCTAGCGTCTGCAAAAACTCAAGAACAAGGGCCTAGCATCTGCAAAATTGCAAGAACAAGGGCCTAGCTTCTGCAAAAATTCAAGAACAAGGGCCTAGCCTCTGCAAAAATTCAAGAACAAGGGCCTAGCGTCTGCAAAAATTCAAAAACAAGGGCCTAGCGTCTGCAAAAATTCAAGAACAAGGGCCTAGCGTCTGCAAAAATTCAAGAACAATGGCCTAGCATCTGCAAAATTGCAAGAACAAAGGCCTAGCGTCTGCAAAAATTCAAAAACAAGGGCCTAGCATCTGCAAAAACTCAAGAACAAGGGCCTAGCGTCTGAAAATTTTCAAGAACAAGGGCCTAGCTTCTGCAAAATTGCAAGAACAAGGGCCTAGCGTGTGCTAAATTGCAAGAACAAGGGCCTAGCGAGTGCAAAAAATCAAGAACAAGGGCCTAGCGTCTGCAAAAAATCAAGAACAAGGGCCTAGCGTCTGCAAAAATTCAAGAACAAGGGCCTATCGTCTGCAAAAATTCAAGAACAAGGGCCTAGCATCTGCAAAAATTCAAGAACAAGGGCCTAGTGTCTGCAAAATTGAAGAACAAGGGCCTAGCGTCTGCAAAAATTCAAGAACAAGGGCCTAGCGTCTGCAAAAATTCAAGAACAAGGGCCTAGCGTCTGCAAAAATTCAAGAACAAGGGCCTAGCGTCTGCAAAATTGAAGAACAAGGGCCTAGCGTCTGCAAAACTTCAAGAACAAGGGCCTAGCGTCTGCAAAATTTCAAGAACAAGGGCCTAGCGTCTGCAAAATTGAAGAACAAGGGCCTAGCGTCTGCAAAAAATCAAGAACAAGGGCCTAGCGTCTGCAAAAATTCAAGAACAGGGGCCTAGCGTCTGCAAAATTTCAAGAACAAGGGCCTAGCGTCTGCAAAATTGAAGAACAAGGGCCTAGCGTCTGCAAAAATTCAAGAACAAGGGCCTAGCGTCTTCAAAAATTCAAGAACAAGGGCCTAGCGTCTGCAAAAATTCGAGAACAAGGGCCTAGCATCTGCAAAATTGCAAGAACAAGGGCCTAGCATCTGCAAAAATTCAAGAACAAGGGCCTAGCGTCTGCAAAACTTCAAGAACAAGGGCCTAGCGTCTGCAAAATTGCAAGAACAAGGGCCTAGTGTCTGCAAAATTGCAAGAACAAGGGCCTAGCGTCTGCAAAAATTCAAGAACAAGGGCCTAGCGTCTGCAAAAATTCAAGAACAAGGGCTTAGCATCTGCAAAAATTCAAGAACATGGGCCTAGCGTCTGCAAAAATTCAAGAACAAGGGCCTAGCGTCTGCAAAAATTCAAGAACAAGGGCCTAGCATCTGCAAAAATTCAAGAACAAGGGCCTAGCATCTGCAAAAATTCAAGAACAAAGGCCTAGCGTCTGCAAAAATTCAAGAACAAGGGCGTAGCGTCTGCAAAAATTCAAGAACAAGGGCCTAGCGTCTGCAAAAATTCAAGAACAAGGGCCTAGCGTCTGCAAAATTCAAGAACAAGGGCCTAGCGTCTGTAAAAAATCAAGAACAAGGGCCTAGCGTCTGCAAAAATTCAAGAACAAGGGCCTAGCGTCTGCAAAAAATCAAGAACAAGGGCCTAGCGTCTGCAAAATTCAAGAACAAAGGCCTAGCGTCTGCAAAAATTCAATAAAATTCAGGTTGTTGAATGATTTTCCCTACGCCTATAGGGATTCACGCGCTTTCTAGGCACTTGGCGGAAAAAACGGCCGAAATCGTAGGCGCCGAACTTTTCTTCGCACAGTACCAAGCCAAAAAGGCTCTAGTATGTGTATTTGAACATGGACCACTCGAATATGCAATAAAAGTCAGGTTGTTGAATGCCTTTCCGTACGCCTACAGGGATTCACGTTCTTTCTAGCCACGTGCTTTCTATCGCTTGCCGCTCCACCATCGGCAACCAATCCTCCTTGATCGCCGCTGCGGCGTCTCTCTTCTTGGACAAGGGACGAGCCCATGTGAATCTGCTCCATTCGTCCACCATGGTGAGGAAGTACAGCACTCCCCCAGTCCCCTCCGTCCTCATAGGACCCACCAGGTCCATGTGCACCACCTCCAATGGTGCCTTGGCTGATCCCTCCGCACGTGGAAACGGGAACCGCGCAAACTTGTTTTGCATGCACGCCTCGCAGCTGCCATAGTGAGCGCCATCTCCTTGCAGTTGCAGCCCATGCACGCACTTCTCCTTGTGCATCACCTCCAATGTAGAAACAGCCACGTGTGCGAGCCGCCGATGCCAAGTCTCCCAATCCGCTTGGCCCGAGGTAGCCGACGCCTTCACCGCCGCGCTTCCTCCAATCAGCTCCTCTCCTTGCACACCTTGCTGCTCCTCCTCAGTGACACTCTCCTCCATAGATGCCGCGGCTGCCGCCTTGCCCGATTTCCGCCAAGGGATTACCGGGATCTGCCACATGCCCTTGTGGACATCCCCTTTCTGCCGCAGGTCCCAAATGAGGCACTTATTGTTGTAGGCACGATAGCGCTCCGAGCCAATCGTCTCGGTGTTCACACCTGCATCTCCCAACCGGCCGGTAGAAATCAGGTTCGCGCACAAGTCCGGCACCCACAGCACGTTCTTCAGCCCCACGAGCTCTCCATCCGCTCCCATGAACTTGGCGCATCCCATGCCCATGACCTTGGCCTTGGCGCCCGTCGCGGATCTGACTGTAGAGATGGGTGCGGGCTGAATCTCATCGAGTAGGTCCGCACGAGGAGTCATGTGCCAAGAGCTCCCTGAATCAAGCACCCAATGGGTGAGAGGGTGTAGGAGAACCTTGGCAGCCATAGCGAGGTCGGTTGCACCTTCGTTCACGAAGAAGAAGAACTCAGCCTTCCGCTCCTCAGATTTGCCGCCTTTCTCCTCATCCTTCTCCTCTCCACTAGCTCCCATGACTCCCCCACTCCTCTTGCCATCATGCTCGTTGCTCGATGAAGGCGGGGTCCAATCCTTGGGTCGTTGGTAGCACTTCCGCCAACGATGTCCGCGCTTCTTGCAGTAGAAGCACACCTCCCCTTGACCCCCGCCGCCATCCTCCTTAGGGTTGTCTTTGTTCTTGCCCTTCCACTTCTTCTTGAAGCCACTCTTTCCACCTCCAACTCCATAGCCAGCCCCCTCCTCCGAGCGCTCCACACTCCGGCGCCGCAAGTCCTCCTCAAGAATGCGCGCCCGGATGTAATCCACGCTCCATTGGGGTTGTTGGGAGTTGAGGTTGATTGCAAGGGCAGACCACGACTCCGGCAGCCGTATCACGATCTCCACGCATTGCACGAGCTCCGGGTACACCACACCGCCGCCTTGGAGCTTCGTGAAGATGTCGCGCATCTCGTCCAACACCGGTTGCATCGGCTCTCCATCAACGAACTTGATGTCGCGCAGCCGCCGCGCGAGTAGCACGATGCCGGTAGCGTGTGTCGGTGAGTGCACATCCAGAAGCTTCCTCCAAGCCTTGGGGCCACACTCTGGATCACCCAAGAGGTCATTGATGTGGTCAAGTTGTCGTCCGCCAACCGCTTGCACCATGAGCATGTACGCGTCGAACGATCGCTTCATCCACGCTCCTTTCAGCTCCGCGGCCTCCGGCATCTTCTCCTTCCCCTCCACCAGGTCCAATAGCTTGTATTGGGTGTACATCAGCCTCATGCGGAAACTCCAGTGCTCGTAGTCCTCCCCCATGAATTTCTCAATAGAGAATGCCTTCACAGGATCCACGGTTG
Source organism: Closterium sp. Yama58-4 (assembly GCA_947470075.1). Taxonomy (NCBI): domain Eukaryota; kingdom Viridiplantae; phylum Streptophyta; class Zygnematophyceae; order Desmidiales; family Closteriaceae; genus Closterium; species Closterium sp. Yama58-4. Next base: position 271,246 of record CANIUD010000399.1, on the reverse strand, counting down.
TTGGAGATGGTGTAGTAGAAGTAGGTAGCGTAGGGTTGGCTGGTTGGTGAGTCCCCACTCCACAACCGGCAATCCCCCTTGCTCTCCAGCCTCTCTACCTCCAGCCATCTCGCCATTAGCACCTCTGGAGTCCGTTCCAGTCATATTGAGGCCTTATGAACGGTGGAAACTTGAGAAATCGTTTGGAGAGAATTCTGCCAGAAATTTCGACTTTACGAAAAATGCCGTCGCGGACTAGATACTTCGAAGTAGAACGCGATTTGACCACCAATCAAAAGTTCGCGAGCAGAGCTACTAGAAAATGGTCTCACTCGTCAACATTGGTTGAGAATTCACGACGATTCGTCGTCTCAAAGTCGACTACCCGCTCTGATACCACTTGTTGTACAGGATCCGTCACTTCGAGAAGCTACGACGAACTCATTACTCAACTAAACGCAAATCCGCTCGGTAGGATGTTGCGTCTTAGGCTTAGCTACCATCTCCAATTTGAATCACTTAGAAAGATGGTCTAGAGAGTGAGAACCAAGTGCAAACGTCCAGCTGCTGCATAAACTAGAGTGGTGGAGGAAGTACAAGCATTAAGGCATAGAAAGTTGGAGTTGGGGACTCCAAGAGAACCATGAGAGGGAAGGGGTTCCTCAAGAGCTAGGGAAGGATGGTAGGAACCTTCCTAGCAGCAAGGATGCAACCCTCATCATGAGGTCCTTGAGGTGTCACATGCAAAATCCAATCTAGTTGGATTTTGCCTAGGTGTTGCAACATTTGCAACCCATGCTAGAAACTTCTAGCCACCCCAATCCAAAAGTCAAAGTTGCCTTCCTAACCACCCAACCAAAGATCCCTTTATAGTCATGTCCCAATAATCACCCATCTTAGATATAACCCCAAAAGGTAATAAGAAATCCAAGTCTTGGAAATCTTGTAACTTGGGCGATCTTGGTCGGAATAAGGCGATCTTGGTATCGTTGGAAAGCTCTTAATTTATCCTGCATGATCAAGCATTTAGACTTGGAGAAAACACAGAGATGATAATATCCAACAGCCATGCACAATGACATATGCTCATGCAAATCATGCAAGCACAAATAGCACGAACACTCGGCAGGACGTTAGGATGACATGCACTCAGAATGACGTGCATCCAACACTCTTACCTATGCCTATAGGAATTCATGCCTATAGGCACTTGGCGGCAAAAACGACCGAAATCGTAGGCGCCGAACTTTTCTTCGCACAAGAACCAAGCCGAAAAGGATCCAATATGAGTATTTGAACATGGGCCACTCGAATATGCAATAAAATTCATGTTGTTGAATGCTTTTCCCTACGCCTATAGGGATTCACGCGCTTTCTAGGCACTTTGCGGCAAAAACGGCCGAAATCGTAGGCGTCGAACTTTTCGCTCAAGAACCAAGCCAAAAAGACTCAATAACTATGTGTATTTGAACATGGGCCACTCGAATGTGCAATAAAATTCAGGTTGTTGAATGCATTTCCCTACGCCTATAGGGATTCACGCGCTTTCTAGGCACTTGGCGGCAAAAACGGCAGAAATCGTAGGCGCCGAACTTTTCTTCGCACATGAATCAATCCGAAAAGGCTCTGGTATGTGTATTTGAACATGGGGCACTCTAATATGCAATAAAAATCAGGTTGTTGAATGCTTTTCCCTACGCCTATAATAATTCACGCGATTTCTTGGCACTTGGCGGCAAAAACGGCCGAAATTGTAGGCGCCGAACTTTTCTTCACATAAGAACCAAGCCGAAAAGGCTCTAGTATGTGTATTTGAACATGGGCCACTTGAATATGCAATAAAATTCAGGTTGTTGAATGCTTTTCCGTACGCCTATAAGGATTCACGCGATCTCTAGGCACTTGGCAGCAAAATTGGCTGAAATCGTAGGCGCCGAACTTTTCTTCGCACAAGAACCAAGCCGAAAAGGCTCTAGTATGTGTATTTAAACATGGGCCACTCGAATATGCAATAATATTCAGGTTGTTGAATGCTTTTCCCTACGCCTATAAGGATTCACGCGCTTTCTAGGCACTTGGCGGCAAAATCGGCCAAAATCGTAGGCGCCGAACTTTTCTTCGCACAAGAACCAAGCCGAAAAGGATCCAGTATGTGTATTTGAACATGGGCCATTCGAATATGCAATAAAATTCAGGTTATTGAACGACTTTTCCCTACGCCTATAGGGATTCACGCGCTTTCTAGGCACCTGGCGGCAAAAACGGCCGAAATCGTAGGCGCCGAACTTTTCTTCGCGCAAGAACCAAGCCGAAAAGGCTCTAGTATGAGTTTTTGAACATGGGCCACTTGAATATGCAATAAAATTCAGGTTGTTGAATGCTTTTCTCTACGCCTATAGGGATTCACGCGCTTTCTAGGCACTTGGCGGCAAAAACGGCCGAAATCGTAAGCGCCAAACTTTTCTTCGCGCAAGAACCAAGCCAAAAAGGCTCTAGTATGTGTATTTGAATATGGGCCACTCGAATATGCAACAAAATTCAGGTTGTTGAATGCTTTTCCCTACGCCTATAGGAATTCACGCGCTTTCTAGGCACTTGGCGGCAAAAACGGCCGAAATAGTAGGCGCCGAACTTTTCTTCGCACAAGAACCAAGCCAAAAAGGCTCTAGTATGTGTATTTGAACATGGGCCACTCGAATATGCAATAAAATTCAGGTTGTTGAATGCTTTTCCCTACGCCTATAGGGATTCACGCGCTTTCTAGGCACTTGGTGGCAAAAACGGCCGAAATCGTAGGCGCCGAACTTTTCTTCGCACAAGAATCAAGCCGAAAAGGCTCTAGTATGTGTATTTAAACATGGGCCACTCGAATATGCAATAAAATTTAGGTTGTTGAATGCTTTTCCCTACGCCTATAGGGATTCACGCGCTTTCTAGGCACTTGGCGGCAAAATCGGCCGAAATCGTAGGCGCCGAACTTTTCTTCGCACAAGAACCAAGCCAAAAAGGCTCTAGTATGTGTATTTGAACATAGGCCACTCGAATATGCAATAAAATTTAGGTTGTTGAATGCTTTTCCCTACGCCTATAGGGATCCACGCGCTTTCTAGGCACTTGGCGGCAAAAATGGCCGAAATCGTAGGCGCCGAACTTTTTTTCGCGCAAGAACCAAGCCGAAAAGGCCCTAGTATGTGGATTTAAACATGGGCCACTTGAATATGCAATAAATTCAGGTTGTTGAATGCTTTTCCCTACGCCTATAGGGATTCACACGCTTTCTAGGCACTTGGCGGCAAAAACGACCGAAATCGTAGGCGCCGAACTTTTCTTCGCACAAAAACCAAGCCGAAAAGGCTCTAGTATGTGTATTTGAACAAGGGCCACTCGAAAATGCAATAAAAGTCAGGTTGTTGAATGCTTTTCCCTACGCCTATAGGGATTCACGCACTTTCTAGGCACTTGGCGGCAAAAACGGCCGAAATCGTAGGCGCCAAACTTTTCTTCGCGCAAGAACCAAGCCAAAAAGGCTCTAGTATGTGTATTTGAACATGGGCTACTCGAATATGCAATAAAATCCAGGTTGTTGAATGCTTTTCCCTACGCCTATAAGGATTCACGCGCTTTCTAGGCACTTGGCAGCAAAAACGGCCGAAATTGTAGGCGCCGAACTTTTCTTCACGCAAGAACCAAGCCGAAAAGGCTTTAGTACCGTAATCCCCCGTATATAAGACCCTAGGGTCTTATGATAATCACCCCTAAATAGGCTGGGGGGTATAATTACATGGTGTATTTTTTAGAAGACCCGGGTCTGTTCATATTGACATATATAGAAATGTAATTTTGGAGCTCAAAGTAGTGATTTGGAAGTTCCCCGTTTTTAGCTACTGCCAAATGTACTCGATTTGGTCTCCACACGGGCCGAATCCACGTCTACACGAACCCTATCTGGGAGCCTCCTCCCATTGGCCACCTACGCCCCTTGGTGTCCACACAACAGCACAGGGCACCGTTTGATGGCCTCGGCCTTCACACCCCATGCACGCTTCGTGTGGGCTGCACGGTCCACGAAAAGGGCGGGATCTTCCAGACACCCCCACTGTTTTCAGCCACGTCCTAGTCCATCGGGCTGACTTCACTTCCCCCTCCTGTTTAGGTCCCCGTACTGTGCTCGGCAGGCTGCCTCGTTGAAGATGGCTGCCTGTTCCATTTCGCATCGAAGCTAGCAGCCAGTTTGGCTCCATCTTAGCCGCCATGGTGCCCTCACCCGATACTGGGACGGCCGGTGCTCGTCGCAAGCGCCGCAAGAAGGTGCCGAACCCTCCTGTTCCTAGGCCGTCGCCCAGGCCCGTCGTGCCTACGCCAAGTGCCTCTAGCAACGATGCGACAGATAAGGAGCCCAGCGGGAGCCCACGCGGTCCGCTTCCGCCGGTGAAGGTTCCCGTGTTCCCTGTATCAAGCCGACCGCGGGGACAGAAGAAGCGGGAGCGCGATGCAGAGACGCCGGAGACAAGGCGCCGATAAACGGAGAAGAAACGGAAAGCTTACACCGTCAAGGAGAAGCTTTACTGGCTCAAGTTTCTTGACGCGCAGCCCCCTATGAGCGTCCGGGGTTTGGCCACGCTCGCCAAAGTCCAGCCGAAGCAGATCCGCGACTGGCGCAGCATGAAGGAGCGGCTCGCCAAAGCTGCAGGGTGTCGCCAACGTCTCACTGGTGCGGGACGAAAGCCCAAGTACCCCGATATGGAGGTTGCAGTATACCGCAGGTTCCTGTTGCACCGTGGGAGAGGGCTGCCGATTTCCATCGGTCTGCTCCAGAGTTGGGCGGCGACCTACATGAAGCATCGCCACCCCCAGAAGTTGTGGTCGTCGTCCAGTCGCTGGACAAAACGGTTCCGCAGGCGGTGGTCCCTGGCGCGGCGCGTGAAGACAAAGATCGGACAGAAGCTCGCTGCAGGTACCTTGACCTCGCCTTATCCGCTGTTTCCAGATGTAAACGGGTACCTATCCACCTGGCCTGACTCCCCCTTATCCCTTGTGATGCAGATTGCAAGGAGAAGTGCGAGGCATTCTGGGAATTCGTGAGGCAGATGCGCGTGCTCAACGAATACTCCCTCAACCAGATCGTGAATGCGGATCAGACACCCCTGTTCCTTGAGATGCCTGCCGAGCGCACCCTCGAGATGAAAGGCGCACGCACCGTGCACGTGCGCACCGCGGGGTACGAGAAGCAGCGCATCACGGTCATGCTGGCGGTGACCGCGGGCGGCTTGAAGCTCCCTCCGTTCGTAGTCTTCAAGCGGAAGACCTTGCCGAAGATCCCCATCCCCCGCAGTGAGTTGCGCCTCACCCGAGTGTTCTGCCGTCGCCTGGTCAAGGAAAAAAACCGCTCATGTCTCTTTTGTTTTGTGCAGACATTATCGTGCGCGCCCAGGAAAAGGGCTGGATGGACGAGGACCTTGTCCAGGAGTGGACAACGAAGGTTCTCGTCCCCTTCCTGAAGCCGCACCGCGAGGAGGAAGGGCAGCGCAAGGATGCGCTCCTCATCCTCGACTCCTACCGAGGGCACACCACGCCAGCAGTGGGCCAGATGATGAAGCTGTTCAAGCTCACGCGCACGGTGATACCTGGTGGTTGCACCTCGCTGGTGCAACCCCTGGACGTCTCGGTGAACCGCAGCTTCAAAGCCGGGGTTCGCCACCGCTACCGCACGTGGTTCCAGGATGAGGGGATTTTTTCTTTCACCCCTGCAGGTGAGCATGAGAGTTGTTCCTGTAACATGCGTGCCTTCACCGTGTGGTGCCTCACGTCTGCCCATACCCGTGACATTCCCTGCAGGGAACTTGAAGAAGCCGCCTCCAGAGAAGGTCCTCTGCTGGATTGCGGAGGCATGGGCAGAAGTGCCAGAAGAACTCATCACGAAGTCCTTCGTGACCTGCGGCATCTCCACCGCCGTCGACGGGAGCGAGGATCAAATGATCCTCGCTCACCTCCGCGATAAGGGGGAGGTGAAGGTGCTGGAGGATGTGTGCGAGGAGGAGCTCGACGAGCTCGTCCCCAACCCTTTCTACGCTGACCCTGCCGCCCCTGCGAGCAAGAACAGCGGCTCCTCCTCCTCTCCAACTGAGGAGGAGGAGGAGGAGGAGGAGGAGGAGGAGGAGGAGGAGGAGGAGGAGGAGGAGGAGGAGGAGGAGGAGGATGAGGAGGAGGAGGAAGAGGAGGAGGAGGAGGAGGAGGAGGAGGAGGGAGGAGGAGGAGGAGGAGGAGGAGGAGGAGGAGGAGGAGGAGGAGGAGGAGGGGGGGGACACGGAGGAGGAGGAGGATGAGGAGGGCGAGGAGGAAGGCGGTGCGGAGGTGGAGGGTGGAGTGGGATGGGAGGACGATGGCGATGAGTGGTGGGCAGAAGGGCGATATGATGGGGAGGAGGTGGAGGTTTGGGTTGCGGGACAGGCTTAGTGGGGTAATGTGGGTGAACATGTGTGTTCATGGGTGCGATTTTTGTTAATCAACAGTAAATTAGACCATCTTCAAATGCATCTTGGTGAAATCCGCACTTGTCTAGGATGTGGGGGGGGGTCTTATATTGTTAGGGTCCATTTAGGGGGGTATAACTCAAATGTACACGAATAGAGTACCCGGTGCCGTATTATAGACCCGGGGGTCTACAACTGGGGGGGTCCTATATACGGGGGATTACGGTATGTGTATTTGAACCAGGCTGAAGTCTGTACCATACAAAAACTACTCTCAACAGCTTTCGAAACGAAATAAGTGGCTGGGCTTGTATCCCAGGAAAGCGGCACAAAGAAGAACCGGTAGGATTGATTCATGCAGTTATTGTTAAACATTCTTGAATCGGGTACCGTATATCCAACAAGCGTATGGGTATGTCTGCCCATCAATCCGCTAGCATTCACTACTCGAGTCCATTGCAGGTGATGCTGCCACTGACGGCAGTGCAGCAAACACCCGCTGCTGCTGCTCCACCTGCTCTTGCTGCTCTTGCTGCTGCTGCTGCAACCTGTGCTCCTCCTCCGCTCGCTTTATGCACGAAGACAGCAGGCGAGACAAGGGCGCGGCAGTCACCCCATGCACCACCACCGACGCCACCACCACAAACAGCACCACGTGCGCCGCCGTCGCGTCCCCCCCCAGCTCCTCACACGCCTGCGCCGCATACAGCACAGCGCCCACCCCAATCGGCCCAAAAAACCCCGCAAACCCGGCCTGACAATACACCGCTCGCTTGGACCCCACCTGCCGGTGCAGCTCGGGCAGGCAGGGAGCGAGTGCGAGCAGCACGGGCAGGCGGCGCAGCAGCAGGACGAGTGCGCTGAAGAGCAGCAGGCGGGGGATGCCGAGGGCACGCCAGGCAGCGAAGGGGAGGAAGGCGCCGAAGTAGGTGAAGTAGGTGATGGTGACGATGATCTCTATGCCGTTTATCGCGTCGTACCGGCCCTCCTCTGCTGTGGGCTCCCGGCTGGAGAAGGCGATTGTTGCCACAAACACTGCCAGCACCCCGCTTGCACCTGTAGGGTGTATCGCGTATGCACAAAGAGGGGCAGAGGAACATGGAGGGAATACGCGACCTCGGCTCTCTGAGGCGAGGGGCCTGAAGCACAGAGATCATACCACACCATATGATGCCTCCCAGAAAAACGCAAAGATGCAGATCAGAGTGACGCACCGACAGCCCGAACAAGCCCCAGGGCACCGAGAGCAAGGCCAATGATGTGAGCGAGGAAGGACGGCTCGTCTATCAGCCCGTAGCGGTCGCCCAGCAGCAGCAGGCCGCGCGCTATCAGCCCGTACGCCAGCCCTGCTGCTATGGCCAGCCCCACCTGGTGCCGGGTGATGTGCAGGGCAGGCAGGGCAGGAGTGGGAGTGTTAGTATGATGGGTGCACGAGTGCATTGTCAGAAGACACCTGAACTGAAAGCAGACCTGGTAGCCACGTGCGACGGCAGGAGTGGGAGTGTTGGTATGATGGGATGCACGAGTGCATGGTCGGAAGAGTGCAGCAGACGTGCGTTTTGCGTTGAGTCAAAACAAGAACTGAGACGCTTGAAAGCACACCTGGTAGGCGCAGGAGACGGCGAGCCTGTGCATGAGGGCGAGCTTAACCGTGGGCTGCAGCAGCAGTGGTGCCTCTTCAGACGGTGCTTAAGGCGCCTTACAAATCACCTGGTAGGCGCACGAGACGGCGAGCCAGTTGGTGAGCGCGAGCTTGAGTGTGGGCTGCAGCAGCAGTGCGATGGGCAGCGACACGTACGGCAGGGCCATGCCGTCATTCGCCCCGCTCTCCGCCTGCAGCATGAAGCGCAGGGGCGCTGGCAGGTGCCTGGTATGGGGAGGGAGAGAGATCAAGAGGGCACGGTGAGACGTACGGCAGGGCCATGCCGTCGTTTGCCCCGCTCTCCGCCTGCAGCATGAAGCGCAGCGGCGCTGGCAGGTGCCTGAAGGGAGGGGAGGGGAGGGGAGGGAGGGAGACAATGCGTGAGAGAGGTGCAGAGAGACAGAGGTGAATGCAAGGGTTGGCAGAGAAAGGAGTGCCTCGGTCGTTGCATTGACGTGGGATTGCATGCACCCACCCCACCCCACCCCGCCCCACCCCACCCCACCCCACCGTACCCCACCCCACCCCACTCTACACTACCTTACCCCACCCCACCACACGCCCACGCCGGAGCACGCACATTTCAGCGAAGCGGCCCTGGAGGACGGTGGAGGCGAGCACGGGGTCGGTGGGCGTGAGGCAGGCGGCGACGAGCAGGCACGTCTGCCACCCCACGCCCGCGTGCGGCAGCAGTGCAAGGGCGAGGGCGAAGGAGATGAGAAACGTGGCGAGCATGGTGGGGCCCAGCAGCACGGCCAGCGTGCGCCACTGCCGCTCCACGTACTTGAGAGGCAGGCCCAGGCCTGCTGAGACGAGCTGCACCGCCAGCACCAAGCGGGAGAGCTGGGGGAGAGGGAGGGAGGGGGATCGGGTGAGATATGAGTGGGATGATGGCGGAAGTCGCTGCCGTTCCGGCTGACGGAAGGGATCAAGGCATGGGGGAAGGGGGAGCGAGCGGAGCGTTCACCTCTTGCAGCACGGCTAGCGCCGTTTCTTCGCCCAGTGCGCCGTGCGGGTCCAAGACGCGGATGCAGTGCGGCCCCAGCAGCACACCCACCACCAGCGCCGCGAACGTCTCCGATATAAGCAGATCCTCTTTCAGCTTGCGCATCATGAAGGTGTAGGTCATGATCAGCACACCTACGACTCCCACCGTTATGTGCAGCCACGCCAATGGCGGAATCAAATCCACCATGTCTGACCAATGAAAGATCTTAACGAGAATCGAGGAGAGCAGTAACGGGGATGACGGCGGATTTGGCGGCACCGGCAGGAGATCGGAGTACGAGGGGTAAGAGATGTGATCGGAGGGGAGGGAGATGAGAAGAGGAGCGCGCGACTGCGACATGGTCGCGTGAGGAACAGGTGAACGGCTCGAGCGCACTTATCGCTAGCGGCGGAGGGGTGTCGATCGCACAGAGGGTCAGGCGGATATTGTGGGAAAGGCCGCGAGGAATGGAGGGGCGGCGGACAGTGAGACGCAGGGAAATGGACAGGAATCACGGGTTTGGATGGAGAAGCGACCACGTCACACCCGCCCGAATGTAATTGCAGCGCGAATTCGCCAGGGACCAGGGCGTTGGAGCGCATTGGAGCGAGCATGGCGGCAAAAGAGAGGCTAGCAGGGGGCAGGAAGGCTGAACGACTTTTGATAGATGGCTGTGAGGGCGTGTCCCATGAGTTCATTTTGGGAAAAAAAAAAATCTTGCGTAAATTCGAGTCAGCCAAAAAGTGTACACTCTGACGAGAAAAGAACGCCACGTGTCAGCACTGCACCAATCGAAATTGCACCACGCGGACTCACAGTCCTGCCCACACACAACTCAGCATCCGAATCACAATTGACACATTCCACTGGCGGTAACCTGCCCTTGTTGCGAGTCGACTGTGCCCTTTGCGATGTTCGCTATTTTCGCATCATTGTATGCTGGGCGAAATTGTTGCTTAGGGTAACGGACTGCAGGACGCGGTGCGAGGTGATCACACGTACCATGGCAGCTGTATTTGTACGTGTGAAATTCGAACCTTCGGACGTCTACAGCTCTTTAATGTGGCGCGTCATTGTGGACAAACATCTACAGTATCGTAAATTACTAGGTTACCAACTGTAATTAGGGTTACCCTCCTCGAAGTGACTGTAAATGAACTCGTGGGACACGCCCTGAGGGTATGGGAGAAAGGAATGTCGCACGTGGCCTCGTGCATGCTTTGTGTAGATTGCGCCCTCCAGAGAATCACATACACAAATTTCAATTGTGCAAGCGGAGAGGTCCAGCTGGTGATTTTGCACCAGGCAACTTATTATATCGGGTATGGAGCTGTTGCTCCCCCTGCAACACTACCTCCTGCATTCAAGGCCCAATTACCACTAGGCAGCTTATAGGACCATGACTTAATAGGGCTTCAAATGTTTTCCGTTCCATTAAATTCATCTCATGACTCATAAATATCCAATGTGCAATACAAGGCTCCTCACAAAAAGAAATACGGCACATACGGTATGTATGAGTTTCCTGCTCTTGTGGAAGAGGCCACAACAAGGTGAGTCCTCAAGAAAACTGAGATGCAGAGAATGCTGCATCGAGCTAGCTGATTCATACTGAGAAAACGCAACCTCGTCGCATCTAACGACAAGCGGCCTGCGTATCCGATGCGTTCAGGTATGCGTTGAGATTGCCTGCCTAGGCGATGCGTTGAGAAATGATGACTCCAAGTCTTGGGTGCAAGTGCTGCGTGAATGTGGAGGACTGAGGTAAGGGCGTGGGGTCACTTAAAGCCCCACACCTCCACCTGTGCCACCTCAAACTCCTCCGAGCTGGGGAGGCAGCACAGCGAGGCAAGCAAGGAGCAGCAAAGTGGGGAGCCATGGGAAGGGGGGAACGGGAGCACAGTGCCATGGGCAAGGTTATGAAACTGCGGAGTATGAGAAAGTGTGAAGCATGGCTGATGGGTGCAACGTGTGAGGTGAAGCAGAGATGAAGAATGATGGACTAGCTGCTATCAAGAATGGTGCATGGAATGGTGGAGAAAAATGATGCTGAGGGGCAAGGCAAGGCAACGTAAGGCATGGCATGGCAGTACCTGGCAAGGATGGCGCTGCCAAAGGTGTCACATGGTGCACTCGCGCCTGTGAGGAGGTCAGCATACAGCAGCAGGCTGTGGTGGTTGCTGCACTCCATGCAGTGTGGGGTATGGTGGTGTGGGGTATGGCGGTGTGGGACACGGGGTTCATACAGGGAAAAGGGTACAGTTGGGTATCGGGCCATGGAGTAAGGAAACAGGAGAATGCAGAGAAACATGCGAGTCAAGCATAGCACCAAGTGGCAATGGCTTTCTTTCAAAGCAGCCAGGTAAAACCGAATGAACTAGAGTACAGCACCGTCTCCTATCTACCACACACACACGAACTCTCCCCCACCTCTCCTGTTAACCCCACTCACCCGCCCCCCACGGCGAGCATGGCGTTGCTGGAGAGCATGAAGTAGCTGTTGGTGCGCGCCCACCTGTACGCCACACACTCTGGCTGCACCTGGTGGAGGGAAGTGGGAGGAAAGAGGAGGAGCGCGTGGGGTAGGGAGGAGGAGAGTGGAAGGTATGGTGGGAGCTGGCAGAGAGCAGAGTGGGGCTGGCAGGAAAAGGTCGGCAGAGAGCTGGGGGGAGGGGGGTGTTGGAGGGGGGTTAGAAAGGCATCAAGGGCAGAAGAATTTCGAGCGGAGGCGCAAGGGGGAGAAGGGTACCTGGAAGACAAAGCACTCTCCATTGCCGTAGTAGCGGTCCATCGGGCGCCACTCCTCATTGGTGAAACACCCAAACACCTGCTCATACATGCATGCACGCACGCACACATGGACGCATGCACGCACACATGGACGCATGCACGCACACATGGACGCATGCACGCACACATGGACGCATGCACGTGTGCGTGAAAGACACGAGGAGATCAGGAAGTGGTGCCAGCAAGGACAGAGACAGGTGTGGCAGCAGGGTTTGTGAATTGAGCATGGGGTTAGTGACTTGGCGTAGGCACTGGGCAATTGGGCACTCACGTATTTATTCGAGTCACGCACAACCAGCAGACACGCGCCCTTGCCCTTGATCTTCCGAAACAATGTTGACATGCTGCACCATGCACACACACGATAGGGCACGGGACGTGGGACGTGGGGGCGTGCGGCAGGGCGGTACGGCAGATGAGAGAAAGAATTGCATGAGTAAGTGCAGAGGCATGGAGGGGCTAACAAGAGAGATATTCATGACCTATGGACGCATCACATCATTCCGTAACCTCTGTTGCAGTCACCTGACGTCACATACATAATCACATTATGCCACCTGCATGATCACCTGATGCCATCCCTGGCAGTGGAGTAGAGCAATCTCCAGGGGGACGTGCGCAGGCGAGCAGGCAGCGTCACCGCCAGCTGCGATGCCAGGGGGTGGGGGAAATGGGGGTGAGTTGGGCATGAGGTATGGAGGGAGCAAGGGCAGGCACAAGCAGAGGAGTTGGAATGTGGGGATTGGGAAACACTGGTATGGGGCCACAATTAACCACGTGCATAGCACTGCTTCACTCACCGCCATGAAGTTCTGTGGTGACAGCAGCAGCGACTCCCCTATTCTCTTTGGCAGGTAGTGCCCTCTGATCACTGCCGATCCCCACCGTATCGCACTCCCCTGCCCTTCGCCTTCTTGCCCCTCCTTCCCCGCGCTCTCATCCCCCTTCCCCCCTCCCCTGTCACTCTTCTGTGCTTCTAACGGGAAGGACGGCTGGTAGCCCTTGTTCTCGGGCACTGTTCCTCCGTTCGCTACAATCACGGCCAGCGAGGCGTCCAGCAGCACGGCGGGCGAGACCACCACCTGCTGCCACGTGGCGAGCTTCTGGTGCACCAGGGCCAGGCTGCGCTGAAGGCGAGGGGGGACGGCGGGAGTGGGGGGGAGAAGGGGGGTGGTGGGTATGGTTGGGGGTGGGGGGCATGGTAGGGGGCGAGGAAACAGAGCACAAATTTGTGCGGGGCTGTGTTGGAAGGGCGGCTCTCACGACACAGCCACACCTCTCCTCTCAACAATCCACCCTTTCCAGCCCCTCGCCTCACACCCCCCGGACCTCGCTGCCATCCCTGGCGTCTACCCTGCACCCCCCCACCCCCCTCCGCCCTGCGCGCCTCCCATCAACGCGCCTCCCCGCGCCCGTCTCACCCTGCGGCGTTGCACGCGAACTGCAGGGTCTGCGCGGGCGCGCTAGCAAGAGAGGGGTTGCGGAAGAGGATCTCCCACTTCTCCATGCGCGCCACCAGCGCCTCCAGCTCCCGCCGCGCCTCCTCCTCCTTCCGCGCAGCCTCCTCCTTCGCCTGCCGCTCCTCCTCCTTGGCGCGCCTCGCCCTCTCCCTCTCGTCCAACACTTCCTCTTTTCTCTCCTCTACGGGACTCCCGTTGCTCGCTACTTCTCCTTGCTTCGCTTCATCCGACTTCGTTTCCCCTTCAACCTTTTCATCAGTAACAATTGTAACCTCCTCTGCGCCTTCTGTGCTTCTCGCTCCCGCCCCCTCTCTCGTTGCGTCCTCGCCTCCTGTCTCCCCGACTTTCCCCTCCGCTGATGCTTCACCTCCTTCGGCCACCGCCCCCTCAACTACTCCATTCTCCTTCCCTGCTTCCCCCTCCCTTTCCCCCTCCCTTTCCCCCTCCCCCTTCTCCGCAGCTCCCCCTTCCGGTTTCGTCACGCCCGGAATGGGCAAACCCGTCGGTTTGTGTTCCTTCACCCACTGCCACGTGGCAGTCAGTGACTCGCCGATGGCGGCTGCGAGCGACGACTGCAGCTTCGGCCAGTTCTCCTCGAGCTTGTCTTTAATCGCCACCGCGTTGCCGCGAATCTTTGCTGACGTGGACGCGATGTACGAGCGCGCGGAGGCGTCGGGCTCGGAGAAGGCTTTGATTCGTCGCATGCCGACGAAATGGCTGTACGAGAAGGCGCAGCTGCGGATGCCGAAGTCGAGCATGAAGGGATTGTCGCCCAGCGTCGCCTCGAGCTGATTTTGCGTCGCAGGGGATGTGCGACGACGGCAACGGATGCGGAAGGGAGTCGAGAGGAAAACGAATAAGTTCATGAATAATGGAAGGTGCCTTCATGAAAAACGGGAACGGCGAGCGGCGGTTGCGGAAGCGGCGGATGCGCAAGCGCAGGCGAGCAAGCGCGGAGCAGCGGGCGTACCAGATCCTTTCCGACCGGGACGATGAGTCGCGGCGGCGAGTCGTCGTCGTCGCCCTCCTCCTTGTTGCTCGCGTCTCGCGGTAGCGGCTGCTGCTTCAGCTCCGGGTACTTGGCCTCCAGTTCCCGTCGCTCGCGGTCGCCCACGATCGTCAGCATCATTCGCACGCGCTCCACTTCCTCCGCGCTCAGCACCCTCTCCCCCGCCTTCGTCGCCTCCATTTCGTCGTCCGACTTGTCGTCGAAATCGCTCGCTTCCGTCGGCTGCGATGTCGCCGCCAGCTGCGACGTCGCCTGCGAGTCGCCGTCGTCGTCGCCATCGTCGTCGCCCGTCGCAGACGCGCCTTGCCCGTCGACCTTATCCGACAGCGATATCGTCTCCATGTGCAGCTCTTCGTTCGCACCGGCACTACCCGTCGCGCTAGGCTGTGCTGTCACGGTCTCAATCGACTCATCCATGGCTGCACCCAGCTCGCTGAGCGGAAGGCAGTGAATGATCTGTTCCCTCGAATTCAGCAATAATGAGGTGAGGCAAAATGCGGCGGAGATGATACAGGCCGATCGAGCTACTAAACTCACGCGCTGTGAATTACCGCTGGGTGTCGCGCACTGATGGATGGCTGGATGAATCACTGATTCTCTCCCATCACTACTGAACCGCCATTTACATCTACGGATCGAGCGAGTTCATTTCTTGAAAATGCATTTCCTGAGAGTGCCTCCTTGGAATTGCCGAAAACGGTTGCCATATGAAATATCCATCATCCATCCCACCTTTGAGATTGTGTGCCTGCTTTGTTGTGATGAGGGGATTCGCATCACGCGCGCGCGGGAAGCGCTTCTCTCCCGCTACACGCGGAAGGGGTGGCGGAACTGGAGAGGCCGAGGGGCGGGGGAAACCCGCGCGGTGGCTGTCGGTTGCCCTGTTTGATGCTGACACCGCGGGAATATTGCCGCAATATCGAATGTGCTGAAGTAGGAAACCGAATCTGCATTACTGTATGTAATTATTCACCGATGCATCCGAGTTCGGTTGCATTTAGTCAATTCAAAAGCTCCATTAGCATATGACGATTTCTTTGTGCTGGACAAATTGTCGCACTGGCTCACAATTCCCAACAGCCCCCGAAGTGGCATTGCGTCAGTCTGACATCCCTTCCCTACATCGGCGTGCATGTCCCATTCCCCCAAGCTCGATCAGTCATACCCGCGCCGCTAGCGGCGATGGTTAGTGTCCCACGGTCGACCGCGATCCATGGCACGCGACGCATTGACTGAGTAAGAGGAATGCGAAGATCGTTCGGTCTGTTATCTTTGCCACCGATTTCATGGAGTCGCCGAGCTTGTCGCCTCGTTGGCGCGTCGTCAATCGCGCTGAGTCCCTCGTATCGTCCCTTCGCCGTGTCGCGTCGAATCTAACGTTCAGCTGGGTGAATCCCCTCGTCGCTCTTGGCGCTCGACGCCAGTTGTCGCCCGGAGATTTGCTGCCTCTGCCTGCTGACGTGGAGCCGCGTGTGTGCGGGCTGCTCCTTTGGACGAAATGGGAGGAGGAACGAGCAGCAGGCGACGCAGTGCGCGCATCACGCGGAGACGGTCAGACGAGTGACGTGCGGAGAGAACCGTCTCAGTCGGACGGAGATTCCCTAATAGACGGGCCGTCGTCGCGTGAACGGCGCAGGCGCAGCGCGCAGCGAGGCGCGCCGTCGTTGCTGCGATGCCTGGTGGCCATATTCGGCGCGGAGTACCTCTTGATCGGCGGCATCAAGGTGAGGACACGTGGATTGGTGGTGGTAACCAGTGGATTAGGGCAGTAAGACGTGGAATCCGAGCAATGACATAGTGAAGTGAACGCAAGGCACACAGGCGCGGAGTACCTCGGCGGAATCAATGTGAGGAAAACACGTGGGACTAAGGTTGTAAGCGACAGATCAGGGTGGTAAGACCTGGACATGTACAATGAATTGCCAAGTCACGGTGACATAGTGGATTTCAAAAACAGGGGAAACGGCCAGTCATCCTGCTCCTTGCGCCGTCTGTTTCCCAACGCCATGCTCGTCCTCCTCCGCTGTGCCTTCTCATCCATCCCCCCCCACCTCGCTCCCTCACCCCCTTCCCCCGCCCTCCCCCATTCAGCTGGTGAACGATGCGCTGGCCTTCGCGGGGCCACTGCTGCTGCACCAACTCGTGTCCGTGCTTGACGGCCCTCCTACCCTCACCCTGCATCACGAATCCCAGTCCTCCTCGACGCACGGTACTCACATATCCTCCTTCACATCTTCACATCTTCAACTCGCATCCTCCTTCACATTCTCCCCTTTCCCCACCCCCTTTGATCGCCTCTCGCTTGTTTCCCGTCGCCTCCCCGTTGACCCACTCATCGTCTGCATCAAAGCCGGCCGTCCCATGCATGAAAGTCACAGAGCACAGGTGTCTGCCCCCACCAGCCGCCCGCACAGTGCACTGCCTCCTGCCCCCTCTTCCCTCCATGTGCCTGCCCACTCTCCGTGCTGTCAGGGCCTGCCGCGCCCTCCACGCCGTGGTGGTACGGCCTTGCATGTGCGCTCGCCATCGGTGCCACCTCCGCGCTCAGGTGTGCCCACTCTCCCTCCTCCCACTGCTTCAGCGTAGAGTGTTTCCCTTTGCCACTAGCAGCAACTAGTCTCTCTGAAGACATTCTTCTACCTCTTCTTAGACATCCACCTTATTTTAGGCCCGAAACTGATTTGCATACCTCTTCTTGCTCCTAACCATTAATCGTATACCTCTCCTCGCTGTTGCTTCTTCACATCCATCTCTCCACGGTCATCCCCCTGTTGCGTCGTGCGTCACCCTCAGGGCCTTCCTAGGCGCGCACTACTCGTACCGCCTGGCGCGCATGGGCCTCAAGCTGCGCGCCGCCATCGCCACCTGCGTCTTCGCCAAGGTGCCGCCCTCGCCTCTCTTGCTCTCCTGCCACCCGCTCTCTCGCCGTATAGTAGAAGAAGAAGCAGCGAGTCCAGCTTGCTAAGTGCCTGCGGTGCCGGGACGAGTGGTGCCTGTTGCTGCCGCTGCTGCTGCGTATGACAGTGCTGGGAGTGACAGCGACTTCCTTTCACTCTCATGAGTGTGGGTGGATGCGGATAGGCTCGTCAATGTCCCCCTTACCCTCCTTCCCCTTACCTCGCTCCACCAGGTGCTGGCAGTGAGCGCAGCGCAGAGGGGGTCGTTTGAGGGTGGCGAGGTGCAGACGCTCATGAGTGTGGACGCGGACAGGCTTGTCAACCTCGTCATGTCGCTGCACGACCTCTGGGGGTCAGTGAGGCACTATCACTTTCTTGCGTAACGTTTTACTCAATGCTCACTGATTGTAAAATGGTCTGAGAGCGTTGATTAATCAGCCTACCTTAAAAACCAATCGGAGCGCCTGGTCCAATCCCATTGAGCTCGACCCTTCCCGCTTCCCGCTTCCCACTGGCTCCTCATGCCCCGCCCAGTCTGCCCCTGCAGATCCTAGTGGCGCTGCTGCTGCTCTACTGGCAGGTATGCACCACACCACACCACACCACACCACACCCTGTGCCATCGCCGGCACAGCACACATCACACAGCACATGCTTGCTCCCTTGCGTGTCTCACTCTGTGATCAGCCACCACCCATTCTCCCTGCGCGACCAAGCCAGCCTCCCACCCTCTTTCGTTGAACCTCCCACACTCGATACCTCGGTCTGACTATCCTCCCCCCCACGCCCGTCATCTCCCTGCAGGTGAGCTACGCGTTTCTGGCCGGGCTGGCTGTCGTGCTGCTCCTCATCCCAGGTGCTCGCACCGTGACCTGTATCGCGCATGCTCATGCATAACCTGTTACTGCTGCCTGCGCATGCACACCAAACACCATGTTGCATGCCCTTCCACACCCTTGGTAACCTGCTGTCTTGGTTTCCCACTTGATCAGCTTTCACAGGGAATATTATGTGCCTGCCTGCCACATCTGACGCGTGCCCTCGTCTGCTTGCCTTGTGCCATGTGTCGGTATGTACCTTGTACTGTGATGCGTCATGACGCATGTGTCGTGTGTCGTATGTCGTATGTCGTGTGCCGGGTGCATGTGCATGTGGCGTGCTGTGCTGTGCTGTGCTGTGCCGTGTGCAGTGAACCGATGGCTGGCGGGGCGGATAGGAGAGGCGAGCAAGCAGATGATGGCCAGCAAGGACGCCAGGTGAGGACGAGTCAGAGAGAAAAGGTCACAGATAGAGGGGGGGCTGGGATGGCAAGGTTCTTAACATGCAATCGTGAACCTTCACACTGCTCTTGATCTCTCTCCTGCTGCCACAACATGTGCCACGTCATCAGGGTGCAGGCGATGCAGGAGCTATTGGACCACGTGGCAGCAGTGCGTGCCATGGCCATGGAGGGCGCATTGCTCCACCACATCAACGCCGCCCGCCACCTCGAGCTCTCCGCCCTCGCAGTGAGTGCACGTTTGTGTGCCTGTGGGCTGGGCAGGGCGGGGCTGGGCTGGGCTGGGTGGGGAGGGGTGGGGCGGGGCAGGGCAGGGTGGTCGGGAGCAGGGTCGGTCAGGTCAGGGCCGGGTGCTCCCACTCCTCCCACTACCCCTTCAGACCCCACTACTTGCATGCCTCAAGTGTGCAAGTACCTGCACGCATGGGCATGCAATTCAAGGCGTATCATACCTACGCTGCATGCTCCTTACCCGTGTGTTCCTTTTCCTCCTGTTGCACCCTGCAGGTGCGCAAGTACCTGGACGCGTGGTGTGTGTACTTCTGGGCGTGCACGCCTGTGCTCTTCTCCCTCGCCACCTTCTCCTCGCTGCTCCTCCTCGGTCGTTCGCTCAACGCCCCCGTGGTATGCCATTCGTTTTCCCTCTCTTTTCTGCTCTCTCCTCTCACTCACCCTGCTGTTTCTCATGTTGCTGGTTTCTGAGTCGACTAGAAGTTCGATCCAGGTCTCGACTCAACAACTTCAGTCGACTCAACAACTTCAGTCGACTCAACAACTTCAGTCGACTCAACAACTTCAGTCGACTCAACAACTTCAGTCGACTCAACAACTTCAGTCGACTCAACAACTTCAGTCGACTCAACAACTTCAGTCGACTCAACAACTTCAGTCGACTCAACAACTTCAGTCGACTCAACAACTTCAGTCGACTCAACAACTTCAGTCGACTCAACAACTTCAGTCGACTCAACAACTTCAGTCGACTCAACAACTTCAGTCGACTCAACAACTTCAGTCGACTCAACAACTTCAGTCGACTCAACAACTTCAGTCGACTCAACAACTTCAGTCGACTCAACAACTTCAGTCGACTCAACAACTTCAGTCGACTCAACAACTTCAGTCGACTCAACAACTTCAGTCGACTCAACAACTTCAGTCGACTCAACAACTTCAGTCGACTCAACAACTTCAGTCGACTCAACAACTTCAGTCGACTCAACAACTTCAGTCGACTCAACAACTTCAGTCGACTCAACAACTTCAGTCGACTCAACAACTTCAGTCGACTCAACAACTTCAGTCGACTCAACAACTTCAGTCGACTCAACAACTTCAGTCGACTCAACAACTTCAGTCGACTCAACAACTTCAGTCGACTCAACAACTTCAGTCGACTCAACAACTTCAGTCGACTCAACAACTTCAGTCGACTCAACAACTTCAGTCGACTCAACAACTTCAGTCGACTCAACAACTTCAGTCGACTCAACAACTTCAGTCGACTCAACAACTTCAGTCGACTCAACAACTTCAGTCGACTCAACAACTTCAGTCGACTCAACAACTTCAGTCGACTCAACAACTTCAGTCGACTCAACAACTTCAGTCGACTCAACAACTTCAGTCGACTCAACAACTTCAGTCGACTCAACAACTTCAGTCGACTCAACAACTTCAGTCGACTCAACAACTTCAGTCGACTCAACAACTTCAGTCGACTCAACAACTTCAGTCGACTCAACAACTTCAGTCGACTCAACAACTTCAGTCGACTCAACAACTTCAGTCGACTCAACAACTTCAGTCGACTCAACAACTTCAGTCGACTCAACAACTTCAGTCGACTCAACAACTTCAGTCGACTCAACAACTTCAGTCGACTCAACAACTTCAGTCGACTCAACAACTTCAGTCGACTCAACAACTTCAGTCGACTCAACAACTTCAGTCGACTCAACAACTTCAGTCGACTCAACAACTTCAGTCGACTCAACAACTTCAGTCGACTCAACAACTTCAGTCGACTCAACAACTTCAGTCGACTCAACAACTTCAGTCGACTCAACAACTTCAGTCGACTCAACAACTTCAGTCGACTCAACAACTTCAGTCGACTCAACAACTTCAGTCGACTCAACAACTTCAGTCGACTCAACAACTTCAGTCGACTCAACAACTTCAGTCGACTCAACAACGCCCTCCCTCCCTCACCCCCTCACCCCACCCCACAGGTGTTCACGAGTCTGGCGCTCTTCAACGTGCTGCTGGGGCCGCTCAACTCCTTCCCCTGGGTCATCAACGGCATCGTCGAGGTAAGATTTGAGCCAAGGCCTGACTATGCCGTGCGCTCTCATTGTCTGCATGAGCGGGCGGTGCAGCGTATGAGCGGGCGGTGCAGCGTATGAGTGGGCGGTGCAGCGTATGAAACTGCAGCTCCAGGCGCAGGAGAATCTGCAGCTCCAGGCGCAGGAGAACCTGCAGCCCCACACGTGTCATGGAGCCCGGGCGCGTCACGAAACGGACGTGTCATGGTGCCCGGGTGCAAATGGCACTATGAAATGGATTTGAGCGGACTCAGGAATGAGTGTGATACGCACAGTGAGCAGTGCGTTGTGAATGGATGCGGTGAGGGGGCGATACGCCCTCAGGAACTGGGGGTTGCGGGGTGGAAGAGGACGGTGGGGGAGAGGAACGAGAAAACTTTTGAGGCGCGTCGAATCTGTGCTTCGTGGACGCTCTTTCTGTGAGTTGACACTCTATCTCTTCAGGTCGACGCTCAATCTGTGAGTCGACGCTCTATCTCTGCGGGTCAATGCTCAATCTGTGAGTCACAAGCCTGGGCAGGCGCCCCCAGTAACAAACCTCTGTATCTGTGAGTCGACGCTCTATCTCATCATGTCTCCATCACGCACACACACACACACCTCCTTTCATGCCTTCCTCCCACGCTCCCTAAGCCTTGCTCATCTCTCATCACTCTCTGTGGCTCCCATCACCCCTCACCCCTCACCCCTCATCCCCTCACTCCCATCACCCTCAGGCGCTCATCTCTGTGAGGCGCCTGGAGGCGTTTCTCTGCATCCCCACTCCACCCACTGCTGCCACCCTCGCCTCTGCCTTCACCACCCCCCCCGCCGCCTCATCCCCTCCCACTGCTCCTCTTCCTACCACTCCACCTGCTGCCAACAGCAGCACCACCGGGTATCACAACAGCACTCTGCTGCGCTCGCTCTTCCCCTTTCTCCTCCGCCTCCCCTCGTCGCCCCTGCCCGGCCACGCGCTCCCTGCACCCTCGCCTCTCGCAGCCCCCCTGCTGCGCCCCTCCCCTGCCCTGGTGAATCAAGACGGAGCCTCACAGGCGTCTGAAAGTGAGGCCGATGGTGGCACAGGTGGTGCTGCAGGGGATGCAGTAGGGGTTGCTGCAGAGGGGGCCACTGCCACGAGCAGCAGTCAGGACTGTGCACTCCGCCTGGCTGCCACAGATACCACCTGTGCAGCCAGTCCGTCCCCGCCACTAGCAGTGCACATGTGCGGACTCAGCTTCTCCTGGCATGCTCGCTCATGCGCCACCAGCAAGGCTGCCAGCGCGGCGACTGGGGCCAGTGTGGAAGAGAATGGTCCTGCTGCACAGGAGGGTAGTGGAAGCAGGTACACCAGTGGTGGCAGCAGAGGGGGGAGCGGTGGGGGGGGCAGTGGGGAGAGCAGTGGAGGCAGCGGCATTTCGCTGCACAGCATATGCCTGGGCGTGCCAGAGGGGGCTGTGGTGGCCATCGTGGGCAAGGTGACCGCCTCCTCCCCTTGTGGTGCCCCGCATCGTGGGCAAGGTGCTCTCAGCATTCCATGTTGCATCTTGCTCTCACCGCAGCTGTACTGCTTCTCGGGCCCTGCGACTGACCATGCCAGCTGTGCCATAAGCGTCCCCTCGTCCTGCACCATGTCACCATGCTCATCTCCACTCTGGCATCTCGCTCTCTCCCTCCTCTTCCTCCTCTTCCTCCTCTCCTCCTCTCCCTCCTCTCCTCCTCTCCTCCTCCCTCCTCTCCCTCCTCTCCCTCCTCTCCCTCCTCTCCCTCCTCTCCCTCCTCTCCCTCCTCTCCTCCTCCCTCCTCTCCCTCCTCTCCCTCCTCTCCCTCCTCTCCCTCCTCTCCCTCCTCTCCCTCCTCTCCCTCCTCTCCCTCCTCTCCCTCCTCTCCCTCCTCTCCCTCCTCTCCCTCCTCTCCCTCCTCTCCCTCCTCTCCCTCCTCTCCCTCCTCTCCCTCCTCTCCCTCCTCTCCCTCCTCTCCCTCCTCTCCCTCCTCCCATACTCCCATACTCCTCTACCCGCACGCACGCTTGCAGGTGGGCAGTGGCAAGTCGTCACTGCTCGCTGCAATCCTAGGCGAGATGCAACCCGTGCCAACGCACGCCACGTCATGCTCACATGCACATGGCGCAGCAGGGCTTGGAAACGCGCATCCACATGGCGTGCATTGCTCGCCCCGCTCCGCTGCTGTCCTGCAGGTGTGTGTGTGCCTCTTGCTCGCTGCTTTTGCACTGCGTGCTCGCTGCATGCTGCTTGCTCCACACCCACCCCTGCTATGCTCAACTGCTTGCTATCATGAGCCGCCCCTCTCACCTGCCCCCTTCCCGCCCTGCCCTAAGTGCTTCTCCCCACCCTCGCTGCTTTGTGCACAGGAGCCGTGGGTGTTTGCAGGCAGCATTCGGGAGAACGTGCTGTTTGGGGCGCCATGGGACCCCATCAGGTGGGGAAGGGGCGCATGGGACCCCATCAGGTGGGGGTGGGGACAGAGAGGGAGCTTATGGCATGTGCTGTGCATAAGAGAATATGAGTCATTGCATCATGCTATCGAGCCACCGTGGATGACGCTAGCAGACCACCATGTCATGTCACCATGCGTCACACACCCCAGGTACCAGCAGGTGATGCACGCCTGTGCACTGCACGAGGACACAGCAGCCATGGCAGGGGGTGACGAGGCACAGCTGGCGGACAGAGGGCTCACCCTCTCGGGCGGCCAGCGCGCGCGCCTTGCCCTCGCCAGGTGCGCTCTCAGGGCAATGGGGCTCATCCGGCGGAGAGAGGCTGTGTGGTAAGACGCGTTGGAGGTATCTCACACACGGCAGCCATGGGGGGGGTGTGGCAGTGAGGCACAGGTGTGGCGGACAGAGGGCTCACGCTCTCTGGCGGTCAGCGCGCCCGCCTTTCCCTCGTCAGGTGTGTGCTGAAAGCATTCGCATCAGTTGTCTTGTTTGACATGTCTCAAAGCCCCTCACATGCACCAAAGGGTGTATCACTGCATGTCCGTAAATCCTTCCATCCTTTCAACGCCTTTTCCGCCGTTTCCCCACCACCCTTCAACACCCCTCTTCAGAGCGCTCTACTCTGATGCCACCCTGCTGCTGCTCGCTGCTGCTGGATCTACTCACTCCCAGCGCTGCTTTTGAATCTACTCACGAATCTCGTGTGTATCCCTTCCCCCCCCACTCATCAACACCCCCCAATCAGAGCGCTCTACTCCGATGCCACTCTGTTGCTGCTCGACGACCCGCTGTCAGCGCTGGATGCCCGCGTGGCACGCCACGTCAGCGACGCCGGCCTGTTCGGGCCAATCGCGAGAGGCCGCACCATCCTGCTCTGCACGCACTCGCCCCCGGTACTGCCACTCGCCCCCGGTACTGCCACTCGCCCCGTTTACTCCTCCCCCTCGCCCACCCAGCTGCTTCCATGCCCCTCCACCCGTCCTGCTTCTCCCTGCCCCACTCACCTCCTTGAAATTGTGTGTGCGTGCTGGCAGGCAGTGCAGCGGTCATCGCTGGTGGTGGCCATGCAGCGCGGCATGATCGTGCACGTGGCACCTCCTGCTGCCCACGCGGCACCCGCTCTTGCCACTCACTTTCACGCCCCTCCACCCCTCTTGCCACTCACTTTCACGCCCCTCCACCCCTCTTGCCACTCGTTCTGGCAGGCAGTGCGGCGATCATCGCTGGTGGTGGCGATGCAGCATGGCAGGATCGTGCACGTTGCACCTCCTACCGCCCCCGTGCCTGCTCTCATGCGTGGGGATACTGGCGTGGATAGTGATGGTGCATGCACACATGATGGCGAGTGCATGAATGCAGATACGCACGGTCTGCTGGTGAGGCTGCTGAGGGAGCAGCGAGGGGAGCGGGATGCGGAGAAAGGGGGGCAGGAGGGCGAGGGCGAAGGCAGGAAATGTGGGATGGATGGGCGTGGGGAAGGGGAAGGGGAAGGGGTTGCTGCTAGGGAGGTGGCAGGGCAAGCTGATGGGGAATCACACGATTGTTCCACCAAGGAAAGGCATGGTGGGAGTGGTGTGGATGGTGCCACTGCTCGCACTGCTGGTGCTGCCTGTGAGGAAAGCCGGCAGCAGGAGGACGGGACCCTGTGTGCAGTGGAACCAGACAGGGAAGGCCGGGGATGCAGCGGCGAGGGGAAGGGAGGGGAGGCGGGTGCAGCCTTGGAGGAGGAGGAGAGGAGGGAGGCGGGATCTGTGCGGCTCTCCGTGTACCGGTGCGTGACATGCTCTCAACGTTCGCCCCCTCCCAGTGCACCA
The DNA here is from genome assembly GCA_947470075.1 of Closterium sp. Yama58-4. Classification (NCBI taxonomy): domain Eukaryota; kingdom Viridiplantae; phylum Streptophyta; class Zygnematophyceae; order Desmidiales; family Closteriaceae; genus Closterium; species Closterium sp. Yama58-4. The sequence goes on along the minus strand of CANIUD010000399.1, from coordinate 246,154 downwards.
CCGGTGCATGCACATGCTCTCAACTCAACCCCTCCTGCCTTCTACTCAAGCAACCGTCCCGGCCCTCTTGTCGCCTTCCCCTCCTTCCCCCATCTTGTCCCTCCTTTCCTCACCCCCATCACAGGAGGTACTGTGCAGCGGTGGGGTGGCCGCTGCTGGCGCTGGTGCTGGCGAGCCTAGCTCTCATGCAAGCCTCCCGCAATGCTGCTGATGTCACTCTCTCCGTCTGGACCGATGCGGTGCAGCACGGTGAGCAGCGGTGCAGCTTCCATAGGTGTGTTAGTGTGCCTGACCTGGTTCGAGCCAACACACGGGGCCATGAGGATTTTATCTCCATTCCCATCTCTGCCATCTCTTCCTCTCCCCTGCCCTCTTTCCTCGGCCCCACAGCCCCTGACTCAGAGGCAGCAACAAACGCATTCTACCTGCGTCTCTTCACCTTCATCGCTCTTCTCAACTCGCTGCTCACGCTCCTCCGCGCCTTCTCCTTCGCACGTGCCGGCATGACGGCAGCCCACCGCGTGCATCACGAGCTGCTCGCTGCTGTTGTGCGCGCGCCCCTGGCATTCTTTGATACCAACCCTTCAGGCCGCATACTCAACAGGTGGGTGGCCGATGAGGCAGGTGGGTGGTACCAGGTTACATACTTGACGGGTGATGCATGGGTGGCTTGAACTTACATGCTTGATTGATGGGAATAAGCAATCCGCAGCCACCCCTCATTCCTTTGGCGATCTTTGATGCCAACCCCTCAAGATGCATTCTCAACCACTCCACACCACCTCTCTCCTCTCCTCACTCCCACCGCTCCCAACCGCACTGCACCAGGTTCTCCTCGGATCTGTACACGGTGGATGACTCGCTGCCGTTCATCGCCAACATCCTCCTCGCCAACTCCTTCAGCCTCGCTGGCATCGCTGCGCTGCTGCTCTACACGCAGGTGTGAGGACGCAGAAGTGGGCTGAGAATTGCTGATGACGGCGCAGCAACGCACTGGCACACCTGTTTCTGTGTAACTGTACTTAGATGCCTTTGCGTCGACTTAGAGAAGCCCATGCCAGCTCGCTCCAAACCCTCAGCTCGCTCCACTGTTGCAGATTTGGCAATTCTGGCTCTCCAACCCCTCTGCTGCTGTCTCGTCGCATCTCACCCCTCCCTATTCGTTTCTCATGTACCTCACTAATTCTTACTCCTCCCTCCCTCTTTCCACCTTCCTCCTCACTCCAGTGGACGTTTCTGCTTCTCCTGCTGCCTCTCACCTACATCTACTCCATCATCCAGGTAAGTCCCTTGCGTCCCCGTACACCATCTTTCATTTACCCTCACTTCTACCTCGCACATTGCAATTCCCTTCTTGTGCCATCCTCAATCCGCTTACCCACCCTGCTTTCTTACCATCTCCACCACCACCCCGCTTAACACCTCGTCTCCTCCCACCTCCCCCATTTCTCGACTTAATCCCTCTCTCGTCTCCTCCCCTCTCTCCACTTTTCCCCTTTCGTCTCCAGGATCTCTACCGCCAGTCATCACGGGAGCTGCGTCGGCTGGACAGTGCAGCGCGCTCGCCTGTGTATGCTGCATTCTCGCAGCTGCTGCACGGGGCGCCCACCATCCGCGCCTTCCATGCCCAGGTGAGTCTGCTCCCCCCGGATGAACAACCTTTTGGACTAACGATGACCCCCCCGGATTATCTTAGACCCCCCCGGATTAACTTAGACCCCCCCATATTAACTTAGACCCCCCTTGGATTAACTTAGACCCCCCTTGGATTAACTTTCACCCCCCCGGATTGACTTAGACCCCCCCCAAATTATCTTAGACCCCCCCGGATTAACTTAGACCCCCCTGGATTAACTTAGACCCCCCCGGATTAAGTTAGACCCCCCTGGATTAACGTCGACTCCCCTGGATTAACGATGACCCCCCTGGCGTGACTCAGGAGCACAGGATGGGGCTTTTGAGGCGCCTCAAAAGTTCCCTCCTCTTGTTCGCTCCCCATCTTTGTGTCTCAGGAGCACGTGATGCGGGGAGCAGTGGCCCTCATGTCGGCCAGTCAGCACGCATCCTTCTCTGAGATGGCTGCTTCCCAGTGGCTCTCTGTTCGCCTGCAGGTCATCCTCTCCTCTCCCCCTCTCCCCCTCTCCCCCTCTCCCCCTCTCCCCCTCTCCTCCTATCCCCGTCTCCGCCTCTCCCCTTCTCCCCCTCTCTCCCTCACTCTCTCACTCGCTCACCATTCACTCACACGCGAGCCATCACACCCTCCTGTTGTATCAACCTTTTCCGTCTCCTGTCGTGTTAGCCTTCCCCACTGCAATTGGTACTGCACGGTTCATGTCGTGTTATTCAAAGTTTCCTCATTGTTCTGCCTCCTTTCTTGCCTGTGCAGCTGATGGCAGCAGTGGTGGTGACATTCGTTAGTGTCACAGGCATCATGACCACCCACTCTTTGCCCAACGTCTCACATCCAAACCACTTGTTTCCAAACCAGTCGCCTCTCAACCACTCACTACCAAGCAGCACCGCGCACCAAGCCTTTCCACTCGCCCCTGCCGCCCCTCACTTGCCCTCGCCCACACCACACCTGCTCTTCCCTTACAGCAACAACAGCTCCTCCTCATTCCCTCTCCGGTCCGACCCAGCATCGTCCCACACCCTCCCTCTCCCCGTCAACACCTCCCTCCTCCTGCCACCCCTCCAATCCCTCTCCCTCCCCGCTCTCCCTTCCATATCCCACCACCTCTCCTCCTCGCAAGCGGATGGGGCATCAGCTCTCTGGCTCTCGCCAGCTGCTCGCCAGGCAGCATGCCCTGGCACATGGTCAGGAGCACGGTCAGGTGTTATATCAGGTGTTGCATCCAGTGCAACAGCACGTGAGTTGCTAAAGAGTCTCAGCAGAGTGCCCGTGATGCGGGGAACTATCACTGTACTGCACTCGCTGCTCTCACTCGTGCTCTACACCCCTCGTCTCCTCTTCCAAGCTGCCACGGCCACAACAGCAGCAGTCTCGCCTGGCCTTGTATGTATGTGTGCGTGCAGCATTGCCGTCTGCACTGGTACTTGTGCGCGCAGCAGTGCCGTCTGCACTGGTGCATCCTGCCTCTCCACATGACCGCATATTCCGTCTGGCACTGCGTGTTGATTGATCCAATGGCACATGCCTGTCTGTACTCACACCTGCAACCACTCCATCAAGGAAGGAACGAGTTGTTTGAGCCATTTTCTGTGTGTTTAATCTGCTCCGGCGCATCTCCCTTTCTTCTCCCTCCTGGCTCACTGTTGATTCTCGTCCCCAACCCTCCCCCATCCCCCAGCTGGGTCTGGCCCTGGCATATGCGCTGCCCATAGTGTCGCTGCTCACTACAGTTCCGGTTCTTGCTCTCCTGTGTCATCGCACTGCACCATCCCCCCCCCTCCCTCCCTCTCCCTCACCTCCCCCATCCCGCAGCTGGGTCTGGCCCTGGCATACGCGCTGCCCATAGTGTCGCTGCTCACTGCAGTTCTCATTTGCGCTCTCCTGTGTGATCGCACTCTTCCTCCCGCTCCCTCCCTCCCCCATCCCCCAGCTGGGTCTGGCCCTGGCATACGCGCTGCCCATAGTGTCGCTGCTCAATGGCACGCTCACCTCCCTTGCTGACACCGAGAAGGACATGGTGGCAGTGGAACGAGTGCTGGAGGTGAGAGGGAGGGCACTGGTGGAGATGTGGTTGAGGAGACGAGGGGGTGGGAAGGGGAAGGGGGCGTGTTGGCGTGTGGTGCCGTGAGTGGCCCTCTCTCCTCGCTCCCGACACAGACAAGGACGTGGTGGCAGTGGAGAGTGCAGGAGGTGAGCAAGGGTGGGGATGGAGGGGGGGGGGTGCAGGAGAGGTGCAGGATACTGGCTGCCCCTCTTATCCCCTTTGCCCTTCTATCCCCATTCCCCCCATCCCTCTCCCGTTCTCCCCCACTCCCTCGTATGCCCGCCCGCAGTACCTGGATCTGCAGCACGAACCAGACGCCCCTCCTCTGAGCCCTCTATCTGGCGCACAAGGGCAGGAGGGGGAGGGCGCATGGAAGGACGCACATGCAGGAGGAGAAGGGGGGGCGGCCGCAGGAGGAGGGGAGCGGGGGAAGTGGCCAAGGGAGGGGGAGGTGGAGTTCCGGCGTGTGAGCATGGCGTATCGGGTGGGGCTGCCTCTTGTGCTCTCAGACGTCTCCTTTCTCATTCCCGGCAGCTCTCAGGTGGGGTGGCTTGGGGTCAAGGTCTTCAGGTGGAGCACCTCTTTAAACACATGCTTACGCTAAAGATGGTTAGGCTTAGGTTTCTCAGATTAGAACTGCTCACCTGAAGCATTCTCAGATGACTTGTGCTCAGGGTGAGCATGCTTGCCTGTTGGGCTCCTGAAAGTGCCTGAAAGTGCCTGGAAGTGCCTGGAAGTGCCTGAAAGTGCCTGGAAGTGCATGATCTGTTTCCAGCCCATCGTCTGCGCCTCTTCTGTAACCCGGTCTTCTCCTACCTTAAGCTTTCTTCTCTGTACCACTCTGCACCTCTGTGCATGGCAGGTGGGCATAGCGGGCCGCACAGGGGCAGGCAAGTCCTCCCTGCTGGCCGCCCTCTTCCGCCTTCGACCGCTCACTCTGCCCTCTGCCACCACTACAACCTTCATCAGCACCAGCAGCACCAGCAGCAGCAGCATAACGGCAGCACACTTTGATAGCAGCAGTACAGAGAGTGGTATATTCATTGATGGGGTCAACACGGCCCATGTCAGCCTGTCCTGTCTGCGCACTGCCCTCGCCATCATTCCCCAGACGCCCCTCATCTTCCACGCCCCTATCCGGTACGGCCAGGCCGAGTCAGGCAAATGCCGTGCTACACTTTGCAGGCACAGCAGATCTAAGTTCTCTCGTTCCCTGTGCACGGTCCATTCCCTGTCCATTCCTGTCCCTCTCTTCCCACCTTCCGATATTTCACGGCATGCTGTGCCAGGGACAATCTGGATCCCGAGGGGAAGCATGCTGACGTGGCATTGTGGGATGCCGTGAGGAAGTGCCACCTGGATGCAGCAGTGGGGCGGCTGGGAGGGCTGGATGCCATGGTGGGTGGGGCGGCAGGGGGGCTGTCACTAGGAGAGCGGCAGCTGCTGTGCCTGGCTCGAGTTATGCTCAGAAAATCAAAGGTAGGGCAGAACGGGCATGGCGAATTTATGGCATGTGAGTGTGCATGCCCCTGTCCTTTCGTTTCTTTTGTTAGTGGCAGTTTACTGTCTTACAAGATTTGACTACTGCTTCTCTGTAGGTGCTCTGTTTGGATGAGTGCACGGCCAATATTGATGCTGCCACGAGTGCACTCATGCATGCCACAATAGCTCGGGAGTTCCATGGGGTCACCACCATCACCATTGCGCACCGAGTCTCCTCACTGCTCTCCCTCCCCCGTGTCCTCATCTTTGAGGCTGGGGCGCTTGTACGTAAAAGCACCAGTTTCCTTGTACTGTTCGTTTTGTCATCCTTCGTTGTTGTGGTGTGGACTGCCTATAAGCTGTTTTGCTTGTGCTTGGCTGTCACAGGTTGAAGATGGCAATCCCAAAAACCTCTTGCTCAATCCAGACTCCAAGTTTGCATTGCTGTTTAGAGCATCCATGTAGAATTTCCTACTAGTAATTCCACGTGTAACACCCTGTGGTGCTGTTGAAAACAGTATGAAGAAAAGAGTGCAGGTGACAGGTTACTGCCTATCTGTGCATGATTGCCCATATCTACATCTAACAGAGGGTTCATAACTTGAGGACTTACACAGGAATTTAATCTACAGAGCAAATTCTAGGAGCACAAATGTCAAAAAAGGGAGCAGGCTGATCCTCCTGACTACAGACTACATAAATGCCCTCCCTTCCCTACACACAATTGTGAGCAACAATATACATAAGAGCTATGTAGACCATGTGCAGATCATAGTGGCCAGAAGTCAGGAGTGTGCACGTTTCTGCAAGAGAACAGGTACCGGCGTCAGCAATACTTGGAAAATGGCGTAGTGACCTCACAGCACATGAGAAGTAACTTACCTCTTGTTCCCGCGCCTTCAGGAATGAATATGCAGCCACTCCAGCTATTGCTATAGCTGTTCCAATGCCGGTTTGCTGTGAAATCGTGTTCCCTGAAAAAGGGTAGAGATAGAAAAAGAAGTAAATGATTTTTACAGGAAAAGAATGAAGCCCAACAGCCGTGCTCATATTAACTTGCAACTTACCAAAAATGATGATTGAAAACCCTATCACAAAGACACGCTTGAGGACATTTCCCACGGCATGGGTAAGTGGCGAGACACGCTCAAGGGTGTTTGTTGCAAGCTGCAGCCAACGAAGGTTGGGAGGTCAGTTCCGAAACGATGCCGAAAAGGAGCTAGCAAGGTAAGCCCCAGTCACCTGATTGTACAAGTGATAGAACACTCCGACCCAGAACAGGTCACTCAAAAATTTGGTCATGCCAACTTTGGCGATTGCATCCGTGAACCCCCCAGCAAGGAGTTTGGGGCCTTCCATCTGCGAGAAGGACCAAAGGCCAATCATAAAAAAAGCGCCAGAGGAAAATACGGCCACAGAGACTTCGTACGTACCAGAATGGCAGGAGGTATGCAAAAGAGAAGGGAGATGATGGAAATGTAAGCGTAGAGATTTGTGCTGTCCATTCCAACCTGGGACATACGGAAAATTGGAATTAGACATCCGTAAGAACGGCGTACACAGAAGATTTTTGTTCAAACGAATGTCTCACCATCGCTTTCTTGGAGAACACATTTCTGTAAGTGAAGGCAATGTTTGAGGTCATTGCAGTGAGGAAGCCAGTCCAGTTAAAGGACAACTCAGTCACGGATGCGAGCGAAACACCTGAAGTAGAAAATACAAGCTCTCAGTGCGATGAAGTGGAGCCAAAGGAACGAAACGAAGGCAGTCACTCACCAAGGACAACAGGGAGGAGTGAGAGCCACAGAGGAAGTGACACATGCTGGCCGAGGACAAACTGAGATGCAGCCGCGTTGAAAAAAGGCTCCAGGGCTGCACAAAAAACAAGCCCGTCTTGTCAAGCTGTTAGAAGAACAACCGGGTCGGCTGGCCGGTGCTTTCAAGACAGACAAGCTTACACTTAATTGTGTGCGTGAAGGAAACAGCCACTGATGCAAACGATACATTGGTCATAACATGGCCAAGCGCGTGGCAGAATGCGACTGGCGCGAGGAGCACAAGCATGCCCTTGTCAATTGGCTGCAGGCGAAAAAAAAAAAAAGTTGTCAGTATTACAAAGATCGATCTTTTTAAGAGCACAAGTGACGGTTACTCACAGCACGCTTGGGAAGTCTCAAAGCCCAAGAAATTAAACAATAAACGACTCCAACTGTTAGGTGAACTGCAGACACAAAGCTGACCGGAAAACGAGAGAACAGGCATACACATGAACAAAAGTATTCCTAAAGTGGATATCTGTTTGGCTTTGAAGCTCCGTTGCACGCAGTGCAAGCCAGGTATGTACATTCGCGTTAGATGCCATGTGAAGTAGATACAAAATAACACTCACTATGGATACGGAAAGTAGTTGTATATCTTCTTGTTCAATATGTTGAAGATCACGTTGAGAAAGTACCTGCGCATACAAATGACAGGTTTCTCATGATGACATTCCACAAACAGTATAACAGTGGATTTAAAATTCGTAATTCGGCTCACCAGAAAAAGAAAAGTGTAGCGGTTGTGAGGCTTGGGTATCGTTCTGGAATGCTCTGGATTGCGTCCAACAATCTGTTCAAGCGGCGGAAGGAGCAATTGTTAATCACAACCACAGAATTAACAGCGGAAGACCCGCCAATTGCCAATGCTCACCCTCCAGAATGCGGGATGAGACCAACCCCTGCAGCTGCCGCTGCACATATCGTGGATTCTCGTTCTTTAGCCGCCGGCTGCTGTCCCGGGTGATCGAAATTGCTTGGAAGAGCATTTCTCCTAACAAATAGACGTCGTTTCTGTAAGGGAATCAACCCATCGGTACGTTTTCTCAGCTTGACCAGGCGTGGAGTCAAGCCTTGTTTTTCCAGCCGAGAGTATGATAACGATGAAGTCTTGGCGGTCACCGCAAACGACGCCGAACTCAATGACGCTAGGGCTGTGACGGAAGTCATAGCTATGACGCTTTCTGAGGCCAATATTCAGCACTAGCTTCTGGGAGTTTTGCAAAATGGGAGGTATGGAATACAACGTGACAGGATGTTGGTAGCTGTGCTGATCAGAATGAAGAATAAAGGCTCTTCATGATTCATGATGTTGCGGATTATCCAACTTTGGGGATTGCAAAGCGCATTTGTGGGGGATGCAGCTTGTCCCAGCCAGCACAGCGACACGCAGCCTTTCCGACTTTTGGAGTCAGGGGGAGTCAGGGAGGGCGCATTGCTGTCATGCTGCGCTGGCAGGATCAACCGCTAGAATTGCGAGACTGACACTCGCAAGGAGCATCACATTACTCGCGCCGACATTTTCTGCAATGTTCGCATGACACTGACAATCAGTTTCGATTGCATGTACAGTTATACATTTGTCAGACGTTCCGCATAACTTGCATCAAGCTGTATAGTTCCGTAGCACAGTTTGTGTTTTGATGAAACAAATATTAGACCGCAAAGTATCAGTGCATCGTATAGCGAAGTAGCCTCGAGCCTACTATCACCGCTCAGTAGGGTTTCCTAAATGAATAATAAACTAGCAGTGCTTGCTATCACTCGTTAGTGCAGCTTATGAGTCGTTAAACCAGCAGCTTGCGAACCGTACGCCATGGCTCCTGTTGACGAGGTATTCTCGCAGCTGCAGGGCTTCGTCGCAAAGAGCGCAGCGGAGCTCAGCCAGGGAGTGGAGCGCGGCTGGCACGGCGCCGTGGCTCGCTTCGACGCTGCGCGTCGCAACCCCGTGCCGTCCCCCCTACCCCTTGCCTCTATCGCGGGAGTCGACCGGAGAGGTCAGGCCGCAGACGGGCAGGCTGGTGGATTTCGGCTGCCCGATCCGCTTAGAGCTCTGCAGACCGTTATCAGCGGTGGGAGACCAAAAGAGGCTGTTTTAGAGCCTAAGGTGCCCAGAAGGCGTAGATTTCCCGCCGCTGATGGGGATTCTGAAGGGTTAGTTCTGGTGTCTAATAAAGCGTACGACGGTGACGGGTCGGCGTCGGACGCGCGACGGAATCAGCTGCCGACGATTCGCACGACTCTGTCGCGGGCGATGGAAGCGGCGTACGCAGGCAGGCAGCGCGTGAGTGGGGCGGAGGCTGGCGTGGACAGCGAGAGAGGCAGGGGAAGGCGCGAGGGAGGCGCCGTGCTGGCTGGGAGTGCGCTCAAGGCGCGCGACGGACGGAGATTCGAGGTGCGCGGCTCTCCTCTCCCTTCCCGCCACCTTCCATCATCCCTCAAATTCTCTCGCCTGCTGGTTGCAATCGCGTTACAAGGTAATTCTTTGTAACGCTCTCTGTGTATTTCTGACCAGGAGTTGGACTACGGCAACGATGACAATTTCGACGATGATGATGACGGCGCCCTCGCAGCCCTCCTGCGGCCGCCTCCGCCTTCCCCTCTCGCCGCTGACGGCTCTTCCCCTTCCTCTGCTGCTGCTGCTGGTGCTGCTAGTGGTGCTGGTGGTGCTCGTGCTGGTGCAGTTGTGGTTAGCAGCCCGGGTGGGCGGCGGCAGGCGGGGCAGCAGAGGCAGCAGCAGGCGGGCGGGGCGAGGATGGGCGCGGACGGCGCGGAGGAGTGGGCGGGTCCTGCTCCGGACTTCCTCAAAAAGGTGCGCAGTCTGGGAATGGCGATGTTGCTGTTGATGCGCGGCGTGGTGCATACTTCATGCTTCAAGCAGCATAAGGCATGTGAAGTGGCGTGGCGTGACCATGACAGCTGACCTTGTGCGCACTCCTCCCCGAACCCCCCTTCCCCCGGCGCCCTCTTCCCCCTTCCCTACGTGAGCACACCAGGCAGCGCAGGAGGCGGGGCCAGCGACCAAGGAGGAGCTGGGGCGCGCCACGTGGACGTTTCTGCACACGCTGGCTGCTCAGGTGCGAGGGGAGTGCGGAGGGGTGTGGAAAAGCGAGGGTGGTGGAGCCGGAGCACTTGTCAAGGAGGCAAAACGCGAGGAGTCTCACAGACGGACCTTCAGGAAGGTTCCGTGCAGTCAGCTTAGTTACGCATGCTGCCTTGCATTTGCAATATGCATGCCTCTGCAAACTCCCCCGTTCCTCCTCCCCCACTCCGTCCTCCGACAGTTTCCGGAGAAGCCAAGCAAGCAGCAACAGAAGGACGCCAAGGACTTTGTGAGTTCTGCAGCAGCAACCCAATCTTCCCTCATGCTGCCATGCTTGCCCTCGTTGCATTCCACTTGATCCGGCCACTCTGTGTTGATGATTCTGCTTTGACCATGAACTTCTTGTGTGCATGCTTCTGAGTAGTCACATCTGGTTTTACATGCAACTTTATGAATTTTGTTGCGTTCATGCCTGTGATTGTCCCATCTTATCCACTCATCTCTCACCCATCCCCATTCATCCTCCTGTCCTCCCGCAGGTGACTCTCCTTGCCCGCGTCTATCCCTGCAAAATCTGCTCCTACCACTTTCAGAAAATAGTCAAGTGAGGTTTTGATATATTTCCATGCACACATGTATCACATAGCTACACTGAAAAATCACCTCCTGCCCTGTATAGACTGCCTTTACTAAGCCCCTTCTGTTGTCCTGATTGTTTCCTCCACGCCAGGGCCAACCCTCCGCAGGCAGGGTCGAGGGGGGAGCTGGAGCAGTACATGTGCCGCCTGCACAACATCGTCAACCGCAGGTACCTGCTGTGACCCTGCTATTGCCACGCTCCTTGCCACGCTCCTTGTCGCGCTCCTTGCCATATCATTTTACTGCTCCCAGTGGTGTGCAGCAGTGGTATATTCATTCCTATTAATCTCAACATATTTCTTTCTTTGTTCCCCATCCTCCCCTTTCAGTCTCAAGAAGCCGGAGTTTCCATGCAAAAGGGTTTCTGCGCGGTGGGGGTCATTAGAGTGCGAGGATAATGCTTGTGAAGTGTGAAACAATGGGGGCTGTGCAGTCTAGAAAATTGAATCGATTGATGTAGTGGGATGTAGTTTTTTGACAGCTCGTCTTGGCTAAGGTAGCATGAGCATTGTGCAGTGTACAGAAAGAGAATGCTTACTCTCGTCATGGCATTTAATCACACACTTGGTGGCAACAGAAAAAGTGTACAATAGCAATGCAGCTTTAATATTTCCACATGTACAGATGTAATGTAACATGCTGGGCCTGTATGTACCTGTCCACTGCCTAGCTTGGTGATAATATTGCTTCCCTGCAGGATGTCGCAGACGGCATCGTTGAGAACTGCAAAAACTGCAAGGAGAGCTTGGCAGACAGCACCACCCTCGTTACTGAGAACAGACTCATGCCCCCCCCATGCTTGCTTTGACCTTGATCAGCTGCACTGGAAGCGCAACTTGCATTTGTCAAATGTTGTAGCCTATAGTGAGGTTTGTCTTAGGGGGTACAAAACTTAGGGTTAGCTATATGTACCCCAACCAACATCAATGCATCATCCATTCTTCATTCTGACATGGTATCAGTTAGGTTAGGATCCTGTGGGATCCCGTTCCGCCGTTCTCCGTTCGTACCACCCGAGCCTGATCCTAGCTCTCGTTCGTCTCCTTCTCGTTGTTACCGAGCCTAGCGCCGAGCCACGCTCTCGTTCGTAGCGTAGCCCCCCCCCCCCCCCCCCCTTCGCGTCGCCTTCCCCCCCCCCTCGAGTCGCGCCCGTCCCTTTCCCCCTGTCGCGTCGCGCTCCCCCCGTCGCGTCGCGTCCGCGCCTTCCCCCCGTCGTGTCGCCTTCCCCCTGTCCCGTCGCGCCCCCCCCCTTTCCCCCCGTCGTGTCGCCTTCCCCCTGTCCCGTCGCACCCGCCCCCTTTCCCCCCGTCACGTCGCCTTCCCCCTGTCCCGTCGCACCCGCCCCTTTCCCCCCGTCACGTCGCCCTCCCCCTGTCCCGTCGCACCCGCCCCTTTCCCCCCGTCACGTCGCCTTCCCCCTGTCCCGTCGCACCCGCCCCTTTCCCCCCGTCACGTCGCCCTCCCCCTGTCCCGTCGCTCCTGCCCTCTCCCCCCGTCGAGTCGCCCGTCCCGCAGCGCCCGCCACTGTCGCTCGCGACCGCGCTCGTCGCCGCCACGCCTGCAGCCGTCGCTCGCCCCCTGCGCGCCTCGCTGCGGCCCCGCCGTCGTCGCCCGCCGCTGCGCGCGTCGCCGCTGCGCCCCCTGCCGTCGCCCGCTGCGCGCGCTGCTGGCCCCTGCTGCCGTACGCGCTGCCATCGCCCGCCGCTGCGCCCGCTCTCGTTCTCCGCTGCTTAGTCCCCTGTTACCTCCCGCTGTCACGCCCGCTGTGGCGTCCGCTCCTCCCCTGTCCCAGAGTACCGCCGAACCCTAATTTGCCTCTCATCTACTGCTGTCCCCTCCCTCTCCGTTCGCGTTCGTTTTCGCTATGGCGACTCAGCGTGTCCTTCGTTTCGACGCTGACGGTAGACCTCTTGATTTTTCCGTCTGGCTTCTTCGTGCTCGCCGTCTGTTAGAGAGTCAGGTCCAGGCAGGCGAGTCCCTCTGGGCGCACGCTACTGGTGCCCTACCTGCGCCCCCCGACCCTACGCCTTTAGGACCTGCCCCTGACGACGCCGCTAGAGCCCGCTTTGCCACTCAGCGAGCTGACCAGACGGCTTGGACGTCACGTGACGCTGCGGCCTGCATCGCGCTCAGCAGCCTCCTCCCTGAGTCTGAGGAGGTTCACTTCACTCAGGTTCGCACCGCTGCTGCGTACCTCACTGCGATTAAGGCCCGCTACTCTACTCCCGCTGCTGTCTCTCTTGGCCGCCTGTTCCTCCCGTTCCTGTTTCCTGACCTGGCGTCTTTTGAGCGCTCTGCTGACTTGATCGCTCACCTCCGCTCGCTCGACGCTAGTTACCGCGCTGCTTGCACTGAGGCACAGCTTGCACTGCTTCCTCCCCCTATGGCGATTACTATCTATTTCATCGCCACTAGCCTCCCTGACCGCCTTGCCTCCGTTCGCGACGCGCTTCTGCTGAAGCACCCTAGTGAGCTCACCGTCGAGGTCCTTGAGTCTGCACTCAAGGACGTCGAGAGCAACCTTCGCTCGGTAGCCGCTGCCTCTGGTGCTGTGCCCCCCCCACTCTTCCACGGGTGCACAGTCCCGCAGTTACCCACCTTTACTGCCTCACTTGCCACTGCCGCTACTGACGCGACTGCAGCTGCTGTTACGACTGCGTCGCGGTCCCGCGGTAGGAGTGGCAAGAAAGGCGGTTCTGGTGGTGGTAGTGGAGGTGGAGGCGGAGGTGGTGGAGGTGGCGTTGCGCCTGGCGGCGGTGGAGGTTCAGGGCCTGGAGAGGCGCCTCGTGCAGTGACTGGTGACTCCACTGCGCCTGCTGGTGGTGGCGACGCCCGAGTTCGTCAGTCGCCTCCTGTACTTCCTGCCCCGGTTGGCGGAGCAGCGGCGTGGTACCAGGCTCAGCGTCAGCAGCAGCTTCTGCAGCACCAGCAGCCCCTCTCCTCCCAGCAGCCTCAGCAGCAGCAGCGGCAGCAGCTGGCTCCAGGGTCGGGGCTGCGTCAGACCCAGCGCGGTGCTGCTTACACTCCCTGCACCTACCAGGTTCTGACAGGCACTCGTCGTGGCCACCCTTGTGGCCGGTTTCACCCCCCTGGTCAGTGCTTTGCTCAGCTCACTGACACGGTTCGTTTGGTCTACGGGGTTGGTGCTCCTGCCCCTGACTGGCTGCCTCTTGTTCAGCGCTACGGCTCCGCTCTGTGGGCCATGTCTGCTGAGCAGTTAGTTGATCTGATTGGTACTCCCCATGCTATGTATGCTGTTGTTGACTCTAGTGTTTCTGACTCTGCTTACTCTGGTGTTGTTAGCTTAGGTGCTAGCCTTGCTCAGTTGCCTGTTGCTAGTGTAGGTTCTTGTGTAGACTCTAGTCCAGCGGCTACCTCAGAGGACGGTTCGCTGTCGTTCACGCTGGACTCTGGAGCCTCTCACTGCTTCTTTCGTGACAGCACGACACTTACGCCTCTTCCTGCGCCTGTTTCTGTGGCGCTGGCTGATCCCACTTCGGGACCAGTCACCGCGCGTCACACTACCACCTTGCCGTGTCCGGCTGCTCCTTCTGGGTCTCTCACTGGGTTTCACGTCCCCTCGTTCTCCCGGAACTTGGTGGGCGTGCGACCCCTCGTGAGTCAGCACGTGGGTGTGTGGTTTGAGCCTTCTGGAGAGACTGCGGTGTGTGTTGACGGGGACTCTTACCAGCCCCTCGCCACTTTTGCTGCTGAGCCGGGCTCCGGTCTCTACACTCTTCACACTGGCCCGCGCCCTCAGCAGCGACTGCAGCAGCAGCAGCAGCCGCAGCAGCAGCAGCAGCAGCAGCCGCAGCCGCAGCCACAGCCGCCCCTCCTGCCCCCGGCCCCTGTTTTGCCCCCCGTTCGAGTCCTCGCGTCTCACCAGGTTGCTCCGTCCCCCCAGGTAGCTGTGTCTTGTCAGGTTCCTCCGTCTAGTCCGGTCGCTGCGTCGTGCTCCTGTCGGTCGCTTGCCCACCCCACCGTTTTGTGGCACCACCGGCTGGGGCACCCTTCTCCTCCTCGTCTTCGCGCTATGTCTCGTCAGCGTCTTGTCTTAGGTCTCCCGCGTGTCTTGCCGTCGCTGCCGCCGTCCCTTGCACCACCGTGCGGTCCTTGCGTCGAGGGTAGGCTGCGCGCCACCCCTCACTCCTCCTCCCTTCGTCCGGCCACCGAGCCTTTTGAGACGCTGCACTTGGACGTCTGGGGCCCCTCTCCTCGCCCTGGCCCTGAGCGTGAGCGTTTCTTTTTGGTGGTCGTTGACGACTACTCCCGCTACACCACAGTGTTCCCCCTGGCGAGGAAGTCTGAGGTGACTTCTACGCTGATCAGGTGGTTGCTTACCACCCAGGACACTCGTGGTCGTCGTGTCAGCTGTCTCCACTCCGACCGCGGGGGCGAGTTTCGCTCCGGCATTCTCGCTGGATTCTGTCGCGAACAGGGCATTCGTCAGTCCTGGACGCTTCCGGAGTCCCCACAGCAGAATGGGGTTGCTGAGCGTCGCATAGGCCTGGTCATGGAGATTGCCCGCACCTCCTTGACTCACGCCCGTGCCCCCCATTTCCTGTGGCCATACGCGGTCAGGTACGCCGCGCACCAGCTGAACCTCTGGCCACGCGTCTCTCGGCCGGAGGCTTCACCGACCAGTCTTTGGACAGGGTCCCCTGGTGTCGCGTCGAGGTTTCGTGTCTGGGGGTGCTTGGCTCTTGTCCGCGACACCTCCGCGGACAAGCTCTCGCCTCGCGCCGTTCCTTGTGTCTTCCTTGGTTTCCCTGAGGACTCCTCTGACTTCACCTTTTACCACCCTCCCTCTCACCGGTTCTTTGACTCCCGTGACGTCCGTTTCGAGGAGTCCACCCCCTACTACGTCAGGTACCCCAGTCGAGGTCTCCCGGTCCCTCCCCCCCCTCTCTTCCTGACCGCCGCTCCCCCGCCTGCTCCCCCGGTACAGCCTCCCCCCCCTGGTCCAGCCCCGTCTGGTGTGTCTCAGGCTAGCCCTCCCCCTTCGGTAGCCCCCCCTGTACAGCCTCCCTCCCCACAGTCTTCCTCGCCGCCTCCTGCAGGTGCTCCCTCTCGAGAGGTTGGTCCTGCGACTGTCCCTGTACAGGTCTCTGGTTCTGGGGGTGCTGGAGTTGGAGCTGAGCCGCGGGTTGCAGAGGACTCTTGTCTTCCGGGGGCTGGTACTGGTCGTGCGGAGTCTGGGGGTGCTGGTGCGGAGTCTGGGGGTGCTGCGTCTGGGGGTGAGGGTGTCCCTTCGGTTTCTGGAGAGCCTGGGTCTGGAGCTGGTGTTGGTGCTGCCTCTGGGGGTGGTGTGCTTGGTGCTTCGGAGGTCGACTCTGGGGCTGCCCCGGACACTACTCCTTCCCCCCACCCCTACCCGACCAGGTTCCAGGCTCGTGTTCGCCGTGCTCGTGAGGAGCAGCTGGAGTTGGAGAGAGAGGAGAGAGAGTTGCAGCGGCTCGAGGAGCAGGAGCGACAGCAGCAGGAGCAGCAGCAGGAGCAGCAGCAGAGGCAGCAGCCGCTGGAGCAGCAGCAGCCGCAGCAGCCGCAGCAGCAGCAGCAGCAGCTGCTGCCGTCTCCTCCTCCTGTCTCGGGTCTTCGGACCCTTGGTCTCCCGTCTCCCTCTCCTTCCTCCTCCCCCTCTCCTCCCGTCTCTGGTCCTCCGCTTCCTCCTCCTGACCCCTCTCCCGCTGTTTTCCCTCGTCCTCAGTCTTCGTTGTCTCCTCCTCCTTCTCAGACTTGGGCCTCTCGTCGCTCCCCTCGTGCTCGTCCCTCGTCTCCTGTTCCCTTCACTGACCTTCGTACAGCCTTCCTTTGTTCTCGTCCACCTCGTCCGTCTCCGTCTGTGCTTCCGTCTCCTCCTGAGTCGGCCCTCACTGTGTCGCTTCCTTCTCCTGTCACTGACTACTACCGCACGTACCGTCCTGTTCTCTCTCGTGTTCTCGCCTCTCTTGTTACCCACCCTCGTGCCTCTGTGTCCTCTGTGTCCGCTCTTACTGCCGCAGTCACTGAGTTTGCCTCTACCCGCCGCCTTGACTTCGCCACCGCTCTTGTGGCTGCTCCTCCTTCCAGTCCTCTGGCCGTCGGGGGTGTGTCTGCCCTTGGCAGTGACGCCCTAGAGGACAGGCAGTTTGAGCTAGAGTTCCTGGCGGCCGCTTCCCCTCATCTCTGTGCCATGCTCCTCGCCCCTGAGGGTGACCCCGACGCCCTTGACATTCCGACTCCTCGCACTTACGCTGAGGCAGTGTCAGGGTCTTGGGCCTCTCAGTGGAGAGCTGCCATGGACGCAGAGATGGCCTCCTACAGATCCACAGGCACCTACGTCGATGAGGTTCCCCCTCCGGGGGCGAACGTAGTCGACGGCATGTGGATCTACAGGGTGAAGCGGCCACCGGGATCTCCTCCAGTCTTCAAGGCGCGCTACGTGGCTAGAGGTTTCAGTCAGCGCGAGGGAGTTGACTTCTTTCAGACCTTCGCGCCCACCCCGAAGATGACCACTCTTCGGGTGTTACTACACGTAGCAGCACAGAGAGACTACGAGTTACACTCTCTCGACTTCTCTACTGCTTTCCTTCAGGGCAGTCTTCACGAGGAGGTCTGGTTGCGTCGTCCCTCTGCCTTCACTGGCTCTTTCCCTCCTGGGACCCAGTGGAGGCTGAGGCGACCGGTTTACGGTCTTCGTCAGGCTCCTCGTGAGTGGCACGACACCCTGCGTTCTACCCTGTCTGACCTTGGGTTCCAGCCGTCTTCTGCTGACCCGTCGCTGTTCGTGCGTCGTGGCCCCACACCTTTCTTTGTTCTGGTCTACGTTGACGACCTTGTTTTCGCCACCCCTGACAGGGTTGCTTTGGCACACGTGAAGTCCGAACTGCAGAAGAGACACACCTGCACTGATCTTGGTGAGCTGCGCCACTACCTTGGCCTGCAGATCACCAGGGACAGAGCTGCTCGCACCATTACACTTTCACAGTCGCACATGGTGCAGCAGGTCCTTCAGCGGTTCGGGCTTCAGCACTCCACAGTACAGCGCACACCTCTTGCTGTTGACCACAGACTCACTGGACCCTTTCCTGACGAGCCGTTCGAGCCTAGTGGTCCCTACGCAGAGCTTGTGGGTTGCCTCATGTACCTGATGACTTGTACTCGCCCGGACCTCGCCTTCCCTCTCAGCGTTCTTGCGCGCTTTGTTGCGCCAGGGAGACACCGTCCTGTTCACTGGACAGCAGCTGTGAGGGTGGCGAAGTACCTAGCGACGACATCAGGCGTGGGGCTAGTTCTTGGAGGACAGCAGTCTGTCGTACTTACTGGTCACTGTGACTCCTCTTACGCTGACGACGCTGAGACTCACAGGTCTACTCAGGGGTACTGTTTCAGCCTGGGTTCTGGAGCTGTTTCCTGGCGGTCCACGCGCTCCTCTTCGGTCTCGACCTCTACAGCTGAGGCTGAGATCTACGCTGGTGCCATGGCGGCACAGGAGCTGCGTTGGTTGACCTTCTTGCTCACCGACCTTGGTGAGCGGCCGAGCTCTGCACCGACCTTGTTCACTGACAACAAGGCGTCTATTCTCCTTTGTCGAGAGCCACGACTGGAGAGCAGAGTGAAGCACATTCACGTCAGGTACTTTCTTCTGCGAGAGTTGCAGAGGCGTGGACAGGCTCGCTTTGAGTTTGTGGAGTCCGAGGCTAACACTGCAGACATCTTCACCAAGGCGCTTCCGCCTTGTGACCACCAGAGGTGCTGTGTGCAGTTAGGCCTTGTTGACACTGGTTCTCGTGTTGCTTAGACTTGAGTGTACTGTTTACTTTGCTTTCTATATATCTCTGTTACTTCTTGGACTGGCCTTGTGGCCACTGTTGTTTGTGCTCAGACTGTGTGGTGACGTTGTGATCCACCCTGAGCTTTGTTTCTTGGACTGGTCTTGTGACCGTACTCGTTTGGTTCTGCTAGACACCCCTCACTTAGGCTATGGGGGTGTGTCAAATGTTGTAGCCTATAGTGAGGTTTGTCTTAAGGGGTACAAAACTTAGGGTTAGCTATATGTACCCCAACCAACATCAATGCATCATCCATTCTTCATTCTGACAGCATTGCACCCAGCTCGTGCAAAGATGTCACTGTGTGAGACCACTGCATATGCCCGTGGCTCACACATGTAAGCGACGCGTGGAGCACCATGTAATATCGCCTGATTCACACATGCTTTCAAGCAACAGGAGGGCGAAGAATATGATCTCTGGAGATGTCAGCAGCATTGGGCGGCAACCATTGCCACATGCCCGTGTTCTGATCCGCTGCGTCCATGGGCGGCGGAGCCACAGCAAACACGTGGCTGTAGTCCACTGGTTTTGCTGCGATTTGATCAGAAAACGTTGCCACTGCTGCAGCTTGGAGTGCTGCTGCTGCCGCTGCTGCAGCTGCCTGGGATGTAAAACAACCAGTGGCAGGGACGGGCAACGAGTGCAGCTTCCCTTGCAGCGCGTCCTTCTCAGCCTTCAGCCGTGACTTCTCCTCGCGGAGCTCCGACTTTTCCACCTGCACGGCAGACAGGGGAGGAAGGTGTAGAGGGAGTACGCAAGGGAAATAATGAGTAAGTGCCTAGTACTCGCACCCCGTAGAATACATACACGGAAGAAGGTACACAAGCGGTGAAACCGGAAGAAGAAAGGTAAAGTACCTTTAGTTCCTTTATCTGGTCACGTAGTTGCCGGTTGCTTTCTGTCAGGGCAATCGCCTCTTCTTTTAAACGCGTCAGAAGCTTCACAGTGTCGTTCAGAATCACGGCTTTGTCTGTCTTGGGAGGCAGATCCGGGTCGAGCTCTCTCCCCAACTCAAGAAATCTGCACCACATAAAACATTGAGGCAGATGGCTTGATAAATTTTGCAAGTCTTCCGGCATCCAAGCTAATGCAGAAAAATAAAATGAAATTTAAAAGAGTTTGAAGAGATTCTTGCCTCGCACACCAACCTGTCGTTCAAGCGATCACGTCGCATTTTTTCGCGACTCGCTTTCGTGCAGAGCAGGTCTTTCGCGGTTTCTTCTCGAGGCCTGCACGCCCAATGAAGATAACCTAGTTAATAATCGTAACTCTCAACGGGGAAGATTTGCATGAATAAGGTGCGATGAGTCTGGAACTCGCCTCTTTCTGACGACCACACTATCCTTCTCGATTTGACGACCGTGACCAGCTCCTCCGCTTCTGAAACGATTCGAGCAAAATGTCACCAGGGGGGAGATTAGGTTATCGCCACAAGCGAAAGCAGATTACAGGAGGTTGAACATATGCGAATTTCGGCAGAGGAGATATGGTGCTACCTTGAGTCAGAGCCATCTGGTTGGGTTTGCCATGAAGGCCCAAGAGTTAGATTTCTCCCTACTGATAACCGCAAAGCATCTGCGCACTCCATGTCCTCGAGTGATCCAAAGCGTGTGAAAGCCTCTAATCGTTGCGGCGAACTGAAGTGCACTGGGGACCGATTTTAGTCAGGTACAGATAAGGGGTTGAACAAGTCAAGTGATGGAGCGAAGGCAACCAGCAGAACTGTGAGTGAGCTATCTGAAATGTCTGAGGCTCATCCATCCACTTCACTGAACCCTATGAGGGATGAGGAGGGTGCGGCAGGTAGGAGGTTGGAAAAGAGTGGACGACGGTGGGGGGGTGGATGAGGGGCGGAGGGGTGGAGGGTTGATGTTTTCGGACGGAATTCTAGGCAAGAGGGGGATATGAGGTAGTGTGGCCCCTCCCAACACGACCAGAAAGTTGCAACGAAGCAAAGCAGTCGCGCGGTGTTGTGTTCGGTGGGAATAGCGTTCTGCGGGTTAAGGGACGGTTCTGCGTTTCTGAGGGGAATCTCAGCGAGGCTTTGCTGAATGCCAGCGCACTCGTGCGATGGCAAGCGCACACGCAGTTGCTGAGTTGACATGGCCCAAGCAGGTTGGACCTGCACCGACGGTTGGTGCGTTTCGTTCTTCCGCCATTTCCCGAATCCCGATTCCCGATGTCGGTGGTGCACTGGTGTGGTGATCGGCAATCGCGCAACAGGTTTGAACTGCTGGGGGGATGGATTTCACGTGCGCGTACGGCGCAAGCTCGCCGCATGTTTTGCCTCTGTTGTGGGCGCGACATCAGATGATGTGGCTCTCCCTTGATGACGGGATTGGTGAAACAGGTTCACAGTCAGCTTCCTCCACGTGCTTACCATGCGATGTGGCTTCTGGCGATGCTTCAGATTCGGGCCATTTTTAACGGCATTCAACTTATGCCAGCGCGATTATGCAGACGCATACAATAGACGGCCGCAGGGGAAAGAGGCTGACGGACTGTTATCTGCCCGCGGTCAGAAAAAAATAAACCCCATCTGGATGGCATGCGATTGAGGGAGCCTCAACCCTAAACACGGGTAACCGCATGTTTTTGCCGGCAAGCCGACCATTTTCCCCTGAACCGTCTATTGCATGCGTTTGCAAAGCTGCACTAGCAAGATCTGCATGCGGTAGGTAAAACCCGCTTCAGATTCGCAGTGCGTGACCTTCGTGCTCTCCAGCGCCACGAATGGGATCCACTCCACACGATGAGCGGCGACTAGCTTTCCAGCTCAAAGCATGTGCCAAGGGGACACATCCACACGCCATATGCCTGCTTGATCCACCTCCAAAAAAAAATATCAGTACAGCAACTCATTAGAAAAGCTAAAAGTCATGAGTTATTTAGGCGCTTTGCTATCACATCTCAGTTTGTTTTAACTTTGATAACTCTGCAGTCTCCAATGCTGCCACGGAGGCACCTATGCTGCCATCCATCACCCACAAAGCAAGGTCCAGTACAACATCCTCCAATTGCTGATTGAAGGTAATTAAAGAGAGAAACATTGGAAGAGCAAACATCACAGTACCAAGCCTTGGGTTGGGTGTATCTGGCATCAACTCTACCTCCGCACAGGAAGGCTGCTTGAATAAGAAAATGGCTCCACATGCTGATACATCCCAATCCTGGGCCGTCTTGTCAACCTCAGCTTTTCGAGCAATAGGAAGTAGCCCTACATTTGACAGCATTGCCCCACAAAGCGGACAAGAATGTAGCGTACAAAAGGTGAGTCCTGAGTCCTGGCAATCGTTGCCGGGAAAAGGGTCCCATTGTCCACACAATCGACCGACCAGACCAACCACCCTCCCACAGGCCATTTTTGTAGAGGAGTATGGCAATGAATCACGGAGCAGATGCCCGAATGCCAATCTGAGCAACCGTTTTGCAAAATTTCTCTGCCTGTTCCGACCGAGCCGTTGACTGGAGGCACCTGCTGGCAGAACCAAGCAGCTCTGGCAGCCCGCGTGGTGGGGTCCAGGTCTGGTGAGATGAGAGGCATGAGCGCTTGCAGCTGGCTCACCGTGACAGCCTGCGTGTCCAGCAGTGAGTTGAGCAGCACTGTCGCCTCCTCCCCTAGCTGCGCTGCCAACTGAGGGGGGCAGGAGAGATGGATGGAGGGACCCAGGACGCAATTATCAGCATTGGTAGCAACGTGAGGACGGCGGGAAGGGAGAAGGGGGAGGATGGGGAGAGGTGAAAGAGTGAATGCAAATGTGCTCGCTACTTTATGGCGTCTGCTGCTGGAGAAGTACAGTGCGCAGGTGCTGGAACAATCTCAACAGCAAACACTCTTCTGGAAACTTATCACTCTAGGCCTACCTGTTCAGCGGGCGAGCCTGGGACGAGTCTGTTGGTGGGGGCGAGGGGCAGAACGAGAGGCACGAGCGCGAGGCCAAAGCCGCCTATGAGCACGGAGCGCACGAACTGCCCCTGCTTCAGCTCCGCTGCTGCCTCCTTCACCTCCTTTGCCGTCGCCCCACTGCCCGCCTTGGCCCCTGGCTGCTTCTGGGTGAAGGGATGACAAGGAGTGAAACCGGTGCAAGGATGAGAGTGCTGAGAGCACTGAGGGGGGCGAGAGCACTGAGGGGGGCGAGAGCACTGAGGGGGGCGAGAGCACTCTAACAACTCCCAAACTTCCTTCCCGCAGATCCCTTCCCCATTATTCCCTTCCGCTCTTCACCTGCACTTGGCTGATAGCAATGCCACCAGGGGGGATGTCCGAGGCGAATGGTGGCAGAACCACCTCTGCCTCCGCCACTTCCGACTCCCTGCTGCTGCTGCTGCTCGCGCCGTTGCCGTCACCAGAGGCTGCAGCGGCGGCTGCTGCTGCAGCAGCAGGAGAGGCGGATGGGGGGAGGGGCCGCGGCATGACCGAGGCGTTGGAGGTGGGCTTGGCGGACTCGGGGAGCGCGGCTCTGGGCGGATGAGGGGAGAACAGATGATAGGAGGGGGATGGGTCAACGGATTGAAGTGGAAATAATGGAGATGTAGAGGAGAGACGCAATTATGGCAATACAACACAGCGAAACGCGTCATCGTGGAATGCAGCAGCAGGCACACGCAGTAGCCGTGATGCGCCAGCCTGGCCAACAGCAGGTGCGGTGGCTGGGCTGGGTTGACAGTGCATAACTACGCCTTACACGAGGAGATTAATCAGCTCGGCGCGCGTGTCGCCCCGGAGCCCCTTCTCCCGCGCCATGGCGCGCAGCTGCGCCGTGCTCATCGCCTCCAGCGCCTTCGCCGCCTCCGCCTTGCCGCCCTTGCCGCCGGAACCCGCGCTCGCTGTGCTGGTGGCGGCGGTGGGAGCTGGAGTGGTGGGTCTGAGCGTTGACTCGGGGGGAGGGATCACTGCGGACGGCTGCACGGGGGATGCGGAGGACGGCTGGGTCCTGCGTTAGGGTCACACATTGGGTGGTGACACGAGGCCGGGTTACATGGTTACACGTAGGTTGGTTACATAACAAATGGGCGGCGTTGTCCACCGTGTGTAATGAGCAGATGAAAGCGCTATGTAATACTGCAGCATTTAGTGCTTGTCATGTGCTCGAGCCACCATTTCTAGTTCATTCCTCTTGGCACGAGGGGATCGATATATGATGGACTTACTGCAGCAGCAGCTTGACCAGCTCTGCCTTGGTATCGCCGCGCAGCCCTTTCTCCCTCGCCATCGCCCGCAGCTCGCCTAACGACTTCGCCTGAAGCGCCTTTGCCGCCGGATCATCCGCTGTCTTCGCCGCCGCTCTAACCGCTAGACGCGGCGAGTTGCGACGACTATGTGACGCTGGTCGGCTGGTGGCTTGTGAGTGAAACGAATCGCCGCCATTCTTGAGAGTGGTGCTGACGAGGAATGACTGGGGAAGGCATTGTGGGAAAACGAGAACACATGAGTTGAGACGACGCGAGCATTGCGTCTACGACGGATGAATCCAAGTCAGAAAACGCACGGCATTGGGGTAACGTGTGAGAAAATTACACCAGCGGGACTCGCATTGCCCGCAGTTCTGTGGCATCGAGGGGTATTGCACCTTCATCATTGCTTGACACCCCACGGCTGCCATGGTGACTTTGTGCTCGACACCTGCAGGAATCTCTCCTCAAATGTCGGGATATTTGTCGCGAATCACGGTTCGATGATAGCTCAGGTACCTTCGCGAGTTATCAATGAGTCTTCTAGGCGGCTGTTGCCTATGATCTCTTTCTAATGCCGTCCTAAAATGTACCGTAGTAGCTAGAAATGCACGAGATGATGTGCTGAATCGTAGTGACAGATGTATTTGATGCCAGCCAGCACTGCTGGACACTGCGAATTACAGATGCGCCGGAGACGGGAAACCACGCATCGTTGTATTTCGCGAACGCACGTCGCAGATCTTGCACGGCTATGCTGTCAGACACCAACAGAACTTTTCACCACAAAGCGCATCCACGTGGCAACACCCTCATCACTTCTTCGTTATCCAGTTCACGCATTGAAGTCAGATCTACAACTCCAAATACAGCACATATTACAGCACTTCCGGTATATGTCTTTATCAAGTTTGGTAACTGAGTATATTATCTCATTAGGCTGGTAGCAGCTGATGTGAACATGGATGTGAGAAAGCGCAAGCCAGTGGTGCCGCCAGGGAAGAAAGACACGACGTAATAAACAAGTGCAAGTACCTGTAGCACAACGCAACCAAACAACCAACACAAGAGATTGAATCTGGCAGACCTGCACTTTTGAGTGGCATTCCGAACCAACTTGTATGTAATATCAGAAAAACTTGATGACACAGACACAAAAGACAGCAAACTGGAAACACATGAGCGATTTTGGAAAGGGGGTTAAGTCCACATACCTGTGCCCCCGACGATATAACTGAAAGCAGATAAGAGTGAAGAACCATTGAACAATAGATTGTGCTGACCATGCTCCCCGCAAGGAACAACGAAAATGGGAGCCTCTGCAAGGGGAGCAACGATAACGCAAAAGATGTCATGACAGGACTCTCCAACTCCTCAACCCCTCACCTCCAGATGCTGCATCAACTCTCAGTCTTTCAACCGCTGGTACAAGCGCACGGCGTACCTCAGCGGAGGTCATGCTTTGGAGCTGCACCATGGGCCCTTTGAGCACAAAGAAGGACCCCACCACAAGCAGGCAGCCGATGGTGAAGCACACAGCGAATTTCTGGGGAGCGAGCACAATGACTGGGAGGAACATGGAGAAGGCGAGGAAGAGGAAGAACACGCCCGTCGCCAGCACCACCACGAAGTACATCAGAGCTTTACTCGACGGCAGCACGTTCGCCTGCTTCTGGATGCTTCCCGGCAACTCCTGCACGTTCTTCGACACACTAGGGGTTTCGGGTGAGGGAATGCAAGGGAGATAGGGAAAGAGACGGAATGACGCGAGGGGTCAAATTTAAAGGTCCCCGCTTGTGCTGACGCGAGTGATTATTAGAATTATAACCTGGAATGTTTCGCCAGTCGCTGGCCTGCTCACCTAGACCATGTTGCATTGACGGAGTCTGATGCGTTTTGAAAATACGGCGTGAAAGCGTCGAAGCTAAGTCCGGAAATTCCGCTAGCTGCTGCACCTTCTGAAGATCCACCCCCACCTGCTACAGACGACGACGCACCCTCGCCACTCTCCATGTCTAGACCACCACCCTGGGCCTCATACGCCCGCCAACTATCCATG
This sequence comes from Closterium sp. Yama58-4, assembly GCA_947470075.1. Classification (NCBI taxonomy): domain Eukaryota; kingdom Viridiplantae; phylum Streptophyta; class Zygnematophyceae; order Desmidiales; family Closteriaceae; genus Closterium; species Closterium sp. Yama58-4. The sequence continues at coordinate 220,451 of CANIUD010000399.1, read as the reverse complement.
AGCGACACGGGCTCATCTCTAAAGCTAGGACCACCCTGAAACCACGAATTGATCATCTGCATGAGATTGGGAAATAAAATCGGACTTTGGTGTTCCTGCTGTCACTTGCCGAATCTGAAGTGGTAGAAGACTGCCTCGCGACGCGTTTGGCGTGCTAATTGTGCAGCCCGGATAACGAGCGCCTACACATATTCTTGCTCACGAATTCGGCACGGCCAAGACTGGGACGCTAGTCGTCGTCCTCAAGGCCTTATGCCGCCAACCTTTTAGGTTTTTGTCCATGCGTGTGCCAAGCAGACTAAATTGCGTGATTCACTTTTGCTTAAGCTAAAGAAACGTTGTAGATGCACGGTGTCCCTAGCGAGCGTACAAGCATCGCGTATAGATTTTGGTTCCCGAAGTGTCAGTCAGTTGTCAGAGCCTTGACGTGCTGGCGGGGTTTCGTTGGCTGCTGATTGCGCCCTCCACGTGGCAGAATCACGCGAGCGCTCTCGAGGACCTAGAGGCTTGGTGGCGACGCGACCAAGTCACGAAGCTGTGCAGCCGAGCCCCCTTGAGCGAAATCACCTTTCTGCTCGAGCAGCAATTGAGGCTGGGTGGATGCTCGTGTAACACCTTTGCGACCCTTCGCGGGTGAGAACCACCTGAAGCGAAAGCATTTCCCTTTGGCGACAACTAGCATCTCAAAGGGAATGGGCTTGACGATCTTTTTTCGTCGCTGTTCTGTTCGTCGCAGAAATAACCTGCGCTGCGCATTTTCAGCTATCCCCCTAGGTGGGGGCAGCGAGTGCGGGGCAAGCAGCAGGGTGCGTTGCACAGTGATTACCAAAACGCGCCTCGAACCCACATTTTGACATTTTGCGCCCCTTCCCCTCTCATTCTCCATGCCTGTTTTTGTCGCCGAACTCCCCGTCTCGCACTCCCATCCAGTGCCTGCTGCGGCGACTACGGACAGATCATCCAGCACCACTAAACCACCCGCCACCATACGCGCCTCTGCCGCTCCTTCCTGTCTGCTGCGAATTAGTTCCTTCTCCGCTGCGGAGTGAGCGGGACGCTTCACAAGCGACGCGATCAGCTTTCTGGACCAAAAGCAAGGGCTAGCAGAAGGCAGAACCCTTGGGTTACGCCAATTCTGTCCAGCCCTCGGCTTTCCACACCAAAAGCACTGCAGCTGGATATTCGGTCGCCTTTTCAGTCAGCCGCCTGGCCACAGCACTGGCGGCAAAGCCAGCCTCATCATACCAGCTGCCTTGATCTCCACCATTTCATTTCCGGTACTCATCGCCTGTTCGAACCAAAGATAGCCAGAACTAACGCTCGTAGGTGCTATGGAAGACACAGATGATAATCTTCCCGCCTTTGGGTTGGACCTGATTTCTAGTGCTGGGTTGGGCCTTCCCTTTCCGCGTCATTCGCCTTCTAACTCCGCAACCTCCGCCGTTGATGCTAGCGAGACAGAGAATGGTAACGGGGTACACAATAGGGTAAGCCATTGCGGACCAGGCTTTCCTGGGACGGCCAGCAGGAGGGCGGTTAATAGCGGAGCAGAGAATAGCGCCAATTCGGCTCACCACGTTCGAATAGGCGGCAGTGCGCGGTCCGCGTTTCATCTGGTAGCGCCGTCTCTGCAAGTAACCCCTCCGAGGCACATCAGCTCAGCGCCAGAGGCAGCAGCAGGCGACCTCCCGTCGCCGCTGACCGCTGATCGTCGCTCGTCTGAGTTGCGCGTCCGCAAGGCCTGCCCGTCGTCGTCCTCTTCCGCCAACTCGAGCCTCGACCACAAAGCAGATAACGAAGAGCATTATAAAGAGGATGGACCTTGTTCCCTTCGCCTGTCGCTCGCTCCGCCCCTTGTCGACGCGTCCCCCACCCCGCCGACATCGCAGCGCTCGTCGCCCATCTCGCCGGGGTTCGACTGCCAAGCCGCGCGCGAGGCGGACTGCTCGCTGCGTCTCTCCCTCTTCCCCGCGCCTCCTCAACACTCGTCTGCGCCTCCCGCCTCGCGGCCGTGCCTCACACTGCCTACTGCGTCGCAGGTCAGAATGGCGCCGTGGCGAAATGTGGGCGAAAAAAGGGCCGTGGTACGAGGCTTGTCGTTAAGCTTCGCAGACGCGAGCACCGTCGCCATTCCTACGGCTGTGATGTCGTTGGAAACACCAGGCACTGCCAACGGATCTCAGCCGTCCGATGCGCTTCAGCTGCTCGACAGCGAGCCCGTGAAATGCGGCAAGAGGGATCTGACAGCATTGGAGGGCGAGTCGTTTCGTGCATGCGGCGGGGAGAAGGGGAGCGGCGCGTCGCCGAACAAGAAGCCGAAGCACTGCTGGCGGCCCGAGAAATGGCGGCGTAAGTCAAACGTATTCTGACAGTGTTAGCGAGAATCGCGTGCGAACCGGCGCAAGTGAAGTTCAATGCGGTAGAGAAACAGCCAAGTATGGGCATTAGGCGATGCGGGCGTGGCGCGTCCCTCACTTTCTCCGTGCCATGGTTTGCGGAGGAACGCAAAACATGGTGTGCCATGAGGCTTCATGCCCCTTACCATCCCGCATTCACCGTGCTAACTCCGCGTTGGCACTAGGTCTTAACATTCCTCCGCCTGCCTTTCCCTCTCCCCTTGTTCTCTGCCCTTTCTGCCTTCCCTCCTCTTTCCGCACTTCCCCTCTGTACCTCTCCTCCGCGGCCGTGTCCGCGGTCTCCCCTCCGCGCTTTCCCCACAGCGGCGTTCCCCTGGGCGGAGCTGCACGTGCGCGCGGACGGGCGGCAGGCGATGCGGTGCTCACTGTGCCTGCGGTGGTGCGCGGACGAGCCCACGCCGTTCACGCGCGACGGTGCCGTCGACCTGCAGAGGAGCACGCTGCGGACACACGGCAAGTCCAGGTGAGGCCACGTGGCACGCTCTGACAGCACCCGTGGGGCTAGACTTTATTTACAAATATTTTTTGCCAGCCCCTTTATTACGCGTGCCGGTTCTTCATACCTCTCGCGTCTAACGCCGCTCTTTTCTTTGACCCTCTCGGGTGTTGTCTCTCCTGCTCCACCGCTGCCCCCGGCAGGTGTCACAAGAAGGCGGTGGAGCGAGAAGCCATGGCGGCCAGGGCTCACGGCCAACCTTCACCGCTCGCCTCTGCCTCTGCTGTCGCGGCTCCTCCTGCTCCTCCTGCTCTTCCGGCTCCTGCTGCTGCGCTAGCTTCTGCTCCTGGTGCTGCCGTGACTCCTAATTTTGCAGCTCCAGTTGCACTTCCTGGTGCCCTCCTGACGTGTTCTTAACGCATGCTGACGCACTCCTAACGCATGCTGACGTGGTGCTCTTAAGCATGCTGCACGTTGCGCCTCCCTCCTTCCACCCAGGCTCACCCACCTGCCACCCCCCTCCAGATCATGCCTGCCTTCAGCCTCTACTCCTCCCTTCCATGCCTCGATAAGGCGCGCCCCACTTCCTGCACGAGGCAATTTTGAATAAACTGGAAACCCTCTGCAGCGTTACACAACCGGACTCAACTACTTCCAAATCCTGCAACCCCTCTCCATTCCTCTCCACCCCTCGCTCACCGCAACTGGTTTACTCCAACAGCTTTTCCACAGGTCACTGATATTCTCACTCAGGGCGGTGAGAGGTACAAAGCTAGCCCTTCTATCCCCACAGTATCGTGTTACGCTGCGTCATGCCGTGCCATGCCGTGCCATGCCATCCCAGCTACGCACGGTTAATAGCACACGGGTCTGCTTCCGTGGCCCTGCTACGCTAATCTTCCTATGCATCTAGCAGCTTTAGACCGGTGGCCCTGGAGGGTTCTGGTTGCTCTTTTTTCTGATGGCATAACCCTGTAGGATGCGCCAAAATTATAGTGTAGACGGAATGGATATAGATAGTCAGATAGTGTAGGGTCTGATACCGTAGTCTGAGTAGGGCTGCTAAATTTGTAGGAGGTGGTCGTGTTTGTTTTGCTGAGATCATACCGGTAGTGCCCCTGTATTGTAGTGTTGGAGTGTACTATTATGAGTTAGTGTATGCCTTGGGTTGCCACTTGCCTTTTGAATTGACTCATGGATGTTACTGGTATGAGCGCTGGCACTCTTTTCTGTCATGGCAGACTGACCAGTGAACAGCTGAGTGTTCAATATATTGACTTGTCTACTTGGGATGTTACACTGACCAGTTGCTTTAGGTACAAGTGCACATACATACAAGTTACATTTGGTACTATTTCCAGCTGATGCCACACATTGCCATCAGCAGCAACATCTTGATTTGAGTCAGCAGTAAGATGCTGCTGACTCAGCAAAAGGGGCAAGTGACACAAGCATGACAGTAATGTCATCCCTACTCCCTCTTGCTACCGCCATGCCAACCAACGCCTGGCATGCACTCAGCAGCAGCTCCCCATCCAACCCTCTTGTCACTCTCTCACTCCCTCCCCTCTCACTATCCCGGCCTCCTCTGCAATCTCCTCTCCCCACCTCACTGGGGAAAGTTCCTTCAACCTTCTTGCTCCCATCACTTTCAAAATCCTTTCCATCCACCAGAATTCTGGCTGTCCCTTGCTGTAGTACTGCTGCAGTGGCTGGGCTCTCAGTTGCCACAACCTCCCCTGAAGTCCCTGCTGCTGCACCGTTTGGCCTTACACACACAGCAGGTTCAGAAGGGGCATCGAGCCATGGAGGTGTGAATGGACGGCGGGCTATGGAGCCGGGAGAGAAAAGGCGGCGGGGTGTGGGTGGGGTGCTGGTGGTGGGAGTGGGAGTGGAGGTGGTGGTAGTGGTGGTGGTGGTGGTGGTGGTGGCAGTGGTGGTGGTGGGGATACGTGGGCGGGGTAGACAAGGTGGGGTGGTGGAGGCACGGGAATGGGGGGTGCAAGGAGGGGTGGTGGCTGCCGTGTGTGAGCGTGGTGTGCAGGGAGGTGTGCCTAGCGGACTGCTGAACGGGTTCCTGCACTCCCTCTCCCTCTCCCTCTCCTGCCGTGGCTCAGCCGACCAGCCCTGTGTGCGCTGCATGCGCGCCCGTTTGCTCGGTGGGGAGGGAGCAGGCCCCAGCAGTGCAGATGCTGCTGATCCTACTTCCCCCGCTGCTGCCTGCGCTCCCCCCGCTGCTGCCCGTGCCTCCACTGCTGCGACCACGTCAGCAGCGTCTTGTGGCGCCACCACGTCCCAGAGCCCGTCGGATGCAAGAATGAGAGCGCTGCAGTCCGCTCCCAAGCGTACCTGCGCCACGTCTGGCTGCGGAGTGATGAACGCCTTCAAGTGCGCGTCTATGCCCCGCGTCACTGCCAGGATGCCCTGCACGCGCGGCATGCCTGTGGCTGTGTCCACGAAGCCACCCTGTTGGAGAGGAGACATGAGCGGGAGGGGAGGGCCCGAAGAGGTTGAAGGAGCAGCACAGGAATAAGTGAAAAGGGGAACCAAGACCTTCTTAGACTCGAAACTTCCTTAGAAAAAAAAGGACCCGCTGGATCCAGTGATAGGGAGGTGGGACCTACCAGGGCAGTGATGCGAGCCTGTTCGTCTTCCCTGCCCGCCCGGTGGTCTTCTGTCAGCGCCACCGCCCTTCCCCCCTTCACCAGCACTGCCTTGCAGTCCCCTGCATGCGCCAAAAAAAGCCGCCCAGGAGTGGCCCAGCAGGTGAGGCAGCTGGTGCCACTGGCGACGTTCTGCGGGATATTGATAAGTCGGGTAATGGAGGGGCGCAGCGGATGGGCGAGGGAGAGGGGTGAGGTGGGGCGAAACCAGAAGGGCAAGGGCCTGGAGGGGAAACGGGAACGCTAGGACGGGTGAGAAGGAAGCATCCAGCCACCCTTGCACGCAAGAAAGTAAGGCATCTAACAAGGCAGAAAAAAGCGCTCAGCAAGACAGAAAGCACCCGGCTATCCTCACACGCACCTGCTCCAGAAAGCGCCTGTCCGCCTCCAGGTACCCCTCCACCAGCGCCGCCTCACTCGCGTGCGCGCCTGTGCGCGCGGCTGCCTGCGCCACGCGGGTCGCCAGCTCCGCCGCTGCGAACTTAGCTGCTGCTGTGCCGCCGTGCCCGTCGAACACCCCGAAGAACGCCTGCAGAGGGACACAGAGCGGTGTGGTTCAGAGCGGTAAGCTCGTGCAAAATTCAGCACCACCTGGTGCGCATGTCGATGACGCATGTCCATGACACGCAAATGCAGGGTTAATAGCCTCGATCCCCCTGGCACTCACATCGCTCTCACGCCCTGCGAACCCCATGAGCGCCTGGTATGTGTCCTCCATCACCGCCTTCCGCCCGCCCGCGCTTGCAAGCCACGGCAACGTGCAGGTGCAGGACACGCAAATGCTTGACACGCAAAGGCAGAACCGGTAGATCCTCGCACTTACATCGCTCTCGCGCCCGGCGAACCCCATGAGCGCCTGGTACGTGTCCTCCATCACGGCTTTCCGCCCGCGCTTGCACGCCACCGCGAAGCACGCGCCGCTCTCCGCCACCTCCACCACGCCGTCCAGCGCATCCTCCGCCGCCGAATCCGGCGTGCCGGCCGGCGACGACGTGAAGCAGCCCCTACGCGGGATATCTATTGTCGGCGGCCGCTGCCGCTTGAAGCGCGTTAACGGACATGAGAGAATGGGGAGATCGCTAGCTGTGGGACATGGGAGCGGGCTTGTGAGAGGAATTGCTTGAGGGCGAGAAACTGGGCTGGGAGATTTGCTCGTGGTGCTTCGCCTTGTCGGTTCTGATGCTGGTGAAGACGTTGAGGCATCTGGTTTTCGCACGTCTGGCTGAATTCGAGGTTCCCCTAATGAAGGAAGATGGGGGATCGTGACACAATCGAAGGCCACGCATCGTCGCTTGGCTGCCTTCCACATCCCTTCGCCGTCCCGCTCGTTGCGCGCGCGCTTCGTGCTCGATAACGTGACACCTGCCGTGCCTTCTGAAAACACCATGTGCCGCTCGGTATAGTCACGTGCAGGATCGCTACAGTCACCTTCTTCCTCGCGCAAGCTCAGATCGGTGAACTCCTCGACGCTACATCCCTTATCAGCGCCGAACGCGGGGCTCGTTACCTCCAGCTCCGGCTGGAGACCGCTGGATTCGGTGTTGGACTCTATAGTTACCGACGTCGAACCGCGCGAAAGGGTTACCGAGTCAGCTGAGAGAACCGTTCTAGGCGAAGACGGGCGAAAGACTACTAGCGAATCAGAAGCCTGCGATGTACCCACAGGAACTCTAGTACTTTGTCGCTGCTGGTTACCACTGGAAATCCTGGTTGCCTTGGTCTTCTTCCTAGGTGAGTACGCTGTTGACTCTGTAGCACGGTACAAGAGCCGCTTCATAACTTCCGTCTAAAACCAGCAACTAAACGAATTAGGCGTCCTAAGTTTCCCTAATAAGCTGCATTTACGCAGAGCCTAGTCTGGATTCAATGTCGTGGTGGAGAGGAATGAACGAATCTAAATAGAGCAAGCCAGGTTGTTTGTGTACCCCGAGCGACAAGGCTATCTGCTAGCCCTCTTGCCTCGACAATCAGAAGGCATAGTAGAAGAAGCGTGACTGGCGCTCAACCATTCCATTGGAATGCTTCGTGGCCTGTGAGCACTGGCAAGGCGACGCGAGGCGAGAGTATCAAATCGAACGTACGGAAGTCATTTCTGCCTGCTTATCTCGGAATGGACAGCTAAGACACCACAGGGAGCACAGCAGAACGGCGTAGAGCCCAGCCCGAGCAGCAGAGCGGACCCGCGCGTCTGTCTGCTCATCGTCACTCACCGCCTCCACCAGCTCAAATCAGCGCAACTCTCGAGACGCGCAATCCCCGCCAAGTTGGTGGCACCAACCAGACCGCCAGGCCAGAAACCACCGCACCACACCACTTTCCTAGCCTCTTGAGTTCCAGGTGAACCTCCAAACTGGGCCTAGAGTCCAGGCCGGACCACAAACCACGCAAGTTCGGGACCTCGATTTCATCCCAACCAGCTCTCCCAGCCAATCCGGCCAGTCCAGCAAATTTCGAGGCTGTCGGGAGTCACGACCGAAGCGAGGGGCGCTGACCGTAGCGGCAACACCGACGAAACCTGGCCAGTGATGTGGGGTTAAGGGCTTTTCTCTTGGATGCATGGCGCCAGCCCTGACTTGGGCGGAACAGAATGGTTTGGTTTGGGGAGTCAGTTTGCTGAGCGAAGTGAGGCCTGGCGCAAGAAAGGCTGCGGAAAGCGTCAACCAGGCGCCCCTCTTTCGACCAATCGCATTCGAAGCGATTCGTCAAAGGTTGTTGAATGTTGAGGTGTGGGCTTGGGAGATCTCGAGGTGGACCAGTGGTTGGTGGCTCCACCCTCGTGAGAAGGGTACGAAGACAATCTCGTGGTGCTACACCGCTAAAGAATATTATTCGATAAGAAAGCCACAGCGGACATTATCTACATAGAGTAGTCACAATTAATAACGCATAAAATATCAAACCTAAGAAATGGGCACATACGGTGAAGCTGTTGTTATATCTTGGTCACGTTAACACGAACATGTTTGTGATGACTTCAAACAATTTCGCCAGGCCAACGGAGTGACGTTGTCAAAGAATCATACTATGTACGATATATTGTCAAACTATGATACTATGACGTTGTCAAAGAATCATACTATCATACTAGGGTAGGGTGCAATACTATGTACGGCAACTTACAATACCGTATCGCCCCGGATATAAGCGCCGTCCAATTAAAGGCGCCGGCGCTTCTATCTGGAGCATGGCGCTTATGGCCGGAACTCGATTATAAGCGCCCCCCCTGTGAAACCCTGATTTATTATAAGCGCATCCATAATATTATGTTTCAATCCTGATTAAAGCGGTAACGAGTTTTGAATTTCAAGCGAGTCAGCACCCATTTTCAGTTTGTTTGACTTTCGCGGTCCTGACTGCTTTCGCGTCCAGTCAGGATGAGGTGGCAAGCTGGCAAATTGACGTGTCAAAATCTCTGTGCACTGTGCAGCGTCAGAGAATCGCCCTCACGCGATTCAGATTCTGGACGCTTTAAAATATCGACTCGATTGAACTACCGAGACTGAAATGTGTACATTTTGATGCGTTTAAGTTGTATATCTGTACTTGTCATTATATAAGCGCCGGCGCTTATGGCCGTGACTCAATTACAAGCGCCCCCCCTAAAAAAACCAGTTTTATTATAAGCGCACATGCGCCTATATCCGGGGTTATACGGTATTCAGCAAGGAAGCAGGATGCTTAGAGGTTACATACACTGCAGTTCAATGCCATGTCGAGCAGTTGGATAGATACAAGTGTGTTTGTGGCCGTACAATTTGATAGATCTCATACCTTCACTCTGCCTTCTCCAGTTCTGCCATTCTTTCGATAATGACCTGCAGCAACATTGCGAAGAGCAAAATTCCACGCATTGAAATAGGGAAGGGCTGCTGGAAGTGAAGGCAGACAGAAACATTATGGTACGAATGGAAAGGCATTTGCAGTTTCAAACATGACAAACGCATTTGCAGTTTCAAACATGACAAACACATGACACAACATGGCACACCTTTTTGCTTGTTTCTTGAAGCTCGCCCGCAAGAACAAACTCATCAAGGATAAGGTAAACCTGATCACAAGCCACATGCTCCATTAAGAAGAGATTGGTTGTTTGGAAATGCAAGCATAGAAATAACATGATAGGGATTACAGACAGAGCGTCCCGCTCTCAACCTGCAAATCCTACCTTGTGAAAATTAAAGACCAGGTCAAGCTCGCAGACGTTGCTGAAGAAGTGATCTAGGATCTCCACAAAGAGATGGATGCTCTCGAGGTACGCCAGCTCGTTGTCCGTGAGGTCAACGCAGAGCGAGAAGAAGAGGCCTGCATAGCGCCGGTAGATCACCTTGTACGTGCGGAACTGAGGAGACTCGCAGGGAGTGGAATCAAGAATTTGGGAGACGGGGCGGAAACGCATGGCGAAATGAGGGAAATGACGTCAGGGGGAAGGACGAACAGAGGCCTCTGCTAATTCACGCAGCACAGAATCACACGGGAGGGAACAAGGCATGCAGGCCAGCAGAGCAGCAGTGAGCGTACCTCGACAAAGTTTGTGAACTTCGGTTCGCGATGAACCACCAGTCGGTGAACCTGACACAGGGAAGGCGCGCGGTTACGGTGAAAATAGCAAGTCCAGGGAAAGGGGAACGAGCTGGAGGCTAAGCAGGGAAGACAAGGGTGAAGAGTCACGCCACAATAATGCTCTCGCTCTATTGTGCAGACGGGCTGGTTATTGCACGATAATGAAATCTCAGCCGTCCGTTCAAGTTGTCATGCTGGTATTGATCGTATTCGTCTCTGCTAACCTACTGTATCCTCTAACCGGAACATTTTAAATTTGGCGTACCTCGAATTCTAGCTTGTGCTTCTCTGAATCCTCTAGCGGAACATAGTACTTCGCAAGACGCGTCTTCCCTTGCCGATTCTGAAGGAGAATGAACCGGATCTGCGAGGAACCAGCAACATAGATACGACTGACATTAGGGCAACTATTAAGGCGGGATGGCGACTGCGAGGTGTGGCTAGGAATCCATACCATAGCAGCAGATGCGCCACGGTGATTATTATTGAATCAATGAGTGACTAGGAGGTTTTTGCACCAGCTGCGCGCGACCTTACAACGAGACACTTGCTGTCAGTAATCTGCTGTTGCTAGTCGACTACGCGGAAACGCGACTCCACCATAGCCTGATCAGCTGACTAGCATCCCTCTAAATTGCAATATCTCAGATTCATCGAAGATGTCTGCAGTGCAACCACGTCATTAGCAGAATTGGGATTACATAAGTACTAACACAAAAATAAACACGCAATCAACACACTATATATAACTCACTATAAAGCTTCTCCTAGATATGCGGCAAAGCTTGGCAAACAAGCAAAAGGAGAATAACATCCCTACTTGGCTCTCCTAGGTTGACCACACTACAAAGCTCGGCATTATCTACATCCCACATACGACATGATTCCATTAGCAACGCCGGATAGACAGGTACGCATCTACGTATGCATCAGAGCTGCGGGCATCCCAGCTAGTATCCACCGACACTGCTGTCTTGGTGATTACTTCCCACCGTTGCGGATCGGCCTTCTGAGCAGCACAAGGAAAGCAGCAATGAAAAGGCACGAGCGCACATATGAGCGTCAACAGCAAGCTGATCTGCTATAAGCGTGGAACAATGATGCATGGATTAGGGCACAGCTGCAACTAAAAGAGTCATGCCACTTGCTGCCTGGCAGCAGCACTCACGAGGAGCTTGAGGGCGCGGGTGAGGGCGATGACAGCGTCAGCTGGTTTGTCCGAGGCATAGAAGAAACCCGTTCCCTCCGAGGCACCGCGGCGCGGGTCATCCACGTCCACTAGGCTGGTGAGGGTGGGGGGGGAGGGAAGCGGGAAGACACATGCTGAGTTGATGTGCACCGGGTAAAAGCTTGCAAGTCGCGGCAGTGAGAAGGGTAAGAAGGCAGTCAAAGAAACCTGTGCTCCCTCTGAGGCACCGCGGCGAGGGTCATCCACGACCACTAGGCTGGTGGGGGGGAGTGGGAAGGAGTGGGAGGGAGATATGCGACATGCTGATTTGATGTGCACTGGTCACAGAGAAGAGTCTACTCTACTAACAAATCAAGGCAGTGAGAGGGGGAGAGGGAGGTGAGGGACGAGGCAAGGCAGCATGCAACGGTGCATAGAGATTGAAACCTCTGCCATGTAGTGCTTGTTGGGTACTCCAACAAGCCAACCGCCTGTGTGGGTTGTATGATCCAATTGTATGCAGCCTGCCAGCCGCATAAGCTTACCTGCCAGCTGTACGGTCCATGCCCGTGTGACTGACCTGTCAGGTGATCCCATCAGTTGACGGGCCACAGGCACGGCCCCGTACCGCGCCCCCACCAGCTGCGGTGCAAAACACGGGTACGGGGAGGAATGTAAGGACAGGGAATGGGGGCATGGAGAGCACAGTGCAGAAAACACGGGTGGGGAGGAACGGCGGGGAACGGGGATGGGGGGAATGGAGATTGCAACAAGTATGGCGGGCCACAGGCACGGCCCCATAGCGAGCGCCTACCAGCTGCGGCGCAGAACACGGGTATGGGGAGGAACAGAGGGTGAGTGAGATGGGGGGAATGGAGAATGCAACAAGCGTGCCACACATCAAGCAAGTCACCTTTCCTCCTCTCCTGCCCTGCTCCTTCTAACCAGGTTATCCGAGATGATCCAGCAGCGGGGGTCGCAGATGGGGAAGGCGGCTCACTTTACAGAGCTGTTGTGCTGTCGCTCTATCGCGCTCTCGCGCACTTACGCTGTTACGCTGCCAGGCTGCCACGCTGCCACGCTGCCACGCTGCCACGCTGTTACGCTGCCACGCTGTTACGCTGTTAGGCTGTTATGCTGTTACTGTCCAGTTCGCTAACCAACTGGGCTGGGCATGTTTACTTGGTGGGTCAACATACCCTCTTTGGTAGACACCTGTAGCCCTTGGAGATACCACTTTGGGTCATTCCAGTGTCCATTTCCAACAGTTACGATGTTATGCTGTTACGCTGTTACGCTGTTAGGCTGTTACGCTGTTAGGCTGTTACGCTGTTACGCTGTTACGCTGTTAGGCTGTTACGCTGGTAGGCAGTAAGAGTGTTACGCTGTTACGTTGTTACGCTGATAAGTTAATACACTGTTCACTGTTAAGCTGTTAGGCTGTTACGTTGTTACGCTGTTAGGCTGTTAGGCTGTTACGCTGTTAGGCTACGCTGAAAGGCTGTTAGGCTGTTACGCTATTACGCTGTTAGGCTGTTACGCTGTTACGCTGTTACGCTGTTAGGCTGTTAGGCTGTTAGGCTGTTACGCTAATATGCTGTTACGCTGTTACGCTGTTAGGCTGTTACGCTGTTACGCTGTTAGGCTGTTAGGCTGTCAGGCTGTCAGGCTGTTAGGCTGCTAGGCTATTACGCTGTTACGCTGTTACGCTGTTACGCTGTTAGGCTGTTAGGCTGTTACGCTGTTATGCTGTTAGGCTGTTACGCTGTTACACTGTTACGCTGTTAGGATGTTAGGCTGTTAGGCTGAAACGCTGTTACGCTGTTGGGCTGTTAGGTTGAAACGGTGTTACGCTGTTAGGCTGTTACGCTATTACGATGTTACGCTGTTACGCTGTTAGACTGTTAGGCTATTAGGCTGTTAGGCTGTTACGCAGTTACGCTGTTACGCTGATACGATGTTACGCTGTTAGGCGGTTACGATGTTAGGCTGTTACGATGTTAGGCTGTTACGCTGTTAGGCTGTTACGCTGTTACGCTGTTAGGCTGTTAGGCTGTGACGCTGTTAGACTGTTAGGCTGTTACGTTGTTACGCTGTTAGGCTGTTACGCTGTTAGGCTATTACGCTGTTAGGCTGTTACGCTGTTAGGCTGTTAGGCTGTTAGGCTGTTACGCTGTTACGCTGTTACGCTGTTAGGCTGTTAGGCTGTTAGGTTATTACGTTGTTATGCTGTTAGGCTGTACGCTCTTAGGCTGTCAGGCTGTTAGGCTGCTAGGCTATTACGCTGTTACGCTGTTACGCTGTTAGGCTGTTAGGCTGTTAGGCTGTTACGCTGTTACGCTGTTACGCTGTTAGGCTGTTACGCTGTTACGCTGTTACGCTGTTAGGCTGTTAGGCTGATAGGCTGTTACGCTGTTAGGCTGTTAGGCTGAAACGCTGTTACGCTGTTAGGCTGTTACGCTGTTACGATGTTACGCTATTACGCTGTTAGACTGTTAGGCATTAGGCAACCAGGCTGTTCGACTGTTACGCTGTTACGCTGATACAATGTTACGCTGTTAGGCTGTTACGATGTTAGGTTGTTACGCTGTTACGCTGTTAGGCTGTTAGGCTGTTACACTGTTAGGCTGTTAGGTTGTTACGTTGTTACGCTGTTACGCTGTTAGGCTGTTATGCTGTTAGGCTGTTACGCTGTTAGGCTGTTACGCTGTTAGGCTGTTACGCTGTTAGGCTGTTACGCTGTTACGCTGTAAGGCTGTTACGCTGTTAAGCTGTTAGGCTATTATGCTGTTACGCTGTTAGGCTGTTACACTGTTAGGTTATTAGGCTGTATGCTGTTACGCTGTTACGCTGTTAGGCTGTTACGCTGTTACGCTGTTAGGCTGTTAGGCTGTTACGCTGTTACGCTGTTAGGCTGTTAGGCTGTTAGGCTGTTACGCTGTTATGCTGTTACGCTGTTACGCTGTTACGCTGTTAGGCTGTTAGGCTTTTAGACTGTTATACTGTTACCCTGTTACGCTTTTATGCTGTTACGCCTTTAGATTGTTACGTTGTTACGCTAATACGCTGTTACGCGGTTAGGCTTTTAGACTGTTATACTGTTACCCTGTTATGCTGTTACACTGTTAGGCTGTTACGCTGTTTCACTGTTAGGCTGTTACGCCTTTAGGTTGTTACGCTGTTACGCTGATACACTGTTACGCTGTTAGGCTTTTAAACTGTTATACTGTTACCCTGTTACCCTGTTATGCTGTTATGCTGTTAGGCTACTAGGCTGTTAGGCTGTTAGGTTGTCAGGCTGTCAGGCTGTTAGGTTGATAGGTAGTTAGGCTGTTGAAGAGAGCAACCTTGCGGCAATCAAAGCTCGCACTGAAAGGTACGCGTGAGGGCACTAAAAGGCATCCGAGAGGGCACTGACCGGCAAGTGTGAGGGCACTGACCGGCAAGTGTGAGGGCACTGACCGGCAAGTGTGAGGGCACTGACCGGCAAGTGTGAGGGCACTGACCGGCAAGTGTGAGGGCACTGACCGGCAAGTGTGAGGAGGGGTCGCGGAGGGGCGGGCAGAGCAGCACGTGTGCCGCCGCTACCAGCAGATGCGCCACATCATCCTCGTACACGATCTCCAGGTGTGCATTGCGGTCCTGATGGGTGGGTGGTGGGGGGAGATAGAGATTTGAGTCGACTCAGGTCACCCAAAAGTGAGAGGAAATCCTCACACATGACCTACAGGCGTGAATTACGGTCAGACTGAGGGGGAGAGAGAGACGGCACAGACTGACACACCTCCCAGCACACCTGCTTGACGCATGGTCCACCCTGCTCACTGCTTTGCAGCTCTCCCTGTGCCCCCTCTCAAAGTATATTTTCCCTAGCTCTCCTTTGCACCAATCGCCGCACCTGCTGCACCGCTCTGCACCTATCGCCACACCTGCTGCACAGTTCTGCACCCATGGCCTCACCTGCTGCACCCTCTGCAGCTCCTCGAGGGCCATCTGCACCTTGGGCGAGCGTGCTGCCCCCACCAGCACAAACTGCACCGGGGGACGGGGCAGGGAGGGCCGGGAGAGCAGGGAGAGCGGGAAGAGAAGGGAGTGAGCGAATCGTTGAGAAGAAAAAGGCACGAGAGAAGCAGGATGGAAGACAAGATGGGACAGGCGAAGGAAATGGAAGGGGAAAATCCCCTGACCCACCTGGGCCTGGTAGGCGAGGGAGCACGAGAGCGCCCCCTTGATGAGCTCCACATCCGCCTCGCCTATCTGCGGCGACACATACGCCACCACTGCCCTCTCCAACCCCGATGCCGAGTCTATCACTGGCAGCCCCAGCCTCTTCCGAACCTCTGCCCGAGCCACGGCCTTGCCAGGCATGGGGTCCGAGGCTGCGAGTGGCACGGGGAGTGCGAGGTCCCTGGTCGGGTCCCACACGTATTGGTCGAGTCCGGAGGGCAGGCCAACGAACTTCTGGCTGCGGGTGGGAGGATGTGGATGGTTGAACGGGCGGAGACACACATACAGCACAGTTGGTATCGCATGTCTTGCGTTGGGGTCCTGGAGGACAGATGCAGACTATAGGGTAGGGAAAGGGATATTGGCAGCGAGCAGGCGGGCCCAAGATTGGAACACAGCGACAGGATAAAGCTGCAAGGGGAATATGTCGTGGAGGAGGCGCGGGCAGGGTGCAGTGGTGGGGCAGAGCGGGCAGGTAGCCACCTGTGGATGGCGACGGTGGCATCGAGGCCGCAGCCGAGCTCACGAGTCTTCATGTCGCTGGCATACGTGGGTGACACCGTTGTTACCTTGTTCGAATACACTATGCCGCCCTGTCGTGTGGGTAGAGGGTGGGAGGGAGAGAGAGAAACGGACCACCACAGAGGGGAAATGGAGGGGCAAGGGGAGCTTCTGAGTCGAATGATAAGGCATAAGTGAGCGACACTGCTGTGAGCTTGTTGAAATACACGATGCCGCCTGTGGTGTACGTAGAGGGTGGGGAGGGGAGAGGCGGGATTGTGGAGCACGGGTGGCTTCTGAGACAACTGAGAAGGCATATGCACAAGACACTGTGGTGGCCTAGGTGGGAGTAATGAGGGCGCGACAGCGAGTCATGGGCGCGACAGCATGTGAGAGGAGCAGGGCGCACCTTGAGCAGGTTGACGAGGGCGGGGTCGCGGTTGTCCTGCAGTCTGTCGGGCCGGTTCAGCTGAGAGGGGTCCAGCCCCACCAGCGCCAGCTTGTCCGCTGGCTGGGCGTTCTGTAGCGAGAGGGAGAGCACAGGGGGGGTTGCGAGGCATTGGTGGGTGCGAGGACATGAGGTGAGTGAGAGCAAGAGGCAAGGCGGTTCGGCTGTGAGGGGTCCAGCCCCACCAGCGCAAGCTTGCCCGCCGGCTGGGCATTCTGTGGAAAGAGTGAGGGAGCGCGCAAGGAAGATGGCATGCGGTGGGGATTGGGGGGTGTGAGGAGGTTCGGGGTGGGGAATCCGGGATGTGAAGAGATGGGGTGAGGGAGCAAGAGGCAAGACGGTCCCACTAGAGGGCGTCAAGCCAGGAGCGCCAGGAGGCATAGCTGGCTGCGGTGCACGTGTGCACAGAGCTCGCGCCAGGTCAGCAGGGCAACGTTCCCCATGCTGTGTGTGCCTTCGGTTGAAAAGCTTGAATTTGCAAGAATGGGGGCGATGGAGCGAGAAACCGGGAAACCGGGATACCGGGAAACCGGGAAACCGGGAAACCGGGAAACCGGGAAACCGGGATACCGGGAAACCGGGATACCGGGAAACCGGGAACCGGGAAACCGGGAAACCGGGAAACCGGGAAACCGGGAAACCGGGAAACCGGGCAACCGGGCAACCGGGAAACCGGGAAACCGGGAAACCGGGCAACCGGGAAACCGGGAAACCGGGAAACCGGGAAACCGGGATACCGGGATACCGGGAAACCGGGAAACCGGGAAACCGGGCAACCGGGAAACCGGGAAACCGGGAAACCGGGAAACCGGGAAACCGGGAAACCGGGCAACCGGGCAACCGGGAAACCGGGAAACCGGGCAACCGGGAAACCGGGAAACCGGGCAACCGGGAAACCGGGAAACCGGGATACCGGGAAACCGGGAAACCGGGAAACCTGGATACCTGGAAACCGGGAAAGCGGAAACCAAGAAGGGTTACCTGCAACCTGCGAGCAGCAGCTGTACCTGCAACCAGGTGTTACCTGGAAGCGGGCGTCATGGCAGGTGAAGAGGATGCGGGTGTCGGGCATGCCCTGGTGGTGGTAGATGTCCCAGAACAGCGGTGCGCCCACCGCCGTGTGCCAGTTGTGCAGATGCAGCACGTCCGGCTGCTTGCCCTGCTGCTGCACGTACTCTAACGCTGCCCGCGTGAAGTAGGTGAAGCTGGAAAGGGGGAGGGGGGTATGGAGGAGAAAGGGGAGGGGGGATCATGGGACACGGAGCTCAAACAGTGTTTGTGAGTAAGCGCTGATGCTTGCCCTGCTGCTGCACGTACTCCAGCGCTGCCCGCGTGAAGTACGTGAAGCTGTGGGGTGAGGGGGGAGAGGGGGAGGGTGAGGAAGTGCAGAAGGGGGGAAAAAATGGGAGAAGCAACTGAGCAAGTATATGCACGCCCTGCTGCAATGCTAAGAAAACTACGCTCAAAACTGATAGTGCACTGTTCAACGCGGTATGAAGAGAGCGCTTGGCGAGATGATGTGATACATCAATGGTTCGCCGCTCAAATACTGTGTGGTGCAGTGCAGGCATGGCTCACCGCTCAAAGGCACACAAGGCTCACCGTTCAAAGTCATCCTCGTAGTCGTAGAGGTGGTCCCTCTGGAAGAAGGCCGCTGGGTGCAGCGGTGTTAATGAGCACGCCGTTCATGCTTGCCCTGCTTCCGCACTTACTCCAGCATTGTCCCAAACCTCACTGCTCAAGGCCACCCAAGGCTCACCGCTCAAAGTCATCCTCGTAGTCGTAGAGGTGGTCCCTCTGGAAGAAGGCTGCTGGGTGCAGCGGGTGGATGAACGTCACTGGCACCCCGTGCACCGTGCTGTGGGGGAGAGATGAGAACAGGCAGGCAGAGATGAAGAGAGACAGGCAAGCAGGCGGGCAGACGCATACGGGCAACACAGGAAGGAAGGTTAGCAAAAACCAAGAGAGGGTTGGCAACGGCAGCAAGGTAGGCAATGGTGGTACGACAAGGCTAAGTGTGAAGAACATATGGACGAACATTGGCTTCGTCCACCCACCCGGTGTAGATCTTATTCTTGTGCCACCCACCCGGTGTAGATCTTATTCTTGTGCCACTTGTTATCGAAGAAGGACATGATCTCGCCTGGCGCCTCTCGGAAGTCCTCAATGGCAGTCGTGTCCACACTTGAGTACCTGCACCGCAGTGGGTGGGTGAGGCGGATGCAAGAGTGTGGGGAACAGGGGGGGGTGGTTGGGGTGGTCAAGTACCACTCCTAATGCCTCTCGGAAGTCCTCAATGGCAGTCGTGTCCACACTTGAGTATCTGCATGGTGGTGGTGGAAGCGGCAGCAGTGGGCACGGGCAGAAATGGAAGGGTGATGGACCTGTGCATGCCTTGTGAGCATGGCTGAGAGCAGTGAATAGAGGAGTGACTGAATGGCAGCAACACAGAAGAAGAACAGCATAGAAGGTAAGATCTTTGGAACGGAAAGACACCTTAGCCTACTGCACGTGGTCACAGAATAGCACAGAAAATCGCGAGCCACACATTGCTGGCTTACAGAGGCAGAATGACCTCCACCAGGTGGCCCTTCTTGCGCAGTGCACGGCACAGCCCCGCCATCCACGTGGCTAGCGACCCTGCCTGCGCCACTGGCGCGAGTTCCGTGCACACATGCACCACGTGGAGGGTTCTGTGCGGAAGGGAAGTGTGGGGAGGGGGCAATTTTTGCATGAGAGGAAATAGGGATGGGCAGGGTGGTAGATCAAATTGCCAAATCCAACAGCACACATTTCATTGCTTACCAACCGACCTTCTTCCCCCCTTTTCATCTCCCCCATTCCTTTCCCCCTTTCCTCCCCCGCTTTCCTCCCTCCTCTCCCTCCCCCCCTTCCCTTCCCCCCTCTTCCCCCGCACCTGTTGCTGCCATCAATGAGTCGCAGCAGCGCGCGCACCACCTGTGCGTCCTCCAGCGGCTCCACGTCAGCGTACACGTCAGCAGCGCGGGCGTCCCGGGCGGCAGCGAGCCCTCTAAGCGCCTGCGCCTGCCCCGCGTTGAGCGCCTTGGCGAGCAACAGCCCGTCCACGCGCAGCAGCAGGCGGCTCCACACGGACGCCGGTTCCCCCGCCTTGCTGCTGCCCGCTTTTCCGCTCGATTTGCTGCCCGGAGCCGTAGGTACTGCACGCGTGGGGGTGCTGGGGGCTGCAGACAGCAAGGAGGTTGGGGGGGGTGGGGTGGGTGGGGTGGGTGGGGTGGGGGGAGGGGTGGGCCGTGGGGTGCGGGTTGACAAGGGCAAGCGGTGAGCGCCTTGGCGAGCAGCCGCCCGTCCACGCGCAGCAGCAGGTGACTCCACACGGACTCAAATTCCCCCGCCTTGCTGCCCGCCTTGCTTGTCCCCGCGGCCGCTGCTGAGCGGGTGGGGCTGACGCTGCTGCTGGGTGGTGCAGACAGCAAGAGGGTAGGGGTTGGGTGGGTGTGGGGGGAGGGGTGGGGGTGTGGGGTGTGAGGAGTGGAGATGGAGTTCAACGACGAAGGGTGACGCAACAGATGGGGGCGCCATGCACACTTCCATCACCCGAGCCCCAGCCCCTCCCCGTGCAGCAAGCCCCCCCTCCGCTGCTCTACGCCTCTCCGCCAAATCGCCCTGGGAATGTCACGCAAGGGCTTGCTCGATCAGAGCACACCCCGCATGCGGCGACGCCTCTGCGCCGCCCCTGCCCCAGCATTTCTCTCTGCGCCGCCTCTGCCCCAGCATTTCTCTCTGAGTCTCACTCGAGCGTTTACTCAATCAGAGCAGACCAAGGCCATCCCAGCCCTCACCTGCGGCGACGCCCAGATCCGCGGCTCTGAGGCGCTCCTCCAGCAGCTTGCGCTGCGCCTCCCCCGCCTCCGCCTCCGCCTGCAGCTGCGCCACGCGCGCCGCCAGGTACTCGCGCTCCGCCTCCGCCTTGTGCAGCTCGTCCAGCGCGATGAGGCGCTGCTTGTTCAGGTACAGCATGTCTGGGGGGGAAGGAGAATGGGGGCGAGCGGAAAGGGGGGAATGGGGGGGATGAGGTGCAGCATGCGTTGCGGAGGGGAAGTGCATGAGGGAGAGGAGGAAGAATAAATCCGGATGATCTGGTATGTTGGAGAAATGCTGGAACAGCACACACTGGCTACCAGGAGAGGCATGTTCCTAAGCGTACTGGCGTTACTTTTCTAGCGGTCACGATCTCCTTTGTAGCAGGGCGATTTGTTGGTGTGGCACCTACTCTGTTGCGCGTCGTTGAAGAGCTTCATCATGTCGCCGCCTGAAGCCTTCCCTGACGAGTTCGGCGATACCTGCGAAGTGGTTACACATTGTTAGGCGACTATTACCCGGACACGTATTAGCGGTGTTGCACGGGATCTACAATGCGACGCTACTAAATTGCATTGAACAACAGATCCTTACTTTGACTCCATCCAGTTCATTGGCCGACTGACTGCGTGGGAGAGAAACCGGGAGAAATGGACAAGAGGGAAAACATCCAGAGATTAAATGATAATGAATGAGTGGTGAGGAATGCGGTTTCGTAGTCGTTGTCAAAGCGGTCTGATCGATTCAGATCTAGATCTGCAAAGGCTGGTTGGCCAGATGGACCAAAAGGCAAAACCCTAAAGTCAACACTACCTTGAATCGGCGGCGCTTCTGACGGATAACGCTCTTCTGCCGACCGGAGTGGGGAACCGGAGAGTACGAGGTCGAGGAAACGACCCATACGGTTCATGTCGTACAATGGCAGCAGCGCTCGGCTCTAATCTCGCTTCCAGGTTTCTGCAAGATAGATCTGACGCTGACACTGACGCTGGACGCACGAGCTGCGCCATGGCGTCCTGTACGCTGGAACCAACGTGCCGATAGGAATGCCGCGCGACAGGACTAGAATCAACAAGGAGGACTGGCGATTAGGTATTGCAGACACCGTTAGCAACGATGGCTTGCAGCAAGAACAAACCGCTGCCGAAGTGTGTCAGGTCAAGGCCCAGGACTGAGGAGGAAGATTCAAAAGAACTGAGAATTAATCTTGGCCGAAAAGTGGGCTAGAGGAGAATAAGTGATGGTATGGCGTGCGAATATCGAGGGTGAAGGGCGGGAAGAGAGGGACCAAATCCGCGCGCCAGAAGTTTCCAGGCCCAGACATATTTATCTCGCATTCTTCGCCAGCTTTCTTCGCGTCCCCCGACGGGTAACCTCTCGCCAACGGCCTTCTTTTCCCAGTTCACGGGATCTTTATCTTTTCGGTACACGTGGCATACCATCCACGTACGGGGCCACACATTTGGCTGATACAAAGGACAGCTCACGGCAATCCCCCACCGCTTCGACCTGTTTCGCAGCATTTCGTTCAGCCACAGCAAACCACAGAAGGGCGAAAACGGAAACAAGGGTATCTGGAACCTCCGCCGCACAATTCCCCATTGGCACATCGGGCACTAGAAATGCTGTGGATTGCGAAAAGAAAGCATGTCGCGAAGATTGTGCGAATTCATCTTCACCAGAACGAAGCGGGAGCGACAGTCGCGACACGCAAGAGTGACACAGCAAAAGCACGATGCACCAGGACACACAGGGCTGACCTTCAAGCCCTAGGGATTGTCCCGCCATGGTTGCTCTCTCGTCGGCTCTCCAGAATTGTGTGGCACAAAACTCGTGCATGTAAGTAGGCGCTCGGGATAAAGTGCTTTCGTTTGGGTAGTGTCTGGAACGTTTCCTAGTGGGAGCTGCCGTAGAGAGGATTCGCATCTGATTAGTCCGAGGCTGAGCTTGATCAGCTGGCGGATATAGAAGCTTCACTTGCGTGCTTCTCCTAGCTGCATAAGTCTCGGCTTTATCGGTGCGCATTTGCAGTTTCCTTGCAATGGCGGGCGTCCTTCGCCAAGGAATATCCTCTCCTCGCATACCGACCGACAATATGCACCCGCAGTCGTCGCGGTATAGTTCGTTAGCGCGTCCGTCGGAGCCAATACGAGGCAGCGCGGTTCCAGCGGTAGCGCAGTCCCTAACGAAAGCGCCGCGGCCGTCGCATTCCGCCAGGCGGAGCGTATTCCCCGCGCTGACCCGTCGACGGCTAACATCCAGGTGTGCACCCCTAGTGCAAACACGCACTCTCTGCCTGTGTGCAGCGCCGTGCAGCACTCCTCGCAATCCATTTCAAGCGTGTAAAGCTTGACTGCCATTCCTTACCCGCTCGCTCGAAATTCAAGCTCCACGCACTCGTTGCACAAAAGTCAAGTCTCGTCGCCTCATTCCTCCTTGCCATATCCCTTCGTTCGTTTCCCCCGCCTTCCCGCCCTCCCTTCAGAAGACCGCCCGCTAGCAGCACCAGGCTCCAGGTAATGCCTCACTGAATGATGCCGGCCTCACTCGTAACAGGCATTACTTGTTCTACAATTTGATTTTAAGTGTTGCAATCATGTTTTTCCAAGGCATTTGGTTGCGTTGGTCTGACAGTGCATCTGAACCGTTGCGTCGATGGACCTCGCAGGTGGTCGCCGTCGGTTCCGCCGTCTCCGCGGACGTCGCAAACGGCGCAGCCCGCGACGCGCAACCGAGTAAGCGCGCAGGCGCACAGCTCAACGCACCGTTCCCGGTTGGGTGCAATTTCCGTTCGAAATTATGCAGAAAAGGGAAATTAGAATAGAAAGCATTGAGCTTCGAAGTTCGAACGACGGAAAGCTCCCCGTTTCTTATGCGCAGCGTGCTACTCTTGCCGTACCCTAAAAGCCGCGTGTTTCTCGTCCCTGATACGAACGAACGGCAGGGAGCGCGTTACCCGCGTCGGCGTGGGCGGCGGTGACGGAGGAGGTGGCGGTGGGGTCGCTGGCCGTCAGCAGCAGCGCCGCCGCCGTGGCCGCGCTCGCGAGGGACGCGCGCATCACCGCCGTCGTCGTTCTCGAGGTGCGCGCTCGCGCCGCTCCGTGCTTGCCCGCGGGATTGTAATAGAGCGGCAGCAGTGGCAGCTAGCGTCAGTATACGGTCGATTCTTGCCGGTTTTTTCCAAGTCATGAACGGCGTGATCCGTGGGTGTGACTGTGCGCTTGTGTGCGCGTGCGCGGTGCAGGAGGAGGGGAGCTACGGCGCGCGGGGCACGGGGTGGGAGGAGGAGAAGCGCGCACTGCAGGACGCGGGGCTGGTGGCCGTGTGGGTACCCATCCGCGAGAGTGACTCCGCCGAACAGGTGTGCCGGGGTAGGGGCTGTTTGGTACCTGTTGTGCTTGTCGCACTTGTCCTCTCAGGCCATACCACATCCGTCCCCTTGAACCCGATCCCATCCCACGCTGCCCCTGTGCAGGCAGCCATGCTACCGCAGGCAGTGCGCATGGTGGCAGCGCTGGCAGCCATGGGCCACAGGGTGCTGCTGCGCTGCCCCTCCACGCTCCCTTCCCATACCGCACCCTCACGTTCATAGTCCATTCCTGCGCGCCTCCCACCCACCCTGCAGGCAGCCATGCTACCGCAGGCAGTGCGTGTGGTGGCAGCGCTGGCCGCCATGGGCCACAGGGTGCTGCTGCGCTGCCCCTCTGCCGCGCGCCTCTCCCCCCTCATCGCCCTCGGGTGGGTCCACTGCCCTTCCACTCTCCCTCCGCCCCACCTGCTCTATGTGCGCTCTCTCTCTCCCTCAAGTGCGCAAGGAAATTGCCTGCTCTGTGATTCTTCCCCTGCTCACTCTCGTCCTCAATCGCTGCTATTGTGTCTGCCATGTTGTTGCATTTCCCTCACCAAACAGTGTTGACCCTCCACTCTTCCCAAGCCATACCCCCTTCACATCACCAGTCTCCCTCGTGCGCTCCATGCATTGTGGTGTGTGCATGGCATGGCATGGCAGGTACCTGGTGCTGGCCAAGGGCATGCCAGTGAGCGAGGCACTGGCGGTGGTGAAGGAGAGCAGACCCAACGCCGACCCGCCAGTCAACGTGCTCATCGATGTAAGCTGTGCTGCCCACCCCTGCAATCTGCCCCGCTCGCAAGCTGGCCCGTGTTCCCTCGCCCAACTCCCCGTCCTCCCAACCCTCTGCACCTCACTCACCATCGCCTCCCCCACTTTCCGCCCTTCCTGCCGTCCCCTTCCCTCCTTCCCGCCCAGGCGCGCGAGAGGCTGCTAGCGGGTGTGACGTCGCGCGTGATAACGATAGACGAGGCCATCTACCACACGCGCTGCACCACCTTCCATTCCAAGAACCCACAATCTCCCCTTTTCACTCCCCTCTTTCCTCCCTGCCATCCACCAGGCGCGGGACAGGCTGCTAGCGGGCATGACTGGGCGGGTGATAACGATAGCCGAGGCCATCTACCACACACGCTGCACCACGGGGCAGCACGGCGACTCACAGTCCGACTGGGCGGTGCGCTGCATTGTTCTCCCTGCCTCCGCTTCCCCGCCCTCTCCTGCCCTGCCATGCCATGTCATGTCATGCCGTGCCATGCCGTGCCATGTTGTCCCCATGGTTGGCTTGGCTGTATGCGCAACCCCACGATCCTCAACATGCCACCGCCGCCATCACCCACATACCCCCATCACCCCCAGCATCAGCATCAGCATCAGCATCAGCGCATCCGCATCAGCATCAGCATCAGCATCAGCGCATCAGCATCAGCATCAGCATCAGCGCATCAGCATCAGCATCAGCATCAGCGCATCAGCATCAGCATCAGCATCAGCATCAGCGCATCAGCATCAGCGTCAGCATCAGCATCAGCGCATCCGCATCAGCATCAGCATCAGCATCAGCGCATCAGCATCAGCATCAGCATCAGCATCAGCATCAGCGCATCAGCATCAGCATCAGCATCAGCGCATCAGCATCAGCATCAGCATCAGCGCATCAGCATCAGCATCAGCATCAGCGCATCAGCATCAGCATCAGCATCAGCGCATCAGCATCAGCATCAGCATCAGCGCATCCGCATCAGCATCAGCATCAGCATCAGCATCAGCATCAGCATCAGCATCAGGATCAGCATCCGCATCAGCATCAGCATCAGCATCAGCATCAGCATCAGCGCATCAGCATCAGCATCAGCATCAGCATCAGCATCAGCGCATCAGCATCAGCGCATCAGCATCAGCATCAGCATCAGCATCTGCATCAGCATCAGCGCATCAGCATCAGCATCAGCATCAGCATCAGCGCATCAGCATCAGCATCAGCGCATCTGCATCAGCATCAGCGCATCAGCATCAGCATCAGCATCAGCGCATCCGCATCAGCATCAGCATCAGCATCAGCGCATCAGCATCAGAATCAGCATCAGCATCAGCGCATCAGCATCAGCATCAGCATCAGCGCATCAGCATCAGCATCAGCATCAGCGCATCAGCATCAGCATCAGCGAATCAGCATCAGCATCAGCGCATCCGCATCAGCATCAGCATCAGCATCAGCATGAGCATCAGCATCAGCGCATCAGCATCAGCATCAGCATCAGCATCAGCATCAGCATCAGCATCAGCGCATCAGCATCAGCATCAGCATCAGCATCAGCATCAGCATCAGCATCAGCATCAGCGCATCAGCATCAACATCAGCATCAGCATCAGCATCAGCGCATCAGCATCAGCATCAGCATCAGCGCATCAGCATCAGCACCAGCATCAGCATCAGCATCAGCATCAGCATCAGCGCATCAGCATCAGCATCAGCGCATCAGCATCAGCATCAGCATCAGCATCAGCGCATCAGCATCAGCATCAGCATCAGCATCAGCGCATCAGCATCAGCATCAGCATCAGCATCAGCATCAGCGCATCAGCATCAGCATCAGCATCAGCATCAGCATCAGCATCAGCATCAGCATCAGCATCAGCATCAGCGCATCAGCATCAGCATCAGCATCAGCGCATCAGCATCAGCATCAGCATCAGCGCATCAGCATCAGCATCAGCATCAGCGCATCAGCATCAGCATCAGCATCAGCATCAGCGCATCAGCATCAGCATCAGCATCAGCGTCAGCATCAGCATCAGCATCAGGATCAGCATCCGCATCAGCATCAGCATCAGCATCAGCATCAGCATCAGCATCAGCAGCATCAGCACCAGCATCAGCATCAGCATCAGCATCAGCATCAGCGCATCAGCATCAGCGCATCAGCATCAGCATCAGCATCAGCATCTGCATCAGCATCAGCGCATCAGCATCAGCATCAGCATCAGCATCAGAATCAGCATCAGCATCAGCGCATCTGCATCAGCATCAGCGCATCAGCATCAGCATCAGCATCAGCGCATCCGCATCAGCATCAGCATCAGCATCAGCGCATCAGCATCAGCATCAGAATCAGCATCAGCATCAGCGCATCAGCATCAGCATCAGCATCAGCGCATCAGCATCAGCATCAGCATCAGCGCATCAGCATCAGCATCAGCGCATCAGCATCAGCATCAGCGCATCAGCATCAGCATCAGCATCAGCATCAGCATCAGCATGAGCATCAGCATCAGCGCATCAGCATCAGCATCAGCATCAGCATCAGCATCAGCGCATCAGCATCAGCATCAGCATCAGCATCAGCGCATCAGCATCAACATCAGCATCAGCATCAGCATCAGCGCATCAGCATCAGCATCAGCATCAGCGCATCAGCATCAGCACCAGCATCAGCATCAGCATCAGCATCAGCATCAGCGCATCAGCATCAGCATCAGCGCATCAGCATCAGCATCAGCATCAGCATCAGCGCATCAGCATCAGCATCAGCATCAGCATCAGCGCATCAGCATCAGCATCAGCATCAGCATCAGCATCAGCGCATCAGCATCAGCATCAGCATCAGCATCAGCATCAGCATCAGCGCATCAGCATCAGCATCAGCGCATCAGCATCAGCATCAGCATCAGCATCAGCGCATCAGCATCAGCATCAGCATCAGCGCATCAGCATCAGCATCAGCATCAGCGCATCAGCATCAGCATCAGCGCATCAGCATCAGCATCAGCATCAGCATCAGCGAGAGCTCTTTGACAAGTGGCTTGTTCTCCCACTCATGCCTTCCCTTCATGCCCGCTCTCCCCCCTCACGTCTGCTCGCCCCCATCTCTCCCCCCTCGTCCCCCTCACAGCAAGCGCAAGAGCAGTGCTCGCGAGAGCTCTTTGACAAGTGGCTCCTCGCTGACGTCAGCTTTGCCCGCTCTGTTGCTCAGGTGTGTGTGCTCTGCTGCTCAGGCGGATTTCCAGGTTGCATTTGTTGCTCAGGTCAGGTTTGGCACATTGCAAAGCTTGTCCCGAGTTCGCCATCATTCCCTCCTCCCTCCCCCCACCCCGCTTTCCTTGCTCCAGTCTGCAGAGCACCAGGTGAGGACCAAGGCACAAGAGGCAGATGCAGCAGCAGCAGCAGTGGCGGGGCGAGCAGCAGAGGAGGAGCAGGGCGAGAGGGCAGCAGACCCTCTAAAGGGCCTTTTTGACCCCGCTTCCTGGCTACCAAAGTCAGAGTCAGACCAGAGCAGCAATGGCGCCAGCAACACCAGTGACAGCAGCAGCAGCGGTGGCGATTCAAGCAACGGTGGCAGCAGCGCGATAAGCAGCGGTTACGATGTTACCACAGGCACGGGAGTTCCCTCTCTTCCGCCTGACGCGCCACCTGAGCTTCAGGAGGCGAATGCCAGGGTGGAATCGCTCTCCGCCCAGCTGGCGGAGGCGCGTGAGTGGCTCGCTGAGCTGGAGGCGTCCAGCAGCCAGGTCCTCGCTGACGTGGCGTCACGGACGGCCGAGATTGAAGCGCTGAAGCGCAGAGAGGCCCTCTGGGAGGAGGAGTTGGAGGCAGCCAAGGTGAAAGAGACGGCCATGAGGGAGGAACTGAGAGTGAAACAGACGGGGGGGGTGCAGCAGGTGCGTGCATTGGGAGAGGTGGAGGAGGAGATTTCAGCGCTGAAATTGAAGGTGGCAGAGGGAGAGGAGAGGAATGCAGAGGTGGAGAGGGAAATTGGGGAGCTTCGGGCACAGGTGGAGGAGGCAAAGGGACAGCTGAGGAGTGAACGAGCAGCAGCGGAGGAGGCGGAGGAGAGAGTAGCAGCGGCGAATGATAAAGTGCGGGAGGAGGTGGAGCGGGCAGCACGGGCACGTGCGGCAGCGCGGGTGGCAGCGGAGGAGAGGCGGGCGGTGGTGCAGGAGCTGGCGGTGGTGCGGACAGGACAAAAGGAGGCGGCAGAGCGGGCGGCGGCGGAGAGAATAGAGGAGCTGCAGGTGCAGGCGGGGGTGCTGGCAGAGCGAGTGAAGCAGGCTGAGGTGGTTAGCACCGAGGCTGACAGCCGTGCTGGCGCGCTGGAGGCTCAGGTGAGAGAAAAGAGAGTTTTGAGGCGCCTCAAAGCAGGCTGAGGTGGTTAGTGTGGAGGCCGATAGCCGTGCTGGGACGCTGGAGGCTCAGGTGCGAGGGAGGAGAGGGAGATGTGCGGTGTGGATGGAAGGGGAGGGGAGGGGAGTGGAGGAAGGTGGATGGGGGATGTGGAATTCTCGTGTGCAAGAAACGGGGTGAAAGAAGCACATATTTTCGCCACATAATGCAATCTTTCGCACTCGCTCCCGGCTCCCCCTCTTCCCAACCCACTCCCCCTTCCTTCTCAGATGGCAGTCCTGGTATCGCGCACGGCAGCAGCGCAGCAGAGGGCGAGTGCAGCAGCGGCGCGAGTGACGTTCCTGAGTGGGCGATTCAACACACTCGAGATGACGGCTGCTGAGGCAGCTCGCAGGGCGGAGAGCGTGGAGAGCCAGGTGCTGCACCTGCGGGGGAGGGACGCTGATGCTGCTGCTACCGTGGCTGCCAACACCGAGGCTATCAGCCGTCTGTCGCAGGAGGTAAGTTGTATCTTTCCAGATAGTCCTTTCCTGCTCTCTCTCGCCCTCCCCTCTTCTCACACCACTGCCCACCAACTTGTTTCACTCCCCCCTTCCATTCCCTTCCCTCGCACCCCCCAGGTCATGCATCTGAAGGACAGTGAGGCAGCCCAAGCCAAGCGCGAGGCGGCCCTGTTAGTGCACCTGCCGGCAGCACAGCAGCAGGGCGAGGAGCTGCGCGCACAGGCCGCCGCCTTCTCCGTCCAGCTGGCAGCCATGGCCCGCCACGTCACCCGGCTCAAAGCTGAGCTGGACTGGGTGGACGCACACGGGCGGAGGCGCGAGGCAGAGTTGGAGCAGCATGGCACAGACGGGGAAGAAGCAGAGCGGCACTGGAGCCTGTCTTTGACCACAGACCCTTCCTCTCTCAGCACCCTGAGCCCTCTAGGGCCTCTCAATCCCCTCGCGGCGTTGGCACCGCTGGCAGCGGTGGCGGATGCGGCACAGGGAGCGGCGGGTGCAGTGGGGTTGGAGTTGGGAGGAGGGGGAGGGGGGGATGTGGAGGGGAACGAGGAGTGGGTGCGGCGGGAGGTGGGCGTGCAGGGCGCAGCGGTGGCAGCAGAGAGTGAGCTGGAGGAGCAGATGGAGGGCGTGGATGACCCCCTGGAGCTGCTCAAGTGAGTGCTAGGCTGTCATGTGTCTGTGTGTTCACCCTCTTGTCTGTGTTCACCCATGTGTGTGGTGGGAGCAGGATGCCACACAGCCACAGGTCGAGCATGCCACATTCCCACCCAGTCCCCCACTCCATTCACCAACCCATGCCCCAATCCCACACCACACCCCATCCCACCCCACCACCTTCCCTCAACAGGGTGCTAATGGAGCGGGTATCAGAGGAGGCATCAGCCATCACGCAGCGCAGCGCCCACCTGGTGTCCGAGGCCCAGCAGCTGAGAGAAGCAATGGACGCACAGCTGGCAGAGCAGGACGCGGCCTGCCAGGTGGACGGGCGCCCGCTGCGGGAGGTGGTGGGGGAGGTGGAGCAGCGGGCGGCGCAGCAGCGGGAGGAGCTGGTGCAGCAGGCGGGCGCGCTGCAGTGGGCGCTCGGGGGGTCCCTGGCACTGGCGGTGGTGGCGCCGCTGGCCATCTACAATAGCTACTTCTCCGACACCGCCCGATCCAACCAGGTGCGTGCGAGTCTTTGCCCCGACAAGGTTAGCTCAACAGTGTTGGTTCATGCTTGCTTCTGTCTGTCCCACCTGGAACACCCCCATATAGGCTTCTAAGAAATATGTGCCAGTGGAGGCGGGCAGCAACTGTTCCTAGTCCTTATTTCTCCTCACCTCGCTCCTCAACCCTCATCTTTCCTGCAGATTAACACGCTCACCGCACAGCTGGATGCAGCCACACAGGCCAGCAGGGCACTGGAGCAGGTGGCAGGGGAGACAGAGGCAGAGAGCGTAGAGGCAATGGCGCGGTTACACGCAATGGAAGCAGAGGTGGAGGCCCAGCGCGCCGCTGTTACGCGGTTACAGTCGCTCGTGCCCCTCGTGGCTCCCTCTGTGGAGTCTGACGAGGCTGCGCGGTTCTGCCAGAACGTGCCGCAGGAGTTCCAGTCTCCGATCACGGAGCAGATTTGTGAGGGGATGAGGCAGAGTGGCAGGGTGGAGGCTAAGAGGGGTGATGGGTCGTCAGGGGGCAGTGGGGCAGCGCAAGGAGGGCGGTTTGGGTTCAACAACCCTTTCAATCTTGGCTGGAAGCGGTGGTGACATTTTGTAGCATTGTGCTTTTTTAATACCATGATGCCAAATGGGCTATAGTCTGTACCTGCTTGATGAAGGTGATAGTCGATTGTGTGACTACAAGAGTTCTCCATGTCATAATGTTTCAAAAGGCTGAATACGTCTGTATTGGACATATTTTAGCAGGATTCGCGGAATCATAATCTTGTAAAAGCGAATCATTTCTTGAGCGAGGACAAACCAGTTTTGTTGGTTTTGCGAGGGAGCTGCCAGCCCTTGCTTCGGGTTTGTGTCAGGCGGCTCGTCTCCTCTTGTCGCCGCCTGGCAACTTTGAATTGCCGAACCTATTTTCCCTCCGAATTTGTTACACTCCCTGGTTTTGATACCGAACCTGCTCGCTTCTGGTTTGGACTTGTGTGGGGCAAGCTTCGATCAAGGCCCGCACAAAAGTTTTACCCGCCGTGCTGGTAGGCCAGGTGCGGCAAGACTGCTGCTATTGTATCCTTCCTGCCAAAGCCCTCCTTCCTGCTCGCTTGCTCTCATATCTGCCTCTTACCTCACTTGCCACCTCGCCGCCATGGCTTCCTCCAAATACCTAGATCGGTCTGATTGTGTTATGATCACGCAGCGGGATAGTGTCAGATTGACCACGTAATTATACAGTGCTTCAGATCTCTCGATCTAGCTGGCTGAAATGGTTCCAGTTTTAGTAACTTTTGACGTTATCTTTAGTACGTGTCAGATAGTTTCTGCATCCGCGACCCGATTCCTAGTCAACGGCAGCACTGTCGGCATACAGATAGTTTCTGCATCCGCGACCCGGTTCTTAGTCAACGGCAGCACTGTCGGCATACAGACGGCCGTAGTATCCTGTTGCCGACCCGGCGACGTCCTTATTCTCCCTCGCAACGCCCACCAATGCGCGTTTTCCGGTATGGTGCTATCAGGAGCCGTGCCGCACTATATCCTCCCAGTGACCGATAATTCTTGGGGTATTGCTCACGGAGTTACCCTGGATAGCGTCACAGAAGCCATACGCCACGTGGCCGTTACTAGAGCGCGAATAGGGGCTGTTCTGGTGCTTTCCCCGACCTAATACGGGGTATGCAGCGACATCAGTGGAATCGCCTGGGCGTGCCACGAGGCAGGCACACCATTAATAGTAGACGAGGCGCACGGAGCGCACATTTAGTTCCACAGCGCGCTTCCAGAGACGGCGCTAGAGGCAGGAGCGGACATAGTGGTGCAGTCGACGCACAAGATGCTGGGATCGCTCACTCAATCCGCCATGCTGCATATCGGTCATATTCAGGCTCTCCTGCTGCTAGGGATGCGAGTGGAGCCGCGTCACCACCATTGCCAGAAGCACCATCGCAGTCAGCAGTACCACCACCTTCAGCAGCAGCAGCACTGCCAGAAGCACCACTGCCGCCATCACCCCGTGTGAGCCCGCGAGACGTGGCGCGAGCGCTGCAGCTGCTGCAGTCGTCGTCGCCGTCCTACCTGCTCCTCGCGTCCCTCGACGCCACCACCGGCCGTCAGAAAGCTTCCGAGTCGAATCAATCAGAAAGCAGCGAATCGCTGCGCGCGAACACGTTTGACGTTAACGGTAACGCATAGAGTGTCGGGAGCAAGGACGCGCGGGATGGGAGCCGCGCGACGGTGCTCGACGGTGCTCGACGGTGCCGCTGCTTCCAGCAAGTACCAGGCTCTTCCTACGGGGATCATCGCACGGTAGCGCCAGCGAGACGGACGACACGCCGCGCGAAGGCAGCGAGACGGACGACACGCCGCGCGAAGGCAGCGAGACGGACGACACGCCGCGCGAAGGCAGCGAGACGGACGACACGCCGCGCGAAGGCAGCGAGACGGACGACACGCCGCGCGAAGGCAGCGAGACGGACGACACGCCGCGTGAAGGCAGCGAGACGGACGACACGCCGCGCGAAGGCAGCGAGACGGACGACACGCCGCGCGAAGGCAGCGAGACGGACGACACGCCGCGCGAAGGCAGCGAGACGGACGACACGCCGCGCGAAGGCAGCGAGACGGACGACACGCCGCGCGAAGGCAGCGAGACGGACGACACGCCGCGCGAAGACAGCGCGCGGGATGGGAGGCGCGACGGTGGCGCTGCTTCCAGCAAGATCCAGGCTCCTCCCGGTTGGTGATCATTCCGCGGCTCCTCCCGGCCGGTGATCATTCCGCGGCAGCGCGAGCGAGAAGGGCGAGACGCGAAGCGACGGGCGAGACGCGAAGCGACGGGCGAGACGCGAAGGGACGGGCGAGACATCACGGAGCGAGCGTCCGTTGACGTGAGGGACTGGCGTAAGGGCGAAGGGGGGAGCGAAGGGCGTGGAACATGGAGGCAACGGGACGCAGCGACTAAGGGGAGACGCGCGACGAGGCCGGAGGCGCGACGAGGGCGGAGGCGCGACGAGGGAAGATGCGCGACGAGGGAAGATGCGCGACGAGGGAAGATGCGCGACGAGGGGATACGGGCGGCGACGGTGGACGGTGGACTCGCGACGAGGGGGGACGAGGGACGGCGCAACCCTGCAACCCGAGCACACATACGAGGGACGACGCGCGCCATGCGGCGCGTGCGCGAGTGGTGCGGGTGGCGTTTCCCCGAGCGCGCCAAGATCGCCGGGGCTCGGGACAGCTTGACAAGCCGGACAACATGCAGTACGCCAGTGCTTGACTTGCTCATGGCTCATTTGTGGCCATGTCTGGCCGTCGATGGGGGATGCGCGTCGAGGGGGGAGGCGCGTCGAGGGGGGAGGCGCGTCGAGGGGGGAGGCGCGTCGAGGGAGAAGGCGCGACGAGGGGGAAGGCGCGACGAGGGGGAAGGCGCGACGAGGGGGAAGGCGCGACGAGGGGGAAGGCGCGACGAGGGGATACGCGTGACGTGCCTTGACTTGCTCATTGCTCATTTGCGAGGTCGTCACTGAGCTGGTCGCTGGTCGGACCACCCGGACAACATGCAGTACGCGCGCGCCGTGAAGCTCACATCATGGCTCGCCGCGTCAACGCCGCTGTGCTTGACTTGTTCGGGGTGAGTGTGGTCCCCGTCCTTTCTCCCCTCCCTTGCCCACTCCCCTCCCGCCGCCCTCCTCTGCTCTGCTCTCCGCGTTGACGCGTGTGGTTCCGCCCTCGCTGCTTGCTCGTTTGCTCGTTTGTGGGGCCGCCACGGACAGCCGCCTCCCAACGTCCCTTCTCATCCTCCCTGCCCATCCATCCCCCCATGTATTGGAGCAGGATGTGCAGCCGGCAGTGAAGCGTGCAGCGGTGATTCCATGGGGGCGGGCGGAGGCCAGCGAGCACGGCATGAGTCTGACCCACATCATTGCGCTCTGCGACCAGGTCAGTGGTCAGAAAGGCTCTGGTCAACGCAGGTCAACGCAGGTCAATGCTGGTTCGAGTGGCGTTTAAGCTCCATGGGGACGAAGGTCAGCGAGCATGGCATGAGTCTGACCCACAGGTTGGTGGGTAACGCGTTTGAATGAATGCTGGTTATGCACACTCACAGTGCGGCGTTAGTGCAACTGTATACGTGACTTTGATTCTCTTTCTCACCCGTCCTCGTCTGACCGACCTGAACCGCCCCATCCCCCCCACCATCCTTCACCGTCCTTCAGCTCTTGGACCACCTGCGTCGCGCATGCGGGCCTTCACTGATCGCGCATGCGGGCCTTCACTGATCGCGCATGCGGGCCTTCACTGATCGCGCATGCGGGCCTTCACTGATCGCGCATGCGGGCCTTCACTGATCGCGCATGCGGGCCTTCACTGATCGCGCATGCGGGCCTTCACTGATCGCGCATGCGGGCCTTCACTGATCGTTCATGCGGGCCATCGTGCCCAGCCTGACGGTACTCGAGGTCGCGCTGGTCACGCCGCTTCCCTCATCAGCCGAGCCTCGCCTCGCCTCGCCACGCACCCCGCCACCGGGCACATCCTGGCCGCCCCGCTTCCACCCCCTCCACCCCCTCCACCCCCTCCACCCCCTCCACCCCCTCCACCCCCTCCTCCGCCTCCTCCGCCCCCACCACCTCCACCGGGCAGATCCCTGGCTCATCGGCCAGCGGCAGGGGAGGAGTTGGGCAAGAGGGCGAAGGAGGAGGAGAGGGATAAGGAGAACTGGTAGGCCACTCCCTCCGCTGCTGCCTGTGTGGATGCCGATGGGGCAGAGACTCCCTCTACTAAGGTGTGTTCTGGAGCGGTAAATTCTGGTTCATGCAAGGCTGCTGAGGATAGGAGGCCACTCCCTCCTCTACTGCTGCTGTTGCTGCTGCTGCCCGCGCTGTTGTAACTGTGTTATGACTGCCTCATATGTGTGCTTGCTGGCCTGGTTGTAACTGTGTTACCTCATGTGTGTGCTTGCTGGCCTGGTTGTAACTGTGTTATCACTGCCTCATGTGTGCGCTTGCTGGCCTGGTTGTAACTGTGTTATGACTGCCTCATGTGTGTGCTTGCTGGCCTGGTTGTAACTGTGTTACCTCATGTGTGTGCTTGCTGGCCTGGTTGTAACTGTGTTATGACTGCCTCATGTGTGTGCTTGCTGGCCTGGTTGTAACTGTGTTACCTCATGTGTGTGCTTGCTGGCCTGGTTGTAACTGTGTTACCTCATGTGTGCGCTTGCTGGCCTGGTTGTAAGTGTGTTACCTCATGTGTGCGCTTGCTGGCCTGGTTGTAACTGTGTTACCTCATGTGTGCGCTTGCTGGCCTGGTTGTAACTGTGTTGCCTCATGTGTGCGCTTGCTGGCCTGGTTGTAACTGTTTTGCCTCATGTGTGCGCTTGCTGGCCTGGTTGTAACTGTGTTATGACTGCCTCATGTGTGTGCTTGCTGGCCTGGTTGTAACTGTGTTACCTCATGTGTGTGCTTGCTGGCCTGGTTGTAACTGTGTTACCTCATGTGTGTGCTTGCTGGCCTGGTTGTAACTGTGTTACCTCATGTATGTGCTTGCTGGCCTGGTTGTAACTGTGTTACCTCATGTGTGTGCTTGCTGGCCTGGTTGTAACTGTGTTACCTCATGTGTGCGCTTGGTGGCCTGGTTGTAACTGTGTTAGCTCATGTGTGTGCTTGCTGACCTGGTTGTAACTGTGTTATGACTGCCTCATGTGTGCGCTTGCTTGCCTGGTTGTAACTGTGTTACCTCATGTGTGTGCTTGCTGGCCTGGTTGTAACTGTTTTACCTCATGTGTGCGCTTGCTGGCCTGGTTGTAACTGTGTTACCTCATGTGTGCGCTTGCTGGCCTGGTTGTAACTGTGTTACCTCATGTGTGTGCCTGCTGGCCTGGTTGTAACTGTGTTACCTCATGTGTGCGCTTGCTGGCCTGGTTGTAACTGTGTTACCTCATGTGTGCGCTTGCTGGCCTGGTTGTAACTGTGTTACCTCATGTGTGTGCTTGCTGGCCTGGTTGTAACTATGTTACCTTATGTGTGTGCTTGCTGGCCTGGTTGTAACTGTGTTACCTCATGTGTGCGCTTGCTGGCCTGGTTGTAACTGTGTTACCTCATGTGTGTGCTTGCTGGCCTGGTTGTAACTGTGTTACCTCATGTGTGCGCTTGGTGGCCTGGTTGTAACTGTGTTACCTCATGTGTGTGCTTGCTGACCTGGTTGTAACTGTGTTATGACTGCCTCATGTGTGCGCTTGCTGGCCTGGTTGTAACTGTGTTACCTCATGTGTGTGCTTGCTGGCCTGGTTGTAACTGTGTTACCTCATGTGTGCGCTTGCTGGCCTGGTTGTAACTGTGTTACCTCATGTGTGCGCTTGCTGGCCTGGTTGTAACTGTGTTACCTCATGTGTGTGCTTGCTGGCCTGGTTGTAACTGTGTTACCTCATGTGTGCGCTTGCTGGCCTGGTTGTAACTGTGTTATGACTGCCTCATGTGTGTGCTTGCTGGCCTGGTTGTAACCGTGTTACCTCATGTGTGTGCTTGCTGGCCTGGTTGTAACCGTGTTACCTCATGTGTGCGCTTGCTGGCCTGGTTGTAACTGTGTTACCTCATGTGTGTGCTTGCTGGCCTGGTTGTAACTGTGTTACCTCATGTGTGCGCTTGCTGGCCTGGTTGTAACTGTGTCATGACTGCCTCATGTGTGAGCTTGCTGGCCTGGTTGTAACTCTGTTACCTCATGTGTGTGCTTGCTGGCCTGGTTGTAACTGTGTTATCTCATGTGTGCGCTTGCTGGCCTGGTTGTAACTGTGTTACCTCATGTGTGCGCTTGCTGGCCTGGTTGTAATCGTCTTATGACTGCCTCATGTGTGTGCTTGCTGGCCTGGTTGTAACTGTGTTACCTCATGTGTGCGCTTGCTGGCCTGGTTGTAACTGTGTTACCTCATGTGTGCGCTTGCAGGCCTGGTTGTAACTGTGTTACCTCATGTGTGCGCTTGCTGGCCTGGTTGGTACTGTGTTACCTCATGTGTGCGCTTGCTGGCCTGGTTGTAACTGTGTTACCTCATGTGTGCGCTTGCTGGCCTGGTTGTAACTGTGTTACCTCATGTGTGCGCTTGCTGGCCTGGTTGTAACTGTGTTACCTCATGTGTGCGCTTGCTGGCCTGGTTGTAACTGTGTTACCTCATGTGTGCGCTTGCTGGCCTGGTTGTAACTGTGTTACCTCATGTGTGCGCTTGCTGGCCTGGTTGTAACTGTGTTACCTCATGTGTGTGCTTGCTGGCCTGGTTGTAACTGTGTTACCTCGTGTGTGCGCTTGTTGACCGGGTTGTAACTGTGTTACCTCATGTGTGCGCTTGATGGCCTGGTTGTAACTGTGTTACCTCATGTGTGTGCTTGCTGGCCTGGTTGTAACTGTGTTACCTCATGTGTGCGCTTGCTGGCCTGGTTGTAACTGTGTTACCTCATGTGTGCGCTTGCTGGCCTGGTTGTAACTGTGTTATCTCATGTGTGCGCTTGCTGGCCTGGTTGTAACTGTGTTACCTCATGTGTGCGCTTGCTGGCCTGGTTGTAACTGTGTTACCTAATGCGTGCGCTTGCTGGCCTGGTTGTAACTGTGGTACCTCATGTGTGCGCTTGCTGGCCTGGTTGTAACTGTTTTACCTCATGTGTGCGCTTGCTGACCTGGTTGTAACCGTGTTATGACTGCCTCATGTGTGTGCTTGCTGGCCTGGTTGTAACTGTGTTATGACTGCCTTGGGGTAGGTAAAGGTAAAGCATAGGTGCAATCATGCAGCTCACTTCCTTAGGGGCAGCGCCCTTGGGTGGTTTGTGGCTTGTTGTGCGGGGGTGGCGGGGGAACTAGCGCGGCGACGGCCCTCGGTGGTCAAGTAACGAACCTGGCGTTAAAGCACAATAGGCCCTGCTGGAGTCGAGCCGGCCGACTCTGGTTTAGGCAAGCTCATGCTATGCCAGGGGGTGGATTTGAGTCTTGTGCCAGATCGCGCTTTTCCACTTCCTCTGTTTGCACCTCAAAATACATCCACTCAAGATGTGCAGTTCTCGAAAGGGGGTGGCTGTGTGTTTCTCCTTTTGCTATGAACGGGTTCTGGGGTCATATATGTGTGTGTTGGTAATGGGAACGGGTAAAGTATGGGAGGTAGTATGCAGCTCACTTCCTTAGGGGCAGCCCTCTTGGGTGGTTTGTGGCTTGTTGTGCGGGGGTGGCTGGGGAACTAGCGCGGCGACGGCCCTCGGTGCTCAAGTAACGAACCTGGCGTTAAAACACAATAGGCCCTGCTGGAGTCGAGCCGGCCGACTCTGGTTTAGGCAAGCTCATGCTACGCCAGGGGGTGGATTTGAGTCTTGTGCCAGATCGCGCTTTTCCACTTCCTCTCTTTGCACCTCAAAATACATCCACTCGAGATGTGCTGTTCCCGAAAGGCAATGACTGTATGCTCCTCCTTGTGCTGGCAAGGTGGGACAGATGGCC
Source organism: Closterium sp. Yama58-4 (assembly GCA_947470075.1). Lineage (NCBI taxonomy): Eukaryota > Viridiplantae > Streptophyta > Zygnematophyceae > Desmidiales > Closteriaceae > Closterium > Closterium sp. Yama58-4. The sequence goes on along the minus strand of CANIUD010000399.1, from coordinate 181,606 downwards.
GTGGGTGACCAATGGCCATCGGTGTGGTTCCGGTAGGTGTGGACATTGAGTGTTAACATAAAAACAGTTTTTCCCGAACGTCGAACCTCCACCTTACCGTGGTGTTCGGGTGAACATCAGGGCACCAGTCCTGATGGCCAAGAGAGGTTCCATTGATATCTCTTTGTTCTATGATACCTGATTGACTGTCAAGTTTTGAACTTATCTTGCTCGTGAAAGCAATGGTTTCACTGGTCCTAGGGCTTCCATTTCTGCTGTCCGCATGTTGCCGTGTGGACCTGGGCAACATCAATGGTAAGGGTATTCGCCGCACAATCTGCCAGCTCACACGGTGCCACACTCACTGCAGGAGGCAGCAGGCAACAGGCAGTGGCCGCCAGGCACTGTGAGGTCCCCTCCCATGCATGGTGGGGACACAGTAGGCACCAGGTCAGCAAGCCTGCTTGCAGGCTCAAAAGCAGCAGCGGGAGGAGCAGAAGGCACTGCAGAGGCGAGGCTCTGGTAGTCACTGCAAGCCAGCAGCGCACTGGTTTCCTCGAATGCAGCAGCATGGGAGGCGTGAGGGATGGCAGGGCCATGAGGGGTGTCCTGTCCACACGGGCACTACGGTCAGGGCTGTCAGGATGATTTGCGGTGTGGTGTGAGGGCTATGAGTAGGAGGGTCTGCTGGGCTGAGCAGGGCTTGTGAGAGCTGCAGCATGCGCTCTGTGGCTGCTGCATGCGCTCTTTGACTGCTGCATGCGCTCTGTGGCTGCTGCATGCGCTCTGTGGCTGCTGCATGCGCTCTTTGGCTGCTGCATGCGCTCTGTGGCTGCTGCATGCGCTCTGTGGCTGCTGCATGCGCTCTTTGGCTGCTGCATGCGCTCTGTGGCTTCTGCATTCGGATCGCCATGCTGCTGCAGTCGGATCACCATGCTCCTTGCCTGCTCCCCCACCCTGCACTGCGTCTTCCCCATTTGTGCACCTACCACTCCACACCCCTGCTCCAACATTCCCACCATTCCCACCATTCCCACCATTCCCAGCATTCCCAGGTGTCCAAGCGTTCCCAACGCTACCACTGGTGCCCATCTGCTCTCCCTCAGCGCCTGTATCATCGCCCCATCCTGCTCCATCACCCCCTCTTGACCCATCGGCCCATCCTGCTCCATCGTTGTCTCCTGCACCCACGGCACTGGGGTGCCACACCCCCACGGCACTGGCATGCCGAATGCGTCTGAACCTCCCACTGGCATGACACGGCGGCTTGCGAAAATGCTGCCGTAGGGAACACACCCCCCACGCACCGTCAAAGCGGGCTGCTGACTCAGCTGGGCGGGCAAACCAGTGGGGCACCAAGGAAGCCCCAAGCTTGCCCCCGGGTTTCGTGCTACAGAGAAGACCCCCTGACTCAAGTCATGGTGCTGGCTCTTCTGATTCCGATTCCGATTCCGAGTCACAATGCTGCTATCAGCAGTGCCAGCGCCATGACTCCAACCAACCAGAGGTCGCCACGGAGTCGAAGCAGTGCTGTACAGGAGAGACGGGTCGGGAGGGATGACCGTGAATCCGAGCAGGGTGACGGTGAATCTGAGAGCGATGTGGACCGTGTTGTTGCTGCATTCGCTGCCATGGTGAAGGAGAGAGGAGTGAGTGAGAGGGTGGATGGAGTGGAGTGGGAGGAGGGTGAAGTAAAGCTAGGAGAAGTGTTGTTTCCAGTTGCACCACCAACCAGCAACGGGACTTCAGTGTGCTGCCCACAATTACCCCCACGGGACGCGTTTTTCTTGCCCAGTGAGGTTGTGCCAGCTCAGCAGGCGGTGGGGCGCTACAGTGTGGACATGCTGTGCCCGTGCCCGCCTGGAATCCCAGTGCTGCTGCCGGGGGAGGTGGTCACTGCAGAGGCACTGAAGCTACTACAAAGAGTGCTGAGCCTAGGAGGCTCTGTGTCTGGCTTGCCCTCTGAAAGCCTAGATGCCATACGCATTATTGAATGAAATGTTATTTTGGATTCATCTGTCATCGATCGAACATGTTCCTGCCATAGAATCTGATTATTATATGAAGTGGTAAAAACTTGAATCTGATTTCTTTTACAGAAGAATTTCTCCATATCATAATGCTAAGGCCAAATACGTCGTGTACCGCATTGGATTCAGGTATCTTGTGTACGCCCAAAAGAGCCACATACAGTACAATAGTTTTGCATAACACATTGAGTCAATGCCACTCCAATCTGAACAGTCAAGGTTGGTGCACAGCTTCAAGAGCACACCTGATTTATATTAGTGCCATGCATACCATAAAAAATGTTACAGCACAACCATAAGCATTGCCATTGAATGAAACAGGAGCAGGCATTGATGCCAAGACAGCTGACAAAATCAACGGAGCTCCCAGCAGCATGCTGGAAGGCTGTCTGTCCATGCAAGCTAGGTAAGGCAGCAGCAAAACTTGGCGGTGCTTTGTGCCCGCAGCAAACCAAGAGCTTCAATACACCTCCGGCAGGACCGCTAGTGACGAGTTGCACTAGCTACTGAGGCCACAACAAGCGCAAATCGCTTGTGCGTGGCGCTGAAGCCTTGTGTGATGGTGAGAGGGAGGGCAGCACATTGATGTGCACAGGTGGGAGGGCTGTGCCATGGTGCGTTGTATGGCACAGCTAAGGAGAGGGGAGCCCACAACCAGCAGGCGACAGCAGAGGTACTTGGGGTTAGGAGGATGGGAGGCGGAGAGGCACAGCGCGAGGGACGTGCGTGGGCATGGCTAACCCCGTGCAGCCACACCCATGACTCGGTGCAGTGTGGTGCTGACAGGGAGAAGAGGGGCAAGGCTCCGATGTGTGGCGGCCAGGGGAACTGAGAGAGTGTGGAGCACGAGACAAGAGTTTCACAGCTGATCTTGATCGGTGTTGCTGCTGGTCATGATTCGATCACAACTTGCTGAAGTGACCCATTGTGGCAGCAGGCAGCAGAAGGCCAGTAAAGAGCATTGTCGGTGCGAGACTTGAGCGGCGATCACGACAATGCGCAGAGCGCGTGGCAAGCACGTGCGTGTGTGAGTGCAGTCACTGCGGCAGCAGGCAGCGGTCGTTGAGGCGTCTCAGCAGCACGAGGTGCGGCGCCGTGCCGTGAGCGCGGCCGCAGCGCAGGCAGAAGTGGCTGGCCTCGTTGGGGCAGGGGCGGCGCCCGCGGCCGAAGTGGCAGCACCCCGTCTGGTAGAACTGCCGGCACCCGCCGTACTCGTCCGGCGCGTCTAGCAGCGCCGCTTCCGCCGCCGGCAGCCCGCGGCGCGCCTCCGCCTTGAGGTCGTGCTGCAGGGCGGCGATGGCGAAGTCCTCCAGATGCACCAGCTGATGGGGGGACGGGGGCGCGGGGGAGCAGGGAATTGGAGAAGGGGGCGGGGTGGGGGAAGACATGGGGAGAGAGTGGAGAAGAATGAGGAGGGAGTGGATGGGAGATGGGAACAGGCGTGAAGGCGACGGCAATGGCAAGAGCAAGAAGTGATGTGGGAGGAGAGAAGCCAGAAATGCGGCGGAGAGAAGGGCGGAATCAGGAGAAAGTGTGGCGCGCGCAACGTACGTCGAGCGCGTGCACGGCCTTCACCATGCGGCGCAGCTGAGTTGCCTCCGCCGCCTGCCGCACCACCACGCACTGCGTCCCCTCCAGCTCCCGCCGCAGCCGCGCCGCCTGCCCCGCCTGCTGCGCCGCCACCTCCCCCGCGCCCGCCAGCTCCCCGCGCAGACACGCCACCTCCGCGGCTAGCTGCAGGTGCGCGTCTCCCGCGGAGTCCAACTCGCGTCGCAGGCGCACCACCTGCCGCGCATGCTCCCCGCACGCGCGCTGCATCTGCGCCATTTCTAGTTGCGCCATCGCAGCCGCCTGCTGCGCTTCCGCTGCAGCGGCTTCCGCCCGCCGCAAGGCCTGCTGAAGTCGCTCCACCTCCTCCGTATGTGTCGCATGAATCTCTTGTGTCGCTTGTGCCACATGCGCCACGCCCGCCGGAGCCGCCTCTTCCACCGTGCCGCCAACTGCGCGGGGAAGCGCATCAGGAATCGCCTCTCCGCTTGCTGCTTCCCCCGAACCTGCCTTTCCGCCTCCAGCTGCCGCTGCGCCAGGCTCATCCTTTGCGCCATCCGCAGGGGCCGCCGTCGCAGGCGACGACACATACCAAGGGTTGTCGGCGGGAAGTGAATCGTGCGACAAATCCGCCGTCGCATGGCCGGCGACTGACGACGAAACGGACGACACGAACGACGCGGGCGACGACGGACTGGAACCCGACGACGTAGCGTGTGTCGACTTTTCCCCCGGATAGGGGATCAAGCTCGCACTGCGACGACCGCTGCTGCTGCTGTCGCCGTCCACCGAACACTGCGCAGATGGCGCAAAATGGGGAGCGGGAACCGCGCCGGAAGCCAGGGCTCGGAGAGACCCCGCGGAGGCGGCGTGGGGGAGTGAAGGCCGCGCGGGAGGGTCAGGTGGGGACTGCGAGCGGAGAGAGAGGGAGAGCGCGGAGAAAGAGGTCTCGAGGGCGAGCGAGGGGAAGGCGAAGGCGGACGACGAGAAGGGCGCGGAGGGCAAGCTCGGCGGAAGCACCGACGGCCCGGGATGGGCTTGGCCTTGCGCGTGGTGCGGGAGAGAAGGGGAGAATGCGCGGTCCGGCAGATGAGCGGGATGCGCAGAGGCGAGCGCGGAAAACGCGGAGGAGAGGTGGGAGGGGAGCTGCGGGAGGGGCTGAGCGGCATGCCACGACCCCGCCTCGTGTGCGACACTGTCGCACGGTGCGGCGCTCTGCCACGTGTCACGAGGATAAGGCATATCCGCCTGCAGCGGAGGCCGCGCAAGGTACGTTTCCCATGGCGGCATGGCGGCAGATGTTTTGGACAGGCGGGATGCGAGCGTAGGATGCGGAGATGTCCGGAAAGAGGGGGCAAGCAAGCGAAGCGGTACGCGGAGGATATCGATAGACAAGAGCGAATCCGATGTGAATGGACGAGTGGTTGTTGGGACACCACAAGGCTGGTCAGGAATAGATTCCTAATGCTATGACGTGTTATGTAGTGCCACACTTGAGCTGGCCTTCCCCTTTCGGCTGCTCGCAGAGCGTTGAAAGTTCCGCGCGCTGCTGTGGGTAAAGGTATGGCATATGCTCTCAATCACCTGCTACTTCAGCAGCCAATCACAGCGCACACTCCGTTATAGGGGGGAAAGCAGCTTCCTTGGGAGGTGGGACCGAGCGGGGTGGTGAATGGTGAGGGATACGATCGAGCCAGAGGGAATGGGGATGAGGGCTCCAGCTCCTGTGGATGAGTGGATGAGGAGCGAGCTACGGGGGGCAGCCATGGATGTGGCCTGAGCTGACTATGGGGGTGGAGCTTGCAACTAGTGAGGCGAGCGCAGCCACCACCAGTCACGGTGCTTCACGACCATCGCGAGCTGTGAGCGACATCAATGCGAAGAGCTCACAAAAAGGCTTTACTTTTCGCCTGGGGTGATTGCACAGTTGGTTTTCGCGACAGTGACAAGGCATTCTCTGTTCCGAAAAACTGGTGGCTCGTGCGAGGGAGATTTGCTCAGCCTGCACATTCGCCACTCGCCCACTGTGTGGTGTGGAGCCGCCTTCTCGCATGACATCCACAATGTGCGACCGATTCATAGTCATCGCGACGTGCTTCCCCGTCGCACAGTCGCACAACCACTCAGCGCACCACTAGACGAGAGGTCCTTTCTCAACGTTACCCATCTCCGCCAGACAAAAAGCGGGATGCGAAACGCTTGCCGAACTTCTTGGAGCAACAGATGGGATCATGCGAGGCGCGCAAGTCAGGTGTGTGAAAGAGAGAAGAGAGTTAAGAGCAGCGCGCGGATTGGTGGATCGGAAAAAGTGCGGATAACGCTCCACCAACTGAGGTTGCCTGGTCACCACAAATTCACACTCGCTGCGGTGGCGAGCGTACGGCCATCCAGCGAACTTTAGCATCATGACCAGCCCCTTCCACGATATGTGACGTGTTATAGAGAGACTCGTGGTTACACATCAGCCAAATACATATTCAGCGGAGATTGACTTTAGGAGGTGAGTACACACCAGACTTCTCAAAACACTACGGATGTTGTAAACACTTTCATACATGATTCAGCATGGGCTGAAGACTTGGAGCCATCATGATGCTGAGAAGTATCCTGAAATCAACGCCCAGGGACGCGTTCATGTGGATTCAAACCATACAAAGAAATAAAATACCCAATCCTTTCATTTAGTTGCTTATTGCCAAGAGCAGTGACCAACTCATTTCCTAGCACCATAGTAGAGCTCGAGATAGTCGAGCGCCGGTCTGTTCCAAGTCCAGTCTTGCTCCATGACCCTCTTGGCCAACCCATTCCACCACTCACGCCCGTCATACCACCCAGAAATGGCTCTGCCCAGAACAGAAGGGAGGGAGGCATTAAGTGGAGTTATTAGAGGGGAGTGGAGGTGAATGACAGGGGTAAATGGAGATCACGCCTTCAAACTCAGAGTGCGTGTCAATCGCAATCAAACGCATCAAAGCCGAAGCGCGGCTTGTTTCAATCTAGCACTCACATGCGATACTTGTGCGCTGACAGGCCAGGCAAGGCGTGGGTTACCTGTCGAGGGCATAGTCGAGGCCGGCGGCATCGGCGCCCTCAAAGGAGAAGCCATTGACGTCCTTGCCCTGCGCCCTGGCCCTGTCATGGTCGTTGTCCACGTCAAACACCGTGTCGTTCAACCCTGCCACACACAGAGGGAGCACACGGGCCAGGAAGGGCAGGAGAAAGAGGGGAGGAAGGGAGCAGAAGGGAGAGGAGGAGGGGGAGGGGAAGAGGACAAAGGAAAGGGTAGGCTTACTTCAGAGGTATTGTGCCTTTGTAAATTGTAAGGAGGGGGCAAGGGAGCACGAGAAAGAACGAGATGGGAGGAAAGAAGATTGAGACGGGGCGGGTGGCTGACCTCCTGTCTTGCGCACGACGGGCACGGCCCCGTAGCGCATGGCAATGAGCTGCGTGAGGCCACAGGGCTCAAACATGGAGGGCACCAGAATCATGTCGCACCCCGCATAGATCTGCACAGCCACGCAGTGCACACACCACACGTGACACAGGGGGAAGGCAGGACAAGGGGGAGGCAGGTGATGGGTCATGGGTGACGCAGGAACAGGGTGCGAGTGTGCAGGGCGCACATATTGCACGGCAGGGTGCAGTCATGGGACGCAGCAGCAGGAAGCACAAGGGTGCAGCAGAAGCAACGTGGGCAGCAAGTGGCCCAGCAATAACGTGTGAGTGGTGACCCACGAGGTGGCTGAGGGGCTCGTCGTAGTTGAGGCAGAGGCGCTGCATGTTGTTGTGCGAGTTGTTCAGCTGCCCCGCCAGGTGCTCAAACTCCCCGTGCACCCGCGGGTCAGGCGCTGACCCCAGCAGCACCACCTGCACGCATGACCACGCGCACGGGCATGGGCGTGGCGTATGTTCAGTACAACACACATAAGAGTGGGACCAGATGGCCGCATGCTTGATGAGCGATTCTTAAGAACTCTCAGAAACCATTCTGCGCTCCCACTCTCATTCTCCTCTTCCCTCGTATTTTCCACTTGCAGCCGTCCTTATCCGACCATCCCCACCGCACGCTACAACTCCTCACCTGTCCGCCGCGGTCGAGGGTGCGCCAGATGGCGTGTTTGATGAGGTGAATGCCCTTCTGTGCCCCCACTCTCACTCTTCCCTTCATCATCCACTGTCCTAATGCACTTACTCTCCCATTCCTACCGCATGCCACAACTCCTCACCTGCCCGCCGCGGTCCAGCGTGCGCCAGATGGCGTGTTTGATGAGGTGGATGCCCTTCTGTGCCGTGAGCCGGGTCACGATGCCCACCACGGGGCGGTCGTCAAACCGCAGGTTCAGCCGCCGCCGCAGCTCGTCCTTGGCTGCTCGCTTGCCCTCCACCACCTCCTCCGATGAGTACCGCATCTGGTGGCGGGTCAGGCAAGGGGACAGGTAGGCGTGAGAAGTGGAGCCATGATGTGGAAGCGAGAGAGGGGCCAAAGGGAGAAGGGAGAATGTGCAAGTTATGCGCGAGTGCGGGTGCTCATGGCGAGATGAGGAGTAGGTGCAGGCACGTGGCAAGCGGAAAGATGGGATGAGATGCCTGTTATGTACATGAGGACGAGGAGTGGACACCAATATGATGCAACCACAGGGTTGCTCAGCAGGGAGCACTGACAGGCAGGAAGCGGTCGGTCATGGGGTCCCAGATGTCGGGGTCGATGCCGTTGAGGATGCCGTGGAACTTGCCCCTGTGCGCTGCCACCGCCCCGTGACCCCCTATCTCCCACGCGTACGTCGGTGACACCTGCATGGCGTGGATGGGGTGGAAGAGTGAGTAACATGGCACGGTGATGCAATGTAGCGCAGAAGTGCTGGCATTGTAACACAGCATCAGGAAGAGCAGCAGAAAAAGCAGCAGTGCACAGTATGGGGCGGCAGCAGCAGCTGGGGGGGCAGCAATAGGAGCACTGACAGTAGTGGCCATGTTGCAAGCAGCCATGGCGCGGCCGATGAGAGCCTGGCCGAACTCGAGGTTGTGGATGGTGAAGACCGTGCGCGCATTGCCCCACTCAATACAGTCACATTCCCCACAATCACGCCCAGCAACCCACAGACACACAGGCAGCACAGGGAACTCACGGTGGTGGCCATGTTGCAAGCAGCCATGGCGCGGCCAATGAGAGCCTGGCCGAACTCAAGGTTGTGGATGGTGAACACCGTGCGCGCATTGCCCAGCCCGTACTGCTTGTAGCTCTCCGCATGCAGCCATGCCACTGGTGCTGACGACCAGTCGTGGCAGTGCAGGATGTCCTGAGGGGGCAGTGACACACGGTGGGTGGCCGGGGAGGGCGTGTTGGTTGGTAGGAGGTAGTGGGGATAGGCGAGTAGGTGACAAGTGGATGGGTAGAGTGTCAGATAAGGGCAGGGGGGGTTGGGAATGCAGATGAGTGGAAGTGCAGAAGAGCGGGGGTCATGGTTTATTGCAACGGAAGAACTAGCAGCGCTGGGTGGAGGGGTTGACTGACCGGCTGGCGGCCGGTCTGCACGAGCATCTCGAGTGCGGCGTTGCAGAAGATGCCAAAGCGGTGCCCATCGTCCTTGCGCCCATAGATGCAGTTCACCCAGAATATGCTGCTCCGAGGGGAAAGGGGAAGGGGGAAATGGGGACGAAGGAAAGTTATGGAGTTTGAATAAAACGATGTCTGGGTGACAGGCGAGGGGAGATGGGGGGTGAAGGAGGGGGGTTGAAGGATGGGAAGGGATGACGAGAGAGGACAAGACGACCGGAGAGGAAAAACAGATGGAGTGGTTGAGTTGTGGCAGGTGAGTGACAGTGACGAAGGCAAGTGATAACTGAGATGAGAATCTCTTCAAAACGAAGCACGCGGTGAATTCCTTCACATCACATATGCCGCATGCCTCACCCCATGTCCACCCCGTGTCCACCCCATTCGTCCGCCCAGCCCCTTCATCCTCACTCCCCATCCATCCCATCATCTCTCCCTCTCTCCCCACCTCCCCCCCTCACCCGCTCTCGGGTTCAAGGAAGTGCACGCCGATGCCCTCCACGTAGCCAAACCACATGCGCCAGTTGGTGCCACCCCATGCAAACGACCCGCGGTCCTGCAGCTCCTGGATCTGCAATGTGGCGTGCAATGGATGGAATGAGAGACGGGATGAGAGAGGGGATGAGTTGGGATGACAGGTGAGAGGCGTGGTGGAGCGAGGAAAGGTGCGTGCTCGTGGGAAGGTGTGGGGAGAGGAGGGAGAAAGTACACGAGAAGATGCACAGCTGCCTCTGGTGATCCTGGGTGCGGTTTATTGCACGTGCGGTTCATTGCACGTGCGGTTCATTGCACGTGCGGTTCATTGCACGTGGAACTGTGGGTCGAATGAACGTTCACGTGGGAGAGCACATGATGCAGTGTGGGTTGTGGAGTAGGCTTGTTGAGTTGTGTACACCTCTTTCATTTCACATGGCTGTAATTTGCGAGCACTCATGACTCACGCAGTCGTATTTGAGGACATCGTATTTGGGCAGAATGACCTCCGCCTTGTGCCCCAGCTCCAGGATGGCTCGCGACAGCGATGTCACCACGTCACCCAGACCCCCCACCTGCATGTGCCATGCCACATGCCACATGCCACAGGCCATGTGCCATGTGCATACCCCGCCACCCACCGCCATTCACAGGCAATCCATGCGCATGCCGTGACACACGGGCAACCCATGTGCATGGCCATGGGCATTGGCAAGCACAGGGAAAATGAGCAGTTGGTGGAGATGCGGGAGGTGGTGATGTGATGCGAGGGGGGCAGCATGGGGAAACAGAAGAGTTGCAGCTAGAAGGGAAAGAGAGAAGGGGGGGAGGAACAGAAAGGATGGAGGCAGTGGGTTATGAGCTAGATGGATGGAGGCATTGCCACGTGGGTGATGGGCCTTTCTGACCTACCTTGGCAATGGGCGCCATCTCAAGCGCAACGTGAACAATGTAGAGCGGGGGCTCCTTGGAGGTGCTGCTAGTAAAGGGCACGTGGTAATCTGACCTTGGCAATGGGCGGCATGTGGGTGTTTCTCACCTTAGCAATAGGCGCCATCTCGAGCGCAACGTGCACGATGTAGAGCGGGGGTTCCTTGGAGGTGCTGCCGGTGATGGGCACGTGGTAGTCCAGCCCGCCCCTGTTGTCATACGTCGCCACGTTGGGGTCGCTGCTGTCCATGAACACCAGGTCCATTATGAACGCGTCGTGTGGTACCGTCACTGGGGATAAAGGGAGGGGTGGAGCAGAGAGTAAAGAGGGGGCATGGGCGGTAGTGTGGAACAAGAGGGGTCGCTGCTGTCCATAAACACCAGATCCATTATGAACGCGTCGTGCGGCACCGTCACTGGGTTATGGTGGGGTAAGAGGGGTGGATGCACAGAGCGAGCATGAGGGGTAGTGAGGAACAAGAAGGGGCCGCTGGCAGCAGGTTGCATGTTCACGGGCAGGAAGCACCCCGTGCGGTGCGTCCAGCGGTTGAAAGAGCCAGTGCAGGCACAGGGAGGGAATACAGCACACAGCAGAGACAAGTCTGAGGAACTCACCCTCGCCAACAAGGTGCGTGCCATTAGCAGAGGGCTGCATGTGCACGGGCAGGAAGCAGCCCGTGCGGTGCGTCCAGCGGTTGAAGGACCCGCGCATCCACACGTTCTGCCTCCCGTGCAGCACGGTGTTCTGCGGGTTGTAGAACACGCGCACCGTCTCCCCCGCACGCGGGTCAGCGGGCTCGGTGTAGAACACGTGCGCCTGCGACTGCAGGAAGGCTTCCTTGGTGCGCCGCTTCATCGCCAGCTTCATCTCCTGCCGCCGCGCCGCCTGCGAGGTGGTGTGAAGGGGAAGAGATTGGAAAAGCAGCAAGGGAGCGGTGAGGGAGCAGCATGACAAAGCAGTGGGACTAAGCAGGCTCCGTTCGGGCTCAGCGGGTTCGGTGTAGAACACGTGCGCCTGCGACTGCAGGAATGTCTCCATCGTGCGCTTCTTCATTGCTAGCTTCATCTCCTGCCGCCGCGCCGCCTGCAAGAGTGGGGGGAAGAGTGAGGATGAAAGGGCAGCAAGGGGGCGGTGAGGAGGAGCAGGCGAAGCGGCATGGCGTGGAGCAGGGTTGGGCGTGTGCTTGGTGTTTTGTAACGGGATTGGGGGGGTGTGGTGTGTTTGAGGGTATGCCTGTGCAAGATATTCTTTCTCAAGGGAGCATGCCAGTGGTGGCGTTTGAGCGCACTCAGAAGCCATTCATTCCGACAGGACTCACATGTGTTCGTTCAGGCAACACGGCCACAGTAACCCACGCGGTGGGGGTGTGAGTGCACACGAATGAGTGCCGATGAGATCACGCAGTGTAGATACATACATGCATGTGAAAGGGTGTGGGTGTGAGGGGAGGGGGGATGGGGCCATGCCAACGCAATGCAGATTGACCAATAAGTGTGTGCGCTTCAAGATTTCCTCTTTCCCCTTATAACGTTGTTAGCCTTCTTTTCATCCCGTTCATTCACACTCACACATCACCCACACACACCCACCGCTGGCAACCCCCCACCCACCGCTGGCAACCCCCCACCCACTTCCACCCACCCCCCCACCCCCCCCCACCACTCCTCTCACCTCCTTGGCCTCGCGCTCTTCACGTTCAATGCGTTCCCTCTCCAGCTTGGCCAGCAGGCGCTCCTCCAGCTCGTCGAACAGCGCCCTCGCCTCGTCGTCGCTGCCCACGCTGGCCGCGAAGTCCTTGCGCCCGTTGTTGTCGTACGCCCCCGCCTTGCCCACTGGCCCGTCCGCCATCACCCAGTTCAGCACCACCGCATCCGCGGGCAGAGTCACTGGGGGGGAGGTTGAGGGGGGGAGGGCGGGAGAATGACGGGAGCATGGAGATAGGATTGGGTGGGGGTTGTGGAGATATGCAAGGGAGACGGAAGGAAGGGGAGACTGGGGGATAAGGGAAAACGCTAGTCTTCAGGTGAAGGGAGGGGGCGAGAGATGAGGGGAGGTGGGGGGAAGGGGGGGGGGTGTGTGTTGGGGAGGGGGGGGTTGGGGGGTCGTGGGAGGGTGGGTAGGGGCCACTCACGCTGCACGGACCACCAGTCGCCGTTATCCTGGTTATCTGGTTTGAGCTCGCCCGTGGCGGACAGCCCGTCCTGCCACCCGTTCACCCCCCCGTGCACCCACACCGCGCCACTGCCCGCCAGCGGCCGCCCCGCCCTGTTATACAGCAGCCGCACCACGCGCTCGCCCCCCTCCGCGCGCGCCACCTCCTCCAGGCGCCACACGCCCTCGAGGCTCGTGCCACACGTGCGCCGCATCTCCCCCAACCGGTTCCGCGCGTCGTTCGCCATGTCGCGCGCCTGCTTCCGCTCCGCCTCCTGCTGCGCCTTCAGCTTCGCCGCCCTGCGCTCCTCCTCCGCGCGCCGCTCCCGCTCCGCCTCCTCCGCGGCCTCCCGCTCCGCCTCCTCCCGCTTGCGCTCATTAAGCATCGTCTCGAACTCCGCCTCCGCCATGCCGCCGGTGACGGCGATATAGAAGTCCTGCCCGCCGTTGTTCTCATACACGTTGTCCGTGCTGTGGAAAACAAAGTCCACCTGGTACGCCTCTTCCGGAATGTGGATCTGGCACACCCACCAGTCGTTGGGCACCTCGCTGGACGGCTTGAGCTCCGCCTTGAACGGCTGCCACTGCCAGTTGTTGAACGCGCCCACCACGTTCACGCCGGATTTGTCCTTGAGCACGCTGGCCGGGCGGTGGAAGAAGATTTCGACGGGCTTGCCGGCCTGCACCTGCCCGGGGTAGAAGAACATTTTTGCGGCGATGAACTCGTGCTCCTGCTGCAGCTTCCGCAACTGCTCCTGCCGCGGCAGCTCCACCATTCTCGCTGCTTCCTCCCGCGCCTTCGCCTCCGCCTCCGCTCGCTCCCGCGCCAACGCTTCCGCCTTCGCGCGCGCCTCTGCTTCCTCCCTTGCCCGTGCGGCCGCTTCACGGCTCGCCAACGCCGCTGCTTCTTCCGCCGCCTTCGCCTCCGCCTCAGCACGCGCGCGCGCCGCTGCGACTTCGCGCACCCCCGCCGCGGCCTCTTCCCGCTCGCGTGCCTGCGCAGCTTCCTCTTCCGCCTTCTGCGCCGCCTGCACCGCCCTCAACGCCTCTCGCTCCTTTTTCAGCGCCAAGGACTCTTCCCGCGCCCTTTCCGCGGAAGCCTTCCGCACCGCTGCTGCTGCCGCCGCCTCCCCCGCGTCCACAGGCGTGCGCACGGTCTGCGCAGCTGCCGTCTCCTCAGGTTCCGCCTTCCCCTGCAGCAACGCGGCGAGGCGTTGGCGCTCCTCCAGCGCCGCCTGCAGCTCCTGCCGCAGTTGCGCCAGCCGAATCTCATTCTCGGTCATCGCCGCCTTGCTCTTCCGTCTCCTCTCCCCTCCGGACACCCCCGTCTGCTCCTCCGCGTCTCCGTCACCTTTAACCTTTTTGCTCTTCTTGTCCTTAGCTGCACTGCTGCTGCGGGTGCGTCGGCGAATGGGGTCGGCTTTCTCAACAGCGCTGCCGTTGTCCTCGTCAGCAGCTGACTCGCTAACAGCATCCTTGCGGGCCTTGGGCGAGCGGCTGGGCTTGGCGGTTGCCGCGGAAAGGTCTTCCGCGCGGCTGGAGGCGGTGGAGATGCTAGCGCCGTCGCGGCGGGGGTTGGGATTGCTGCTGCCGCACTGAACGGATGGGATTCGAGTCACTCTAGACACAGAAGCTGGTGGTTTATGGGAATGAGTGTGGGACGAGGACGGAACGTAAGAACGATCATTCGGCATAAAAACTATCGCTGAGAAAAGAATAATAATCAAAAAAAGGAGAAGTAAAAGGAAAGGGTGAAAGCAAGGGTGACACGTGAACGCTCGGAATGCTCAAGAGGTGTGGAAGGTGGACATTATACGAGGCACAGGAAGAACGCGCTGGATATTGAGAGACCCACCTGGAGCCCATCGGCTTGTGCGACAAAGGAGGCTGCTGCTGACCCAGCCAACATTTGCTTGAAGCATATAGGGCCTGCGAGACTGAAAACAATCAATCCAGACAATGTCTTCAGAATGCAAATCTGTTCGCAAAGGCAGTCTCTCAGCAACGTTTCTTTCTCTACATGAATAAAACAAGTTAAAGGCTTCGTGAAAAGAATAATTCAATTAACTGGTGATTAAGAAAATTGAAACGTACGGTGGTTAGGGAGGTCAGTGCTACTGTGCATGCAGTGCCCAACGCCATTCCGACGGTACTAGCCATTGCCGCAATCCGAGCACCAAAGTGCCGAAACAAAATAAGAGCTTTTTAATGGCTACTTCTTTATGGCTTAGAATCCAGAAAATTCAGGACTTCATGCTCGGCGCGAGGCCATGGACAGAAATCCACAGCTGACAAAAGCGAATGCTTCAACCATGGGAAATGGTTTTGTGGTGGTGGGGCGCGGGACAGGCAACAGGCGGTGGTGGGCAAGGCTCAAACCAAGAAGTCCAACCAGCCGCACGGAAAGGTTTGGGAAGCTGAAGGCAGGCTTGGTGGCACGTGGCACCACGTCATGCAAACCGCTCTATTGGCTCCCAACGAGAGTCATCCGATCTCAGCGCGTGAAGGAATACCACCTAGGCTGGTACGGGAACAACCTGGGCGTCGGGTTATGTGGAACTGAGTGGTGGGTATGACAGCCTGGAGCCTTGTCCCTTGGGATCTTCGCGGATGTGTGGTCTGGATGCTGCGAACCATTTTC
The DNA here is from genome assembly GCA_947470075.1 of Closterium sp. Yama58-4. Classification (NCBI taxonomy): domain Eukaryota; kingdom Viridiplantae; phylum Streptophyta; class Zygnematophyceae; order Desmidiales; family Closteriaceae; genus Closterium; species Closterium sp. Yama58-4. Next base: position 166,298 of record CANIUD010000399.1, on the reverse strand, counting down.
CAGCACAGCAAGGCCCCGCGTCCATTGGATCTGAGGTGGACCATTCTGCCAACACCAGCCCTGACACGCGATTCAGCAAAATTGGGAAAGTACATCGCAGCTCCACAGTTTCAAAAATATCTCAATTTTGATCCCAAGTTTACCAGAAAAGTCCAGCTTTGCGGAATTCTGCTCACGCGAGGCCCAAAGTATGTTCAAAACTGGTCCTGCGGGGCAGAAATTACGACACGTGTCGATTTCGTACAAGGTTTTTTATACGGGGCAAACCAAACATAATACCCCTGGGGAAACGGGACACAATTTGGGTAATATATTGCACTGCCTGCGTAAGCAGGCAGTGCAATCGAGTCAGCAAGCAGATCGCGGGCAAAAAAAAAAAACTAAAACCCTCTCTGATGGGATGCCATCCGAGGGAGCCTCAACCCTAAAATTTTAGGGTTGATGCTCCCGAATGGCATGCCGTAAGCCAAGGGGTTTAATTTTTGCCCGCGGGATACATTTCGGGAGGGATCAACCCTAAACACCGGGCGGGTTCCCGTGTTTAGGGTTGATCCCTCCCGAACAAGTGTCCTGGTTTCCCCAGGGGTATTATTGTTTTTGTGCCCCGTCAAAAATTGTTGGTGTGAAATAGACACGTGTCAATATTTGAGCCCTACAGGACCAGTTTTGAACATAATTTGGGCCTCGCGTGAGCCAAATCCCAGAAAGTGGGACCTTTCGAGTAAACCTGGGGGTAAATATGAGAGAAATCTGAAAGTAAGGATCTAGGATATAGTTTCCCAGCAAAAATTCACTTCTAGCCGCATGTAACATTTCCAACCGAACAACTTGTTGCGACAAGAGTTCGAAATGTGTAACTCACATTCTTGTAACACCCGCTGGCTTGTTGAAGACAGGTGCTTCGGTGGATATGTTCCAGCTTCCGCGCCGCAAGGTGATTGGACTTGCAATTTATTTGTGTGCCCTTTCGCTGACACCAGATCTTTTTGCTGACGGCACTGCGTCAACTCTTCCGCTGCGCACCCATCCAGCCTCCCGCCCTCTGTTCCGCACTCCTCTGACCCCTGCAGGACGTCGCCGACCCTGCGCTCCTCCCCGCCCCGCGCAGAGCCGCACCTCCGCCTTCACTGGGATTGCCGTTCGCGACCTCCCCCTTCCCTCCAGCGGTGCACACATGCACCGTTTCATGCATGCTTCCCTTACAACAGTTGCGCCTCACTCCCTTCACTTCTTTGCTTTGCCTTGGGATCTTCCTTATCTAAGAGCTTTTGAAGCCATTGGAGCACTTTGATCGTGAGAAGCCATACGGAAAGGTGGTACGGCCATCGTAAGAAGCCAGAACGCACACTCTTGTTTTATTTGAGGGTGGTTTCGCCGATCCCCACCGCCCGCTTTCCGATGTTAACTGGTTGGTTGTAATTGGGTTTGCGTCCCAGAAGTTCACTGCTATCAAATCTTTGTTTAACACGTTAATCTAGCGTCGGTCAAAGTTGGTCGTCAGCCATGGGAGCGGGCTCGAGTCAACCGGCGCATCAGCAGCATCGTCGGTCGCAGCCAGCCAGGCCGCCGCAGTACTACCCGCAAGTCCCTTACTCCGTCCCCGCAGGCGCAGTTCCGCAAGCCCCCTATGGCCATGCGCCGTACCCCTATGGCTACGCGTACCCGCCGGCCGGCGGCGGAGTGCCTCCTTCCCCGTGGCAGCACAATCCGCACTATCCGCATCCCGCGTCTCAACCGCCCGCCGCGCCGTGGTACGGCGGATATCCCGGGCACGCGCCGCCGCCGTACCAGGTCCCCGTTCCGCCGATGATGCCGATGCCGCCTCCGCCTGTGGTAGCGGAGCCGCAGCAAGCGGTGACGATAAGGAACGAGGTGAACGTGAAGCGCAGCTCGCTGCGATTGCTGCGCGACCCCGCAGATCCGAGCAAGCACCTCGTCGCCTTCACCTTCGACGCCACCACCAGCGGCAGGTGCGGTGCGATACTCGATCTCTAGTCACCACGCAAATTGATTACGTTCCGTTACGTTTGTTGAAGTCCGTTTGTCAACTTTTTGTAATCCGTCGTTTGTGTTGGCCATCCCCCCGGTGCGCGTGCAGTGTGAGCGTGTTCTTCGCGGCGCAGGAGGGCGAGGGGTGCAGCCTCAGGGGTGTGTATCCGCACGTGCACACGCCAACGGTCGTGCGCTTCGCCAAGGGACTCGGTCAGAAGTTCGTGCAGCCGTCAGGCACGGGCGTCGACCTCTCGTTCATCCCAGAAGAGCATCTCGTTAGGGTTTCAGGCACCAACCCCGTGTATCCGCTCGTTATTCGCACCCGCGTCGAGCCCAGAAGCCCGAAATCCGCGACGGTAGCATCGCCGATTAGTAGCGCTAGCAGCGGCGTCAGTAGCGCTCAGTCCGGCGAGCCCGCGAGCGCGTCGTCGTCAGAGCCGCGCTCCGTCGGCAGCAGCCATGGCGTAGAATCGCGCGACTCGGATCCAGGCGCTCCGCTGCCCCCGTCGGTGCAGTCTCAGATGACATACGCGGTGTTCGAGAAGGCCGCTGTAGCGCGTACGGAGAAAGAGGGAGAAGGGGAGGCGGCGGAGGGCGATAAGGGGAAGGGCGTAGGGGAGCTGCCCGGGCTGTTCGTGGTGCGGCCAGTGAAGCAGAAGATCTGGGTGGACGGCACCAGCTACGAGGTGCAGGTGCGTCCCCGCGTGCTGTGCACCCGCCTAGCGCTTCCGTTTTTCAAGGTCTGGGCTCACTACTCCCATCATTGCGCGATACCTATCCTCCCCCTTCTCCAAGCCCCCTCCCCCCCCCCCCCCCCCCCCCCCCCCCTTCCTCCTTTCCCCCTCCCGTTTGTCGTTGCGTTGACGCGATTGCATGCCACCACCCTTCCACCGCGCTCGTGCGAACCCTTCCTCCCTTCCCTCCATTGCTGCGTGGGCTGGCTGTTTGTCATTCCGTTGTGGTCCGTCCCTGCAGGAGATCTACGGCATCGAGCAGTGCGGGCGGGCCAACACGGGCAAGGGCAAGAAAGGCGAGGCAGAGGGAGCGGCGGGTGAGGGGTCGGCATTGGGGAGGAGGGAGAGGAGGAGGAGGACGAGGTGGCGGGCAAGGAGTGCGTGATCTGCATGTCAGCTCCCAGAGACACCACCGTGCTGCCATGCCGCCACATGGTACCCTTTCCACTGCTGCTGCTGCACTCTCCATCCATACTCCCCGCACCATCTTCTTTTGCTTTAATCGTTGCACTCGTGTAACCTATATCAGGGTGATCTTGGTTCTGCAGTTCTGCAATTTTTCTGTGCTTTCCTCACCGTAATCCCCCTCCCCCCTCCCCCCACCACTACCGCACCCATGGCGGTGGCAGTGCATGTGCGCGGACTGTGCCAAGGTGCTGCGGTACCAGACCAACAAGTGCCCCATCTGCCGCCAGCCCGTGCAATCATTGCTCGAGATCCGAGTGCCGCCCAGACTGCCCTCGCTAGACGGACCTGAGCCGACTTCCCCTGAGGCGCAGGGAGAAGCAGCGGCAGGGAGGCAGGGGCACACAGAGGCGTGTGCAGGGCCTCCTACACTTGCAGGGTCTGATGGTTGCGCTGGTCCCGCGTCTGCAGTGGCTCATGATGCGGGCAGTGGTGCTGCTGAGGCGGGAGGTTTTCGGGGCCATGGTCGGGCGAACAGAGGTGTAGAGCCGGAGGCTGAAAGGGGCAGTGGGGTTGGAGAAGGGCGTGGTGGTAGTGCTGACGTTGCGGGGTTGACTGATCAAGTAGGCTCGTTGCTGTTGGACACAGGTAGAGGCAGATAAGTGTACTGGCGTGTTCAGGGATCTATTTTGTACCGGTATATGATAGGTGCATGAATCAACATACGGTACCGTACTTAGGTGCATCCCAACTTCTTTTACAGCGAACAATGCAAGCATGATATAAGGGGGCTGAAGTCATGGGCAAGATGTTGGCGCATTCCTAGTGGTACGGTTTTCTCCCGGACAAAACACCCGCTGAAATTGTACACCCCCGGCCCGGGAATTATGTAGCCTTTTCGTATGAGGAGACCCCCCCAGTTTTTTCCATGAATTTTTAGCTACGGTACCATACCCTAGGGTGTATGTCCGGGAGAATACGGTACCTAATAATGTGCAGCCCCACATATCCATCCAAAGAAATACTTGATACTGCCCACACTACCGTCATACCCCGGATATAAGCGCCACCCTCGGATAAGCGCCTGGCGCTTTTAATTGGCGTGTGGCGCTTATATCCCAAGCTCAATTATAAGCGCACCCCCTGGACAGGCCCTCAGATTCGTTTTCAAGCTGTCTGATTCATCAGACTTAGTGCACATTTTTAGTCTGATCAATCAGACTTGATACTATAAAAAAGTCTGAAATTTCAGAGTTTAAACATACAAAAGTCTGATAGAGCAAAGTTCACATAGTAGTGAAGCTTACCGATCAGCCTAAAACGAGGCGATACAACACCCGCGCAGCAGCAGTGCTGTCACTGTTTCAGCGTGACTGACAGGACGAAACGATCCTTCCGGCGCTAATTGTGGCTGTCTGTGCAGAGTTCGCGTAGGTACAATCGGAGCAGAGAGCCCAAACAGGATCAGGAATCAGAGTACACTCCGAGGAAAAGTCTTAAATTTCAGACAAGGCCTATATTTTTTTCTGAATATTCAGAGTTAGCTGCCAAAAAAACTCTGCACTTTCAGAGTCCACTTAAAAAAAAGGCTGAATATCAGACTTTTTTAGGCAAATCAGAGAAATTTCTCTGACTTCTGAGGGCCTGCCCCTGGAAGAATGTGTAGGTGTATGTGTGTGTATGTGTGTGCGTGTGTGTGTGTGTGTTTTTTTTTTTTTTTTTTTTTTTTTTTTTTTTTTTTGGGTTGCGAAGCAACCCTTTACGATCGATTTTGCCAAATTTTATTTTCATGTTTATATTTTTTGTTAAAACATGAAAATAAAATTTGCAAACTACAGTAATACCCTTCCCATACTGTATGCATGTTAAGCAGTCTTGACTACGGTACTGTTCACAGTGTATTAGACCATATGAATTTTTTTGCAGTTGTTTAGTGCAGATTTGCTGTACTGTTTGCATTACCGTATATGTTTTATTGTTGAATGGTGTTGTGTGATAATAAATTGATGCATGCACAATGCATAAATGATGCTATACAATGCATAATGCATAAATAATGCTATATAATGCGTGTGATATATCATGAATGATGCGCATGCACATGGTAAAATGCGTGACAGTTAAAAACCCAAAAACTAAGCTAAGCTACCACCGCCGTCCCCTGCCTAGCATGGGGGGGAGGTAAATAGCTTAGCTTTTGAATAATCAACTACCACATGAAACAACACAATCTGTGAAATCTAAAAAGAAAGTCATCTCTATCAAATCCAGTTCGAAGTGGTCGCACACGAGTCACTGAGTGCGCCAATGAACCTTTTGTGAAATGATAGATTTGAGATTTCTTTTTAAAGATCAAAGACGTGCGTTGTTATTGCAATGGATACGGATGAATGCACACAGCCACACACACACACACACACAAAGGCACACACACATGTACAAACACATATACAAGATCACACACATTCACACAAACGGAAAAAAAAACCGTAAATGCAAAAAACTCTAAAAACAACAAAACATGCAATACAAAACAATCCTACAGATTACCACTACTATCCACTTCACAAGTAATCTTGGCAGATGTACACATCTGGAACGAAAGCCAGAAGGAAATCTGGAAAAACAAATAGGCACCGAATGAAGGAGAGGGAAAGAAGGAAGAGGGGAGAGAAGAAAAGAATTATCAAAATGTGGAGAAAATTGAAAAGAGAGTAAGTCAAATGAGGAGAATATTATAATAACCAAACAGAATGCAATCTAATGGTGGTAAGGTAAAAAAAATGATGAACAACTCTATACGTCAAAAAACAGAACGCAAAAAACAGAGCAAGTAACAAAACAGGAAACAACGATATACCTTAGCTGTGAATTTCACAGAGAGAGAGAGAGAGAAAGAGAGAGAGAGAGAGAGAGAGAGAGAGAGAGAGAGAGAGAGAGAGAGAGAGAGAGAGAGAGAGAGAGAGAGAGAGAGAGAGAGAGAAAGAGAGAGAGAACGAGAGAGAGAGAACGAGAGAGAGAGAGAGAGAGAGAGAGAGAGAGAGAGAGAGAGAGAGAGAGAGAGAGAGATAGAGAGAGACGAGAGAGAGAAAACGAGAGAGAAAAGAAGAATACGAGAGAGAGAGAGAAAGAGATAGAAAAGAAAACGAGAGGAAAGAGAACGAGAGAAGAACTAGAGAAAGAGAGAGCGAACAAAAAACAAAGAGGAGAACACTATAGAGAGAGAGGACTCGAGAGAGAGCGATAGAACTAGTCTCGAACGATAGATAGATAACGAGAGAAAGAAGACGAAAGAGAGAGAGAGAGATAGAGAGAGAGAGAGAGAGGGAGAGAGAGAGAGAGAGAGAGAGAGATAGAGAGAGAGAGAGAGAGAGAGAGAGAGAGATAGAGAGAGAGAGAGAGAGAGAGAATATCGAGAGCTCGCTAATCTCTCTAGAGATCTCTAGAACGAGACTAGAAAATGTAGACCAATTTCAAACCTTATATATGTTGCGCTTGTTAGGCTACAGTGGGTTAGTCTATATGGGGTACACAATTCTAGGGTTTGCTATTTGTACTGATCTCTCTGTTAGTTCAATCATCCCAGTCCGTTCATTCTGACATGGTTTCAGAGCAGGTCCTTCGCTAGGACCTAACTTCTCTTCGGGCCCACCACTACCTACTACCTACTCTACTACTACTAGCGCCCTCGTGCGCCCTACTATCGGAGTGCGCTTTAGCGCCTCCCCCCTTAGCGCCCTCGAGCGCTTCCTTTTTTTTTTTTTTTTTTTTTTTTTTTTTTTTTCCCGGCCCCCGCTGGCCCCGTCGACCGCGCCCCGCTTAGAGGCCCTGCGGCCCCGTCGCGCCTCGCCTAGTGGCCCCGCTGGCCCCGTCGACCCGCGCGCGCCCCGCTTACGGCCCCGTCGACCCCACGCGCACCCCGTGTAGAGGCCCCGCGGCCCCGTCGTCCGCCACCACACGGAGGCCCCGTCGACCCGCGCGCGCCCCGCTTACGGCCCGTCGACCCCGCGCGCACCCTGTGTAGAGGCCCCGCGGCCCCGTCGCCCGCCACCACACGGCCCCTCGACCCCGCTGCGCCCCGCTTAGCGGCCCCACGGCCCCGTCGAGCCCCGCTTAGAGGCCCCGCGGCCCCGTCTGTCAAACATTATATATGTTGGGTTTGTTAGGCTACAGTGGGTTAGCCTATATGGGGTACACAATTCTAGGGTTTGCTATTTGTACTGATTTCTCTGTTAGTTCAATCATTCCAGTCTCTTCTTCTGACATGGTTTCAGAGCAGGTCCTTCGCTAGGACCGTTCTTAGGGCCCACCACTGAATACCTACCTACCTATCTACTGTCGGAGTGCTGCGTTAGCGCCTCCCCCTCTGCGCCCTCGTGTACGGCCCCTTAAGGCTTCGTTGACCCCGCGCGCCGCCCCTTAGTGACCCGCGCGTCGCTCCTTAGAGGCCCCGTCGACCCGCGCGCGCCCCGCTTAAGGCCCCGTTTGGCCCCGTCGACCCGCCCGCGGCCCGCTTAGTGGCCCCGTTTAGCCCCGTCGACCCGCGCGCGCCCCACGTACGGCCCCGTTTTGGCCCCGTCGACCCGCCCGTGCCCCGCTTAGAGGCCCCGTCGACCCTATCCGCCGCCCCAAAGCGGCTCCGTCGACCCTACCCGCCGCCCCTACCCGCACCGCACGCGACAGCCGCGGCCCCGCCAGCAACAGGCCGCCCGAACCGAGCCGCCCAGTCCGAGCCGAGCCGAGCAGCCAGAACCGAGCCGCGCCGCCCGCACTGAGCAACTTCTCTGGACCGAGCCGCCCTACCTGCGTCGCGCTGCCCACTGCGTTTAGGACTCACTTACTGCTACTGCTACTGCTACTCCTACTGCTACTATGGCTACCCCGCCTGTACTATCTTTCGATACTGAGGGCCGCCCAGTGAAGTTTGATACTTGGCTTGATGACCTGCACCTCTTCCTACAGCTCACTGCCAAGGAGGATATCTCACTGTATGACCACGCCTCGGCCATGCTCCTGCCCCTGCTACTGATGCTGACAGCACTACCCGCTCACAGTGGCAGACTCGTGACGCCCACGCTCGCTTTGCCATCCGCAACTCCCTGCCGTTAGATGAGCGCGAGCACTTCGGCCAGTGCAAGACTGCTAGGGACCTCTACACCGCTGTAGTTGCCCGTTACTCCTCACCCGCTTCTGCTACGCTAGGCCGCCTCACTCTTCCCTACCTGTTCCCCGACCTAGCCTCCTTTCACACTGTCGCAGACCTCATCACCCACCTTAAGACCAGTGAGGCCCGCTTTCGCGCTGCTATGCCTGCCGAGTTTCTCACTAGCAACCCCCCCCCCGCTCTGGATCACTCTCTACCACATCGTCACCCGCCTCCCTGACTCTCTGCGCGCAGTCAGGGACCACTTCCTCTCTCGCTCCCCCACTGAGCTCACCGTAGACCTCCTCGAGAAGGAACTGCTTGCAGCTGAGGCGAGCATCGTCGCTGTAGGCACCTCTCGTGGCGACCCCCGCACCCCGTTCTTTGAGGGGTGTTCCCCTTCCCCCCTCCTCCCCTCTGTCGCCTCTGCTGCTGCTGTCGACCTCCTTGGTGCTGAGAAGGTCGGGACCGCGTCTGCTTCGAGCGGGCGCCGCAGGGGCAAAGGGGGCAGGGGCGGGGGTGGCGGCGGAGGAGGTGGGGGTGGAGGCGGTGGGAGTGGAGGCGCGGCTGAGGAGGCTAGTGGCGGCAGTGGGGGAGGCGACAGCAGCGGCGGGAGTGGTGGCAGGGGCGGAGGCGGCGGCGGAGGCGGAGGTGGTCGTGGTGGCGGCAGGGGTGGAGGTGGCCGGGGCGGAGGCGGAGGGGGTGGTGGTCGTGGAGGCACTGGCGGAGGGCAGAGTCAGCAGCCCGCCCCGACACTTCAGGCCGCCCGTGAGTGGTATGCGCAGCGTGGCTTTACCTGCACGTACGTCATTCGCACAGGTGACCGCAGCGGCCAGCAGTGTGGGAGGCCGCACCCCACGCAGCGCTGCTTCGCGCGCCTTACCGACGCGTGGCGCACCCAGTTTCCTACTGCCACTGAGCTGCCGCGCTGGGCTGAGCTGGAAAAGAGGGGTGTTGATATTTGGGCTTTAGACTTTGATGCTATTCTCACTGCCATGTATGCTATGTCTATTAGTGGAGAGGGTGCTCAGTACTTGCGTGTTCCGCCCGACCCGGGCATTCAGGCCAGTCCGGCTGCCGCTCTAGGTGCTAGTGCGTCCGCTCCCACAGGTCCTGGTGAGGCTGCTGCCCTAGGTGCTAGTGCGTCTGTGCCCCCTGGTACTGAGTCCCCTGTAGCACTGCACACCTTCACACTAGACTCAGGTGCTTCTCGCTCCTTCTTTCGTGACCGCACTGTCCTTGAGCCACTCGCTCGGCCAGTTGCTGTCTCCCTTGCTGACCCCTCTTGGGGTCCGGTCATTGCGACCTCCTCCACTGTCCTTCCTTGTCCGGCGGTCCCGTCCGGCACGCTGTCAGGTCTCTACCTCCCCTCGTTCTCTACGAACTTGGTGGCAGGTAGTGCGCTCCAGGACGGGGGTGTTCACCAGTTCACCCCTGCCTACGAGCGCGTGACACACTGCACGTGTGCTTGGACGGGTCGCCACCTGGCTACCTTCACTCGGGAGCCGGGGTCGGACCTTTACACACTGACCACTGTGTCCCCTCAGGTAGCTGCGTCTGCGTCAGGTCAGCTGTCCGCCCCCTGCTCGTGTCGCTCTCTGGCGCATGAGACTGTCCTTTGGCACCACCGCCTTGGTCACCCGTCTGTGCAGCGCCTTCGGGCCATGCACAAGCGGGACCTTGTTGCTGGTCTTCCCAGGGTGCTCCCTCCCCTTCCCGACTCGCCTGCTCCTCCCTGTATTCCCTGTGTCGAGGGACGGCAGCGCGCCGCTCCTCACTCCTCCTCCTTTCCCCCGACGACTGCTCCCTTGCAGACGCTCCACATGGACGTGTGGGGCCCAGCCCGCGTCCGTGGTCAGGGTCAGGAGAGGTACTTCCTGATTGTTGTTGACGACTTCTCGCGCTACACCACGGTCTTCCCCTTGCGCGCCAAGGGTGATGTCCCTGATGTCTTGATCCCTTGGATCCGCAGATCTCGTCTCCAGCTCCGTGAGCGTTTCCGCTCCGACTTCCCTGTCCTGCGTCTGCACTCTGACAGAGGTGGGGAGTTCTCCTCTGGCCTATTGGAGGCCTTCTGTCAGCAGGAGGGCATTGAGCAGTCGTACACGCTTCCGGACTCTCCACAGCAGAATGGGGTTGCTGAGCGCCGCATTGGTCTGGTCATGGAGGTCGCTCGTACCTCCTTGAGCCATGCGGCTGCCCCCCATTTTCTGTGGCCGTTTGCAGTCCGATACGCTGCGCATCAGCTCAACCTCTGGCCCCGTGTCTCCTTGCCCAAGACTTCTCCGACACTGCGTTGGACGGGAGAGGCTGGCGATGCGTCGCGTTTTCGGGTCTGGGGATCCCGAGCTTTTGTCCGCGACACGTCCGCGGACAAGCTCTCCCGTCGCGCTGTCCCCTGCGTCTTCCTTGGCTTTGTCCCGGACGCCCCTGGTTGGCAGTTCTACCACCCCACCTCGCGGCGTGTCCTGGCCTCTCAGGACGTCACTTTTGACGAGTCCGTCCCCTACTACCGCCTCTTCCCCTACCGCACTGCCCCGCTCCCCCCCCCCGCCTCTCTTCCTAGCTCCAGGTCCTGAGTTACCAGACCCCCTCCCCCCTCAGGGTGCCGCTCCCTCAGGTGTGTCCCAGGTAGACCCGGGTGAGCCTGTCGAGGTAGCTGTTGACTCTCGTCCTGCTCGGGGTGCTGAGCCTGGGGGTGCTGAGTCTGGGGGTACTGAGCCTGGGGGTGCTGCGTCTGGGGGTGCTGAGCCTGGGAGTGCTGAGTCTGGGGGTGCGGAGCCTGGGGGTGCTGAGCCAGGAGGTGCGGAGCCTGGAGGTGCGGAGCCTGGAGGTGCTGAGCCTGGGGGTGCTGGGTCTGGGGGTGCTGCGTCTGGGGGTGCTGAGCCTGAGCGTGCTACACCTGGAGGAGCCCTCTCCTCCCAGCAGCTGCAGGAGAGGTACCTTGAGTATTGCCGCCTCCGGAGAGGTGCTGCTGGAGCTCGTCCCGGTGCTTCCCCTCCTACCCAGGAGCTCCCCCCCATTCAGCAGATCCGCGAGTGGTACACACGGCGCTGCAGTCTTCGGAGTGGTGCTCCTGGTGCTGCGGACCCTGGGGGTGGCGCTGCTGCTGGTGCTGCGGACCCACCTGGTGGAGCTGCTGCTGGTGCTGAGGACTCGGACGTTGGAGCTGCTACTGGAGCTGAGGACCCGGGCGGTGGCGCTGCTGCTGGTACTGAGGACTCGGACGGTGGAGCTGCTGCTGGACCTGAGGACCCGAGCGGTGGCGCTGCTGCTGCTGCTGAGGACCCGGGCGTTGGAGCTACTACTGGTGCTGAGGACCCGGCCGGTGGAGCTGCTGCTGGTGCTGTGGACCCGGCCGCTGGAGTCTCCTCTGCTTCTGGAGACGCTGCGCAGCCGCGACCGTACTTCGTACCGCTCCTTCAGCAGGTTCTTGGGCAGGCTCCTCCTCCTTGTCCTCCTCCCTCCGTAGAGTGTCCTCTGCCTGTCCAGTCGCAGTCACAGTTACCGCCTGCCTCGCCTCTCCCTGCTCCCTCTCCTTACACTGGTCCCACGGGAGGTCTTACAGAGCGTCGTGAGCCTAAGTCTCGTCCTGCGTCGCCTGTTCGTCCTGCTCGCACTGCTAGTCGTGTCCGTCGTGAGCGTCCTCCTCCTATCCCAGGCACTCACTACATGACTCTGCGTCCCTCTACTGCTCCTCAGCGTGTCCCTCTACCGTCTCCTCCCGCGTCTTCTTTGCCTCGCGTTCCGGACCCTGAGTCTGACCGGTACCGTGCTGAGCACCCTACTGTCACGCGTCTCCTCGCTACTGTTGTCACTGACCCTACCTTTGAGTCCTCGACTGCGTCTGCTCTGGTCGCTGAGTTGGTTGACTTTGCTGCTGCCTGTCGTCTAGACTACGCTGCTAGCCTTGTTGCTGAGTCTGAGTCTGAGTCTGTCTGTCCTCCGTCCGTCGGGGGTGAGTGTGCTCTTGGCACGGACGTCCTTGAGGACAGACAGGAGGAGTTCCAGTGTCTTGCTGCTGCTTTGCCCCGTCTCGTGTCCTTGCTAGTTGCCCCTGAGGGAGACCCGGATGCACCAGACATCCCGACCCCACGCACTTACGCTGAGGCGATGGCGGGTCCCTACTCCTCTCAGTGGCAGACGGCCATGGACGCCGAGATGGCTTCCTGGAAGTCCACATGCACCTACGTCGACGAGGTTCCCCCTCCTGGGGCGAACATCGTCAGTGGCATGTGGATTTTCAGGGTGAAGCGGCCGCCGGGTTCTCTGCCTGTCTTCAAGGCGCGTTACGTGGCTCGAGGCTTCAGTCAGCGAGAGGGAGTTGACTTCTTCCATACCTTCTCCCCCACCCCGAAGATGACTACTCTTCGGGTGCTGCTGCACATAGCCGCTCACCGCGACTACGAGCTTCACTCACTTGACTTCAGCACTGCTTTCTTGCAGGGCAGCCTGCACGAGGAGATCTGGCTGCGCCGCCCACCTGGCTTCACTGGGTCGTTTCCTCCTGGTACCCAGTGGAGGCTTCAGCGGCCGGTCTACGGTCTCCGCCAGGCTCCGCGTGAGTGGCACGACACACTGAGGACTACACTTGCGGCTCTTGGGTTCGCGCCTTCTACTGCTGACCCGTCGCTGTTCCTGCGCACCGACACTTCGCTGCCGCCGTTCTACATCCTCGTGTACGTCGACGACTTGGTCTTTGCCACTGCTGACACTGCAGGACTCGCCTACGTGAAGTCGGAGCTGCAGAGGAGACACACGTGCACAGACCTGGGTGAGCTGACAAGCTATCTTGGCTTGCGGATCACCCGGGACAGAGCACGGCGCACCATCACCTTGACTCAGTCACACATGGTGCAGCAGGTTCTCCAGCGCTTTGGCTTCACGTACTCCTCGCCTCAGTCCACTCCTCTGCCTACCGGTCACTCGCTCTCAGCTCTGCCTTCGGATGAGTCTGTAGAGCCGAGTGGCCCGTATCCAGAGCTTGTGGGCTGCCTCATGTACCTGATGACCTGCACTCGACCTGACCTTGCATACCCTCTTAGCATCCTTGCACGCTATGTCGCTCCTGGCCGTCACAGGAAGGAGCACATGGATGCCGCTAAGAGGGTGTTGCGCTACTTGTGCAGTACGTCGGGCATGGGGCTTGTGCTTGGAGGGCGAGACCGAGTTGTGCTCACAGGGCACTCAGACGCTTCTTGGGCAGACGACCAGGCCACTCAGCGGTCGTCTCAGGGTTACACATTCAGCCTTGGCTCTGGCTCAGTTTCTTGGCGCTCTACACGCTCTTCTTCTGTTCTCGGCTCCAGTTGCGAGGCTGAGATCTACGCTACAGCCATGGCTGCCCAGGAGCTACGCTGGCTGACCTACCTGCTGACTGACCTCGGAGAGCCGCCTCGTTCTCCTCCAGTACTGTACGTCGACAACAAGGCTGCCATTGCCTTGTGTGAGGAGCACAGACTGGAGCACAGAACGAAGCACATTGCCCTGCGGTACTTCCTTGCTCGAGAGCTGCAGCAGCGCGGTCAGCTTTGTATTCGCTACGTGGCCACTGAGGCCAACACTGCTGATGTGTTCACCAAGGCGCTTCAGCCTCGTGACCATCAGCGCTTCTGCACTCTACTAGGCCTTGTGCCTACTGGACCTCACTTGCTTACCTCTTGACTTTGCTTGTACTGTGATCACTATATATATCTATACCTGCATGTTTACTCTTGCTAGGTTGTGATCACTGTATCTCTGGCTCTGTTATAAACCTGCATGTGAACTGGTCTTGTGACCACTAGCTTGTGCTCGGAATTTGTGTGGAATCCTCGAGATCCACCCTGAGCTTGTTGTTGCCTTGCTTTGCCTTGACTGGTCTTGTGACCCCTAGGTCTCCCCCACTTTGCCTATGGGGGTGTGTCAAACATTATATATGTTGTGCTTGTTAGGCTACAGTGGGTTAGTCTATATGGGGTACACAATTCTAGGGTTTGCTATTTGTACTGATCTCTCTGTTAGTTCAATCATCCCAGTCCGTTCATTCTGACAGAAAATAGAGTATGCACGAAAACTACGACGAGTAAAAACGGAAGAGAAAGGAATAAGGAAAACGGCTACGTTACTGAGCAATGAGGTGGAAATCAAAGTTGAGAAAACGAAATAACGACAAGAAAAACAAAAAGTGTCATAGCTGGAAAACGAAATTGAAGGGAACTATATCGCGACAACTATATACTTGAGCTGACGAAGATGCAATCTAGGGAAAAAACGAACATACCAGTGTGTCTAGGAGAGAAGACAAGCAAGAACTAGCGTCTGCTGCTGGGGAGAGTAAGCGAGCAAGAGGAAGCAGCGAGAAAAAAAGGGAAGAAATGAAACCCTAGGGAATGCAAACTTCGTCGCATTGATACTTCACGTCAAGTTAAAACGCGCGAACCGATACGGGGCATGTAGATCAGTCGATTGGATGTCAACTAAGATCCGAATGGTTTTAGGTTCGAATCTCTTGGACATCACCTTACCAAGAACTTATTTTAGCGATTGTTTTTTCCAATTTGAAAAAGCTTCGCAACCCTACGACGACTTCCGTCGCGTCTTGTTTTTTTTTTTTTTTTTCTTAATGTGTTCAAAATTTGTAACGATTTTTACTTGCAGGAGGATATGTTGCAGATTCGGTTCCCTTCCCATTCGGACTTTGCACTAGATGCGGGTCCAGTCAGCAGGAGCCGTCATGAGCTGGATGTGAGTCAGATTGAGTGTATCTCCCAGCGCGCGCGAGAATTTCACAGACGACCCCATGTAACTTCGACTCGATTGAAAAGGCAAGCACGAGATCTACAGTGTGGTGTTAAAAAATATAAAAAAAGGTATATCTCATTCTATAAACGCCCCTTAGCGTTTGTCGGCAGGCGCATGTACCATGTACGACTGAAATGTCTATATCTGCTAAATTACATAGATCCGATAGGTTAAAACATGGTCGAGGGGTGAAGGAATGGAATAAGGAAATACCGTATTCTCCCGGATATAGGACCCTAAAAAAAAAAAGACCCCCGGGACTTCTGAACGGTATCAAACTGTATGTGCTGCATATTGTCTAGGCTGTAGTGGGGTAGCCCATATGGGGTACAACCAAATTAGGGTTTACTACTTGTACTCCTGCATCCTGCTAGTTCATTCATTCCTGCTGCTAGATTCTAACATGGTTTCAGAGCACTAAGGTCCGTAGGACCGTTTTTTTTTTTTCGGGCCCACCTACCGCTGCGGTTACCGCGCTACCCCACGTACCTGCCTGCCTTGCCTTGCCTTGTGACGTGCTGCACAAGCGCTGCCTCCTGCTGCCCTAGGCCAGCGCGCTGCCCCTAGAGGCCCGTAAGGCCCGCGCGCCGCCTCTACACGCCCGTCAGGCCCACAAACAGCCCCTGCAGACCGTTAAGCACGCTGTTGCCGCGCGCTGCCCGCACCGAGACCGCGCAGCCCGCACCGAGTCGCGCGCAGCCCGCTGCAGCCGCGCGCAGCCCGCACCGAGCCGCGCGCAGCCCGCACCGAGCCGCGCGCAGCCCGCTGCAGCCGCGCGCAGCCCGCACCGACCCGCGCGCAGCCCGCTGCAGCCGCGCGCAGCCCGCACCGAGCCGCGCGCAGCTCGCAGCTGCCGCGCGCAGCCCGCGCCGAGCCCACGCAGCCCGCGTCGAGCCGCGCGCGGCCTGCTACGGCCTCGCGAGGCCCGCGCGCGGCCCGCAGCAGCCCGCGCCGAGCCGCGCGCGGCCTGCTACTGCCTCGCGCGGCCCGCGCGCGGCCCGCAACAGCCCGCGCCGAGCCGCGCGCGGCCCGCTACTGCCTAGCGCGGCCGCGCGCGGCCCGCTACTGCCTAGCGCGGCCGCGCGCGGCCTGCAGCAGCTCAGCGCGCTGTCAGCGCAGCCCGCGCCGAGCCGCGCGCGGCCCTCTGCCTCGGCCCCGACCTCCCGCTGATACGGCCCCGACCTGCCGCTGATGCGGCCCCGCCCTGCAGCTGCCACGGCCCCGACCTGCCGCTGATGCGGCCCCGCCCTGCAGCTGCCACGGCCCCGACCTGCCGCTGACGCGGCCCCACCCTGCTACTGCCGCTGAAGCGGCCTCGCCCTGCAGCTGCTTCGGCCCTGCTCTGCAGCCGGTGTTGCGGCCCCGACGTCGCCGCTGTCGAGCGCCGGCCCTGCTCGCCCGGTGAGCGCCTGCTCTCCCAGCCTTTGGTGAGCGACTGCCTGCCTGCCTGACGGCCTGCCTGTCTGCCTGCCTGCCTGCCTGCCTGCCTGCCTGCCGGCCTGCCTGCCTGCCTGCGCGCCTGCCTGCCTGCCTGCCTACCTGCCTGCCTGCCTGCCGGCCTGCCTGTCTGTCTGCCTGCCTGCCTGCCTGCCTGCCTGTCTGCCTGCCTGCCTTCCTGCCTGCCTGCCTGCCTGCCTGCTTGCCTGCCTGCCTGCCACGCCTGCCCTGCCCGCGCTGCTGCTGCTGCTACTGCTACTGGCAGGTGGCCAGATGCAGCTCCAGCGACGTTCACGCGAGCCTCTCACGCCCCAGCAGCTTAGTGAGTGGTATACTAGCTGGGGTTGTCGCGGTAGCCGTCGTAGCTGTCGCCCTGGGGCTGGTCAGTTGGGAGCGTCTAGCAGTGGCCAGCTGCAGCTGCAGGGGCGTCCACGCGAGACACTTACGCCTCGGCAGCTCCAGGAGTGGTACGCTCAGTGTAGCAGGTCTACACGTACAGTTCGCTGCCCGTACGTCATTCGCACAGGTGCTAGGACTGGTCAGCCTTGTGGGACGCTTGGTCACACACAGTCCCGCTGCTTCGCCCGTCTGAGCGACGACTGGCGCACAGTGTTTGGCGACGAGGCTGAGCTCCCCACCTGGCTGGAGCTGCATGGACAGAGGGTAGATATCTTTGCGCTTGACTATGATGCTATTCTCACTGCCATGTATGCCTTGTCTACTAGTGCTGACCGTGCCTGTTACCTGTGCGTACCGCCTGACCCTGGTGAGGCTGCTGCCCTAGGTGCTAGTGCGTCTCCTGCTCTAGGTGCTGGTGAGGCTGCTGCTCTCGGTGCTAGTACGTCTACTGCTCTAGGTACTGGTGAGGCCGTGGCTTCAGGTGCTGGTGAGTCTGCTCTCTCTGGTACTGCGCCCACTGCGGTCTCGCACACCTTCACCCTTGACTCAGGAGCTTCCCGCTCCTTCTTTCGCGACTGCACCACACTCACGCCGCTCAGTCGGCCAGTCCCGGTCTCCCTGGCGGACCCCTCTGGGGGTCCAGTCCTTGCCCACCACTCCACGGTTCTGCCGTGTCCGGCCGTCCCGTCTGGCTTCCTGTCAGGTCTTTACCTCCCCTCGTTCTCTACGAACTTGGTGAGTGGAGCTGACCTCCAGGATGGGGGGGTTCACCAGTTCACTCCTGCGAGTCAGCGAGTGACTCACTGTACGTGTGCTAGGACGGGCCGGCACTTGGCCACGTTCACCCGTGCACCTGGCTCGAGTCTGTACACACTGACCACTGAGTCCCCTCAGGTAGCTGCGTCTGCGTCTACGTCTGGTCAGCTGGCGGCCCCCTGCGAGTGTCGCGCTTTGTCGCACGACACTCTCCTGTGGCACCACCGCCTTGGTCACCCCTCCTTGCCTCGCCTGCGTAGCATGCACTCTCGCTCCCTGGTCTCTGGTCTCCCCAGGTCTCTGCCTGCCCTCCCTCCCTCGCCTGCGCCGCCCTGCATTCCTTGCGTCGAGGGGCGGCAGCGCGCCGCTCCTCACTCCTCCTCGTTTCCTCCCACAGAGGCTCCACTGCAGACGCTCCACCTGGACGTGTGGGGCCCAGCCCGCGTCCAGGGACAGGGCCACGAGCGGTACTTCCTGCTGGTTGTCGACGACTACACGCGTTACACCACGGTCTTCCCCTTGCGGAGCAAGGCGGATGTCCCTGCTGTTTTGATCCCCTGGATCCGCGCAGTTCGTCTCCAGCTCCGCGAGCGGTTCCGGTCGGACTTTCCTGTCCTACGTCTGCACTCTGACAGGGGTGGTGAGTTCTCCTCCAACCTCTTGGCAGCCTACTGTGCGGAGCACGGCATCACCCAGTCGTTCACGCTTCCGGCCTCTCCGCAGCAGAATGGGGTCGCTGAGCGCCGCATTGACTTAGTCATGGAGGTCGCTCGTACCTCCCTGATCCATGCGGCTGCCCCCCATTTTCTGTGGCCGTTTGCGGTCCGGTACGCCGCGCATCAGCTCAACCTCTGGCCCCGTGTCTCCTTGCCGGAGACCTCGCCCACACTGCTGTGGACGGGGAAGGTTGGCGATGCGTCGCGTTTCCGGGTCTGGGGTGCTCGTGCCTTTGTCCGCGATACCACCGCGGACAAGCTCTCCGCCCGCGCTGTTCCCTGTGTCTTCCTTGGCTTTGTCCCTGACGCGCCTGGTTGGCAGTTTTACCACCCCACCTCGCGCCGTGTCTTTGCGTCTCAGGACGTCACGTTCGACGAGTCGGTTCCCTTTTACCGTCTCTTCCCCTACCGCACTGCCTCGCTCCCCCCCCCGCCGCTCTTCCTCGCTCCAGGTGCTCCCCAGGTAGACCCCCTCCCCGCTCCCGGTCCTGCTCCTTCAGGTGTTTCTCAGGTAGACCCTCCTCCCTTGAGTGCGTCGGTTGAGGTCACTGGTGACTCAGGTCCTACTGAGAGTGGTCCTGCTCGGGGTGCTACTTCTGGGGGTGCTGAGCCTGGGGGTGCGGAGCCTGGGGGTGCTGAGCCTGGGGGTACTGAGCCTGAGGGTGCGGAGCTTGAGGGTGTAGAGCCTGGTGGTGCTGAGCCTGAGTGTGAGGGGTCTGGGGGTGCTGAGCTTGGCGGTGCTGACGCTGGAGGTTCTGGAGCTACTGAGGGTGCTGGCGCTGGAGGTTCTGGAGCTACTGGTGGCGCTGGAGCTGGAGGTTCTGGAGCTGCTGAGGGTGCTCGCGCTGGAGGTTCTGGAGCCGTTGGGGGTGCGGGCGCTGAGGGTTCTGAGTCTGCTGTTGCGCGGTCTCCTTGGAGTAGCCGCCTTCGTCCACGTGTGCCTCTCACCCCACAGCAGCTGCAGGACTGGTACGGTCGCCGTCAGCGTCGCGCTGCTGGAGCTAGGAGTCGTGCTGGTCCTTTGTCTACTGGAGGTGCTGGAGTTGCTGGTTCTGGAGGTGCTCGTGCTGGAGACACTGAGGCTGGAGACCCTGGGACTGGAGGTGCTGGCTCTGGGGGTGCTGCTGCTGGAGACACTGAGGTTGGAGACCCTGGGACTGGAGGTGCTGGTTCTGGGGGTGCTACTGCTGGAGACCCTGAGGTTGGAGACCCTGGGACTGGAGGTGCTGGTTCTGGGGGTGCTGCTGCTGGAGACACAGAGGTTGGAGACCCTGGGACTCGAGGTGTCGGCTCTGGGCCTGGAGCTTCTGGAGCTGCTGGAGGTACTGGAGCTGCTGGAGGTACTGGAGCTGCTGGAGGCACTGGAGCTGCTGGAGCTGCTGGTACTGGTGCAGCTGCGCCGACACGACTGTTCTTCGCTCCGCCGTCTCCGTCGTCTCTGCCGCCGTCTGCCTCTGTTCTTCGTCAGGTTCTTACTCTTCCGTCGTCTACTGGTCTTCCGTTACAGTCTGGCTCACCGCTGCCTGCTCCTTCTCCTTACACTGAGCAGACTGGTAGTCCTGCTGAGCGTCGTGAGCCTGCGTCGCGTCCTGTTTCGCCTGTTCGTCCTGGTCGTACCGGTCGTCGTGTTCCTCGTTCGCGTCAGCCGGCTGTCCCCAGCGCACACCTTGTAGTCCGTCGTCCTTCCTCTGCTCCGCCGCCTGTTCCTCTGCCTTCTCCTCCTGCGTCCTCTCTGCCTGCCGTTCCGGACCCTGAGTCTGACCGGTTTCGTACTGAGCACCCTACTGTCACGCGTCTCCTAGCCACTGTTGTCACTGACCCGTCGTTTGAGTCTACTGCTGCGTCTGCCTTGGTCGCTGAGCTTGTTGACTTTGCTGCTGCCTGTCGTCTAGACTACGCCGCTAGTCTTGTTGCTGAGTCTGAGTCTGTCTGTCCTCCGTCCGTCGGGGGTGAGTGTGCTCTTAGCACGGACGTCCTTGAGGACAGGCAGGAGGAGTTCCAGTGTCTTGCTGCTGCTTTACCTCATCTTGTGTCCTCGCTACTTGCCCCTGAGGGAGACCCGGATGCACCAGACATCCCGACCCCGCGCTCTTACGCAGAGGCGATAGAGGGTCCCTACTCCTCTCAGTGGCAGGCAGCCATGGACGCAGAGATGGCTTCCTGGAAGTCCACAGGCACCTACGTTGACGAGGTTCCCCCACCTGGGGCGAACATCGTCAGTGGCATGTGGATTTTCAGGGTGAAGCGGCCGCCGGGTTCTCCGCCTATCTTCAAGGCGCGTTACGTGGCTCGAGGCTTCAGTCAGCGAGAGGGAGTTGACTTCTTCCATACCTTCTCCCCCACCCCGAAGATGACCACTCTTCGGGTGCTGCTGCACGTTGCTGCTCACCGTGACTACGAGCTTCACTCTCTTGACTTCAGCACAGCTTTCCTGCAGGGCAGCCTGCACGAGGAGATCTGGCTGCGCCGCCCCCCGGGCTTCACTGGGTCGTTCCCTCCTGGTACCTAGTGGAGCCTCCGGCGGCCGGTCTACGGTCTCCGCCAGGCGCCACGTGAGTGGCACGACACACTGAGGACTACGCTTGCGGCTCTTGGGTTCGCGCCTTCTACTGCTGACCCGTCGCTGTTTCTGCGCACCGACACTTCACTGCCGCCGTTCTACATCCTCGTGTACGTCGACGACTTGGTTTTTGCCACTGCTGACACTGAGGCTCTCGCCCACGTGAAGTCGGAGCTGCAGAAGAGACACACGTGCACAGACTTGGGTGAGCTGCACAGCTACCTTGGCTTGCAGATCACCCGGGACAGAGCACGTCGCACCATCACCTTGACTCAGTCACACATGGTGCAGCAGGTCCTTCAGCGCTTCGGCTTCACCTGGTCTTCAGCACAGGCCACTCCTCTGGCTACAGGTCACACGCTCTCTGCTCCACCTTCGGACGAGTCTGTAGAGCCGAGTGGTCCTTACCCAGAGCTAGTCGGCTGCCTCATGTACCTGATGACTTGCACTCGACCTGACCTCGCGTACCCTCTTGGTCTCCTGGCTCGCTACGTGGCTCCTGGTCGGCACCGACCTGAGCACATGGCTGCTGCTAAGAGGGTACTGCGCTACTTGTGCAGCACATCAGGCATGGGGCTAGTGCTTGGAGGGACGAGCCCAGTTGTCCTCACTGGGCACTCAGACGCTTCCTGGGTTGACGACCTGGCTACTCAGCGGTCGTCACAGGGTTACACCTTCAGCCTTGGCTCTGGTTCAGTTTCGTGGCGTTCTACACGCTCGTCTTCAGTTCTCAGCTCCAGTTGTGAGGCTTGTCAAACATTATATGTTTATATGATTGTAGGCTGTAGTGGGTTACACCTTAGGGGGTACACTAGATTAGGGTTTCCTACTTGTATCCAACTTTGTGCTAGTACAGTCATTCCTGTCTGTTGATTCCGACATGGTTTCAGAGCAGGTCCTTCGCTAGGACCGTTCTTAGGGCCCACCGCTACCTACCTACCTACCTACCGTGCGCCCTCGTGCGCCTACGCGCCTCAGTGCGCCTCCTACCTACTGCGCGCACGCAGCCCGCCAGCCAATCGCGCGCGGCTCGTTTTCTATTTTTTAACCGCGCGCGACCCGCTAGCTGCCCGCGCGCGGCTGATTTCTTTTGAGCGCGACCGGCTAGCCGCCCGTGCGCCGCTCGCACCGCTATAGCGCAGCCCGCAGCGGCCCCGCCGGCCTGCACATTGCCGCCCGCCCGCTGCAGCGCCCGCCCGCTCGTCGCCCGCTGCAGCTGCCGCCCGCTCGTCGCCCGCTGCTGCTGCCGCCCGCTCGTCGCTCGCTGCAGCTGCCGCCCGCTCGTCGCTCGCTGCTGCTGCCGCCCGCTCGTCGCCCGCTGCTGCTGCCGCCCGCTCGTCGCCCGCTGCTGCTGCCGCCCGCTCGTCGCTCGCTGCAGCTGCCGCCCGCTCGTCGCTCGCTGCTGCTGCCGCCCGCTCGTCGCCCGCTGCAGCGCCTGCCCGCTCGTCGCCCGCTGCAGCTGCCGCCCGCTCGTCGCCCGCTGCTGCTGCCGCCCGCTCGTCGCCCGCTGCGGCTGCTGCCTGCTCGTCGCCCGCTGCAGCTGCCGCTACCACGGGCCCGCCGCTGCAGCTACCGCCTGCGCGTCGCCCGCAGCCGCTCCCGCTCGTGCGCCGCGGCCGCTACCGCCCGTGCGCTCCTGTTGCGCCTGCTTCCGCTGCCGCTGCTGCACTCGCTCCCACTGCGGCCGCCGCTACTGCGCCCACTGCCGCTCCTGCCCGTGCGCATCAGCTGCTGCCGCCCGTGTGCTGACACTGCCCACAGCTTCCCTGCGGCCTCATTCTTACCGTTTCTACCGCTACTGCTACTGCCGCTATGGCTACTCCTACTGTACTTACTTTCGATGCTGAGGGCCGTCCAGTGAAGTTCGAAACCTGGCTCGATGACCTCCACCTCTTTCTACAGCTCACTGCTAAGGAGGACGTTTCACTGTACGATCACGCCCTAGGCAACGCTACTGCCCCTCCTACCACTGCTGACAGCACTCAGCGCTCACAGTGGCAGACTCGTGACGCCCACGCTCGCTTCGCTATTCGTAACTCCCTACCGATCGACGAGCGCGAGCACTTTGGCCAGCACAAAACTGCTAAAGACCCGTACACTGCTGTAGTCGCTCGCTACTCCTCCCCCGCTTCTGCCACACTAGGCCGCCTCACTCTCCCCTACCTGTTCCCCGACCTGGCCTCCTTTCAGACAGTTGCTGACCTCATCACCCACCTTAAGACCAGTGAGGCCCGCTTTCGCGCTGCTATGCCTGACGAGTTCCTCACCAGCAACCCCCCCCCGCTCTGGATCACTCTCTACCACATAGTCACCCGCCTCCCCGACTCCCTGCGCACAGTCAGGGACCACTTCCTCTCTCGCTCCCCCACTGAACTCACCATTACTCTCCTCGAGAAGGAACTGCTTGCAGCTGAGGCGAGCATCGTCGCTGTAGGCACCTCTCGTGGCGACCCCCGCACCCCGTTCTTTGAGGGGTGTTCCCCTTCCCCTCTCCTCCCCTCTGTCGCCTCTGCTGCTGCTGTCGACCTCCTTGGTGCTGAGAAGGTCGGGGCCGCGTCTGCTTCGAGCGGGCGCCGCAAGAGCAAAGGGGGCAAGGGTGGAGGTGGCGGCGGAGGAGGTGGGGGTGGAGGCGGTGGGAGTGGAGGAGCGGCTGGGGAGGCTAGTGGCGGCAGTGGGGGTGGTGACAGCAGCGGCGGGAGTGGCGGCAGGGGTGGAGGCGGCAGCGGAGGCGGAGGTGGTCGTGGCAGCGGCAGGGGTGGAGGTGGCCGAGGCGGTGGCGGCGGCAGTGGTGGTCGTGGAGGCGCTGGCGGTGGCCAGAGTCAGCAGCCCGCCCCGTCGCTTCAGGCCGCCCGTGAGTGGTATGCGCAGCGTGGCTTTACCTGCACGTACGTCATTCGCACTGGTGACCGCACTGGCCAGCAGTGTGGGAGGCCGCATCCCACACAGCGCTGTTTCGCGCGCCTTACTGACGCGTGGCGTGCCCAGTTTCCTGATGCCACTGAGCTGCCCCGCTGGGCTGATCTGGAGAAGAAGGGAGTTGATATCTGGGCTTTAGACTTTGATGCTATTCTCACTGCCATGTATGCGATGTTTACTAGTGGAGAGGGTGCTCAGTACTTGCGTGTTCCGCCCGACCCGGGCATTCAGACCAGTCCGGCTGCCGCTCTAGGTGCTAGTGAGTCTGCTGCCCCAGGTCCTGGTGAGGCTGCTGCTCTAGGTGCTAGTGAGTCCGTGCCCTCTGGTACTGAGTCGACTGCAGCACTGCACACCTTCACACTGGACTCAGGTGCTTCTTGCTGTTTCTTTCGTGACCGCACTGCCCTTGAGCCGCTTGCTCGGCCAGTTGCTGTCTCCCTAGCTGACCCCTCAGGGGGTCCGGTCGTTGCGACCTCCTCCACTGTCCTTCCTTGTCCTGCGGTCCCGTCAGGCACACTGTCAGGCCTCTACCTCCCCTCGTTCTCTACGAACTTGGTGGCAGGTAGTGCGCTCCAGGACGGGGGTGTTCACCAGTTCACCCCTGCTTACGAGCGCGTGACACACTGCACGTGTGCTCGGACGGGCCGTCACCTGGCTACCTTCACTCGGCAGCCGGGGTCGGACCTGTACACACTGACCATTGAGTCCCCTCAGGTAGCTGCGTCCGTGTCTGCGTCAGGTCAGCTGTCGGCCCCCTGCTCGTGTCGCTCTCTCGCGCACGACACCGTTCTCTGGCACCACCGACTTGGCCACCCGTCTGTGCAGCGCCTTCGTGCCATGCACAAACGGCAGCTTGTCTCTGGTCTTCCCAGGGTGCTCCCTCCCCTCCCACCCTCGCCTGCTCCTCCCTGTCTTCCCTGTGTCGAGGGGCGGCAGCGCGCCGCTCCTCACTCCTCCTCCTTTCCCCCGATGACTGCTCCCCTGCAGACGCTCCACCTGGACGTGTGGGGCCCAGCCCGCGTCCGTGGACAGGGTCAGGAGAGGTACTTCCTGATTGTTGTTGACGACTACTCTCGCTACACCACGGTCTTCCCCTTGCGCACCAAGGGTGAGGTCCCTGATGTCTTGATCCCTTGGATCAGCAGAGCTCGTCTCCAGCTCAGCGAGCGTTTCCGCTCGGACTTTCCTGTCCTGCGTTTGCACTCTGACAGAGGTGGTGAGTTCACCTCCGACCTTCTGGCAGCCTACTGTGCCGAGCACGGCATTGAGCAGTCGTTCACGCTTCCGGCCTCTCCACAGCAGAATGGGGTTGCTGAGCGCCGCATTGGCTTGGTCATGGAGGTCGCTCGTACCTCCTTGGTTCATGCGGCTGCCCCCCACTTTCTGTGGCCGTTTGCAGTCCGATACGCTGCGCATCAGCTCAACCTCTGGCCCCGTGTCTCCTTACCGGAGACTTCTCCGACACTGCGTTGGACGGGAGAGGCTGGCGATGCGTCGCGTTTTCGGGTCTGGGGATCTCGAGCTTTTGTTCGCGATACGTCCGCGGACAAGCTCTCCCGTCGAGCTGTCCCCTGTGTCTTCCTTGGCTTTGTCCCGGACGCGCCTGGCTGGCAGTTCTACCACGCCACCTCGCGTCGTGTCCTGGCCTCTCAAGACGTCACTTTTGACGAGTCCGTCCCCTACTACCGCCTCTTCCCCTACCGCACTGCCCCTCTCCCCCCCCCCGCCTCTCTTCCTCGCTCCAGGTGCTGAGGTACCAGACCCCCTCCCCCCTCAGGGTGCCGCTCCCTCAGGTGTGTCCCAGGTAGACCCGGTTGAGCCTGTCGAGGTAGCTGTTGACTCTCGTCCTGCTGGGGGTACTGAGCCTGACCGTGCGGAGCCTGGAGGTGCTGAGCCTGGGGGTGCGGAGCCTGGAGGTGCTGAGCCTGGGGGTGCGGAGTCTGGAGGTGCTGAGCCTGGAGGTGCTGCGTCTGGGGGTGCGGAGCCTGGGGGTGCGGAGTCTGGAGGTGCTGAGCCTGGGGGTGCTGCGTCTGGGGGTGCTGTGTCTGGAGGTGCTGAGCCTGAGCGTGCTACACCTGGAGGAGCCCTCTCCTCCCAGCAGCTGCAGGAGAGGTACCTACAGTACTGCCGCCTCCGGAGAGGTGCTGCTGGAGCTCGTACCAGTACTTCCCCTCCTACCCAGGAGCTCCCCCCCATTCAGCAGATCCGAGAGTGGTACGCGCGGCGCTGCAGTCTTCGGAGTGGTGCTCCTGGTGCTGAGGACCCGGGCAGTGGAGCTGCTGCTGGTGCTGAGGACCCGGGCGTTGGAGCTGCTGCTGGTGCTGAGGACCCGGGCGGTGGCACTGCTGCTGGTGCTGAGGACCCGGGCGGTGGAGCTGCTGCTGGTGCTGAGGACCCGGGCGTTGGAGCTGCTCCTGGTGCTGAGGACCCGGGCGGTGGAGCTGCTGCTGGTGCTGAGGACCCTGCTGCTGGTGTCTCTGCTCGTTCTGGAGACGCTGTGCGGCCGCGACCGTACTTCGTACCGCTCCTTCAGCAGGTTCTTGGTCAGACTCCTCCTCCTTGTCCTCCTCCCTCCGTAGAGTACCCTCCGCCTGTCCCGCCGCAGTCACAGTTACCGCCTGCCTCGCCTCTCCCTGCTCCCTCTCCTTACACTGGTCCCACGGGAGGTCTTACAGAGCGTCGTGAGCCTGAGTCTCGTCCTGCGTCGCCTGTTCGTACTGCTAGCACTGGTCGTTGTGTCCCACGTGAGCGTCCTCCTCCTGTCCCTGGCACTCACTACATGACTCTGCGTCCCTCCACTGCTCCTCAGCGTGTCCCACTGCCGTCTCCTCCCGCTTCCTCTCTTCCTACTCTTCCTGACCCGGAGTCTGACTCCCGTCGTGCTGCCAGTCCCACTGTCACGCGCCTCCTCGCTACTGTTGTCACTGACCCTACCTTTGAGTCCTCTGCTGCGTCTGCGCTGGTCGCTGAGCTGGTTGACTTTGCTGCCCGGTGTCATCTAGACTACGCTGCTAGCCTTGTCGCTGAGTCTGAGTCTGAGTCTGTCTGTCCTCCGTCCGTCGGGGGTGAGTGTGCTCTTGGCACGGACGTCCTTGAGGGCAGACAGGAGGAGTTCCAGTGCCTTGCTGCTGCTTTGCCCCGTCTCGTGTCCTTACTAGTTGCCCCTGAGGGAGACCCGGATGCTCCTGACATCCCGACCCCGCGCTCTTACGCTGAGGCGATGGCGGGTCCCTACTCCTCTCAGTGGCAGACAGCCATGGACGCAGAGATGGCTTCCTGGAAGTCCACACGCACCTACGTCGACGAGGTTCCCCCTCCTGGGGCGAACATCGTCAGTGGCATGTGGATTTTCAGGGTGAAACGGCCGCCGGGTTCTCCTCCTGTCTTCAAGGCGCGCTACGTTGCTCGAGGCTTCAGCCAGCGAGAGGGAGTTGACTTCTTTCAGACCTTCTCCCCCACCCCGAAGATGACCACTCTTCGGGTGCTGCTGCACATAGCCGCTCAGCGCGACTACGAGCTTCACTCACTTGACTTCAGCACTGCCTTCTTACAGGGCAGCCTATACGAGGAGATCTGGTTGCGTCACCCTCCTGGTTTCACTGGGTCGGTTCCTCCTGGTACCCAGTGGAGGCTCCAGCGGCCAGTCTACGGTCTCCGCCAGGCACCGCGTGAGTGGCACGACACACTGAGGACGACACTTGCGGCTCTAGGGTTCGCTCCCTCTACTGCTGACCCGTCACTGTTTCTACGCACAGACACCTCACTGCCGCCGTTCTACATCCTCGTGTACGTCGACGACCTGGTCTTTGCCACTGCTGACACCGCGGCACTCGCCCACGTGAAGTCGGAGCTGCAGAGGAGACACACGTGCACAGACCTGGGGGAACTGACGAGCTATCTTGGCTTGCGGATCACCCGGGACAGAGCACGGCGCACCATCACCTTGACTCAGTCACACATGGTGCAGCAGATCCTTCAGCGCTTCCGCTTCACGTACTCCTCGCCTCAGTCCACTCCTCTGCCTACCGGTCACTCGCTCTCAGCTCTGCCTTCGGATGAGTCCGTAGAGCCGAGTGGCCCGTATCCAGAGCTTGTGGGCTGCCTCATGTACCTGATGACCTGCACTCGACCTGACCTTGCATACCCTCTTAGCATCCTTGCACGCTATGTCGCTCCTGGCCGTCACAGGAAGGAGCACATGGATGCCGCTAAGAGGGTGTTGCGCTACTTGTGCAGTACGTCGGGCATGGGGCTAGTGCTTGGAGGGCGAGACCGAGTTGTACTTACTGGACACTCAGACGCTTCTTGGGCGGACGACCAGGCTACTCAGCGGTCGTCTCAGGGTTACACCTTCAGCCTTGGCTCCGGCTCAGTTTCTTGGCGTTCTACACGCTCTTCTTCTGTTCTCAGCTCCAGTTGTGAGGCTGAGATCTACGCCACAGCCATGGCTGCCCAGGAGCTACGCTGGCTGACCTACCTGCTGACCGACCTGGGAGAGCGGCCTCGTTCTCCTCCAGTGCTGTACGTCGACAACCAGGCTGCCATTGCCTTGTGTGAGGAGCACAGACTGGAGCACAGAACGAAGCACATCGCCCTGCGGTACTTCCTTGCTCGAGAGCTGCAGCAGCGCGGTCAGCTTTGTATTCGTCACGTGGCCACTGAGGCCAACACTGCTGATGTGTTCACCAAGGCGCTTCAGCCTTGTGACCATCAGCGCTTCTGCACTCTGCTAGGCCTTGTGCCTACTGGACCTCATTTGCTTACTTCTTGACCTTGCTTGTACTGTGATCACTATATCTATATGTATACCTGCATGTTCACTCTTGCTAGGTTGTGATCGCTGTATCTCTTGCTCTATTATAAACCTGCATGTGGACTGGTCTTGTGACCGCTTGCTTGCGCTCGGAATTTGTGTGGAATCCTTGAGATCCACCCTGAGCTTGCCTTTCTTTGCTTTGACTGGTCTCGTGACCCTGTGGTTGTCTCCCACTGCGCCTATGGGGGTGTGTCAAACATTATATGTTTATATGATTGTAGGCTGTAGTGGGTTACACCTTAGGGGGTACACTAGATTAGGGTTTCCTACTTGTATCAAACTTTGTGCTAGTACAGTCATTCCTGTCTGTTGATTCCGACAAGGCTGAGATCTACGCCACCGCCATGGCTGCACAGGAGTTACGCTGGCTCACCTACCTGCTGACTGACTTGGGAGTGTAGCCTCGTTCTCCTCCAGTGCTGTACGTCGACAACAAGGCCGCCATTGCCTTGTGTGAGGAGCACAGACTGGAGCACAGAACGAAGCACATTGCTCTGCGTTACTTCCTGGCTCGAGAGTTGCAGCAGCGAGGCCAGCTTCGTCTTCGCCACGTGGCCACTCGGGCCAACACTGCTGATAGATTTCACCAAGGCACTTCCGTCTGGTGATCATCAGCGCTTTTGTACTCTGTTGGGCCTTGTGCCTACGTTTCCACACTTGCTGTAGTCTCTGCTTGTACTGTGATCTATATATATATATGCATGCTGGCTCTTGCTAGGTAGCCATCACTGTACTGTTATTGCTGCATATATATCTCTGCATGTGAACTGGCCTTGTGGCCCTTTGCTTGTGCTCAGAATGCGTGGTGACGTTGTGATCCACCCTGAGCTTGTTTTGCTTCTCTTGACTGGTCGTGTGACCCCTTGTTCTCCCCCACTTTGCCTATGGGGGTGTGTCAAACTGTATGTGCTGCATATTGTCTAGGCTGTAGTGGGGTAGCCCATATGGGGTACAACCAAATTAGGGTTTACTACTTGTACTCCTACATCCTGCTAGTTCATTCATTCCTGCTGCTAGATTCTAACAAACGGTACTTGGACTCTTAATATGTAGCACATATGAGAGGACCCACCTTTTTTGTATAAAATATATATTATTTCTATATAATATACCATTCCCCACCCCCCCACCACGTTCTAACCTTTTAGATCTACATAATTTGACAGATATAGACATTCCAAACGTGCATGGTACCTGTACTACAGGCGCGCATGCCGACCAAACTGACCAGCGCATTACTTATGTTTGTAGAGACAGTTGGTACCATTTTCTTGCCAGTCTACTAGATTAGGCCTTGTACTTTAATAATACTAGGTTCTAACCTTTTAGATCCACATAATTTGGGAGATTTCAGAGTTTCAGCTACGCCTTGTACCTGCACACAAGCGTGCATACTGACCGAACCAACCAACGCATTATTTTCTATGTAGAAATACAACGAGTATCACATATGTTTCCCTTTTCATATATTATATACCATTCCCAACCACCCCACCACGTTCTAACCTTTTAGATCTACATAATATGACAGAAATAGACAAACCGAACGTGCATGGTACCTGTACTACAGGCGCGCATGCTGACCAAACTGACCAGCGCATTACTTATATTTGCAAAGACATTTAGTACCATTTTCTTGCCAGTCTACTAGATTAGGCCTTGTACTTTAATAATACTAGGTTCTAACCTTTTAGATCCACATAATTTAAAAGATTTCAGAGTTTCAGCTACGCCTTGTACCTGCACACAAGCGTGCATACTGACCGAACCAACCAACGCATTATTTTCTATGTAGAAATACAACGAGTATCACATATGTTTCCGTTTTCCAATATATTATACCATTCCCCACCCCCCCACCACGTTCTAACCTTCTAAATCTACATAATTTGACAGATATAGACATTCCAAACGTGCATGGTACCTGTACTACAGGCGCGCATGCTGACCAAACTGACCAGCGCATTACTTATATTTGCAGAGACATTTAGTACCATTTTCTTGCCAGTCTACTAGATTAGGCCTTGTATTTTAATAATTCTAGGTTCTAACCCTTTCGATCCACATAATTTGAGAGATTTCAGAGTTTCAGCTACGCCTTGTACCTGCACACAAGCGTGCATACTGACCGAACCGACCAACGCATTATTTTCTATGTAGAAATACAACGAGTATCACATATGTTTCCCTTTTTATATAAAATATACCATTCCCCACCCCCCCACCACGTTCTAACCTTTTAGATCTACATAATTTGACAGATATAGACATTCCAAACGTGCATGGTACCTGTACTACAGGCGCGCATGCTGACCAAACTGACCAGCGCATTACTTATATTTGCAAAGACATTTAGTACCATTTTCATGCCACTCTACTAGATTAGGCTTTGTACTTAAATAATACTAGGTTCTAACCTTTTAGATCCACATAATTTGGGAGATTTCAGAGTTTCAGCTACGCCTTGTACCTGCACACAAGCGTGCATACTGACCGAACCGACCAACGCATTATTTTCCAGGTAGAAGTACAACAAGTATCACATATGTTTCCCTTTTCCTACATAATATACCATTCCCCACCCCCCCACCACGTTCTAACCTTTTAGATCTACATAATTTGACAGATATAGACATTCCAAACGTGCATGGTACCTGTACTACAGGCGCGCATGCTGACCAAACTGACCAGCGCATTACTTATATTTGCAAAGACATTTAGTACCATTTTCTTGCCAGTCTACTAGATTAGGCCTTGTATTTTAATAATACTAGGTTCTAACCTTTTCGATCCACATAATTTGGGAGATTTCAGAGTTTCAGCTACGCCTTGTACCTGCACACAAGCGTGCATACTGACCGAACCGACCAACGCATTATTTTCTATGTAGAAATACAACGAGTATCACATATGTTTCCATTTTCCTATATAATATACCATTCCCAACCCCCCCACCACGTTTTAACCTTTTGGATCTATCCACATAATTTGACAGATACAGACATTCCAAACGTGCATGGTACCTGTACTACAGGCGCGCATGCTGACCAAACTGACCAGCGCATTACTTATATTTGCAGAGACATTTAGTACCATTTTCTTGTCAGTCTACTAGATTAGGCCTTGTATTTTAATAATACTAGGTTCTAACCTTTTTGATCCACATAATTTGGGAGATTTTAGAGTTTCAGCTACGCCTTGTACCTGCACACAAGCGTGCATACTGACCGAACCGACTAACGCATTATTTTCCATGTAGAAATTCATCGTGTATCACATATGTTTCCTTTTTTCATATATAATATACCATTCCCCACCCCCCCACCACGTTCTAACCTTTTAGATCTACATAATTTGACAGATATAGACATTCCAAACGTGCATGGTGCCTGTGCTACATGCGCGCATGCTGACCAAACTGACCAGCGCATTGCTTATTTTTGCAAAGACATTTAGTACCATTTTCTTGCCAGTCTACTAGATTAGGCCTTGTACTTTAATAATACTAGGTTCTAACCTTTTCGATCCACATAATTTGAGAGATTTCAGAGTTTCAGCTACGCCTTGTACCTGCACACAAGCGTGCATACTGACCGAACCGACCAACGCATTATTTTCTATGTAGAAATACAACGAGTATCACATATGTTTCCCTTTTCCTATATAATATACCATTCCACAACCTCCCACCACGTTCTAACCTTTTAGATCTACATAATTTGACAGATATAGACATTCCAAACGTGCATGGTACCTGTACTACAGGCGCGCATGCTGACCAAACTGACCAGCGCATTACTTATATTTGCAAAGACATTTAGTATTATTTTCTTGCCAGTCTACTAGATTAGGCCTTGTATTTTAATAATACTAGGTTCTAACCTTTTCGATCCACATAATTTGGGAGATTTCAGAGTTTCAGCTACGCCTTGTACCTGCACAGGAGCGTGCATAGTGACCGAACCAACCAACACATTATTTTCCACGTAGAAATACAACGAGTATCACATATGTTTCCCTTTTCCTATATAATATACCATTCCCCAACCCCCCACAATGTTCTAACCTTTTAGATCTACATAATTTGACAGATATAGACATTCCAAACGTGCATGGTACCTGTACTATAGGCGCGCATGCTGACCAAACTGACCATCACATTACTTATATTTGCAAAGACATTTAGTACCATTTTCTTGCCAGTCTACTAGATTAGGCCTTGTATTTAATTATACTAGGTTCTAACCTTTTCGATCCACATAATTTGGGAGATTTCAGAGTTTCAGCTACGCCTTGTACCTGCGCACAATCGTGCATACTGACCGAACCGACCAACACATTGGTGGTGTTCTCTAGGCACTGGCGAAGGGGGAGCGAGGGGAAATAGGAATCTTCCCCTGTCTGCGTTTTTTGGTCAAGACGTCGGTCAGCTCGTAAAATCGTGCCGAGCCTCCTATTTTTTATAGTCACAATAGGCTCCAATAGGCTTCAATGTGCCTAGAGCCAAAGATAGAGTGCGCAGTCAGATTTCTGCACAGCGGCTTTAAACAATCATAGCGATCTGCTCACAACTCCAAATGACCTCATTCAACTTGGATCTGGAGCGTCTCAACGTCGCCTACACTAGGCAATTTAGATCGCACGATTTCATTAAGAAATGACGACACAGCGTCAGATTGAACGAATGGCACTATGGCAGCAACATAGTCTTAGAAACACAGAGTTACGAACAATTAGGAAGAGTTACGAGTTGGGAAGGACTCCCAGCTCCTACAAACCCCAAGAGCCGAGGTACAGTGATGGGGAACAGTGCCACACTGTCCCCAACCAAGAAGGGTCTCGAAACTACCCTTCACAAGGGCCTACACCAACTAAAATGTTACACTACACTTTGTAATGTAACTATCTTCAATATCTTGAGGTGTAGCCTTTTGGCGAGCTTCGAAAACACTTGAAGCTTGAACCAAGGCTCGGGTTCTTCATCACAAAACTCATCCTTGAGTTCTTGATAGGTCTGCTGCACACACCTGCGACACGCCGAACGTTCGACACAGGACAAAATAGAAACCGCGCACGACAAAATAGAAACCGCGCGGGACACACAAAATGACCGCGTAATACGCGGCTAGCGATAACTCGCTATTGACTCGACACACACACTCGACATTATGACCCATCATTCACACACCATTATAAGCATGAAACATATATTTATTTCATGCACACATACCACTCCATGCACACACGCATGCACGCACACGCACACGGACAACAAGCCGAGTGCAAACCGTAGGGTTGCACCAACAAACTCCCCCTCGGGTTGTTGGCCTCAGGAACTTGCTCTCTCAGTTCAGAGCCATCCCAGCCAGCTTGCAACACTTCCAATGCTGCTGCTCCACCAGCCTCTTGGTCATCATGTCAGCTGGCTGCCCCGTCGTCTTCACGTAACGCAGCTCAACTTCACCCGCGGCCACCATGCTCCTCGTCCAATGCCACTTCACCCTCATGTGCTTTGTCAGGCCGTGTAGCACAGGGTTCTTGGCTAGAGCTATGGCTCCCTGGCTGTCACAGTAGAGTGGGGTAGGTCCTTGCTGCTCCTCCCCCAATTCAGCCAACAAACGCCGCTGCCACACAATCTCCCGTACGGCACGGAAGAGTGCCATGTACTCGGACTCCACCGAGCTCAATGCTTGGTCCACCTGCTTCTTGCTCTCCCAAGCAGTTGGGCCTCCACCAACACAGCAGATGAAGCCTCCCACACTAGTCATGTCCTCCAATTCCGATGCATATGAAGCATTCGAGTAAGCGGTGAGGAACAACCGCTCGGGTTCCACACCATCCGCGCCCTTTTGGCGCCTTTGTGCCGCTGCCGAATATTGCAGCCCAACCGTCGGTGTTTGGCCAAGATACTTGGCCACCCTCATTCCAGCTGCTACCTGCTCCTCATTAGG
Source organism: Closterium sp. Yama58-4 (assembly GCA_947470075.1). Taxonomy (NCBI): domain Eukaryota; kingdom Viridiplantae; phylum Streptophyta; class Zygnematophyceae; order Desmidiales; family Closteriaceae; genus Closterium; species Closterium sp. Yama58-4. The sequence continues at coordinate 131,690 of CANIUD010000399.1, read as the reverse complement.
GCATTGCACAACCCTTGCCAGCTGCCCGGTAGCAAACGCGACATCCGGTCGTGTGTTGACTGCCGCGTACATGAGGCTGCCCACCAATGAGTGAAAACGGCGCCTCTCCTCTTCTCCAACACTCTCCTCCTCTGGTCCCTTCACACACTTGAACCCAGAGGGGAATGGAGTAGCCACATGGCCTTCACTCTGCCCAAAGTTGGCAGCCAATGCCTCCAGGTACTTCCGTTGGTGCACCCGCATGCACCGCTTCTCCACGTCTCGTTCGATGTGGAGCCCGAGGTAGAAGTTCACGTCCCCGAGGGACTTGCACTTGAACTTTGTCAGAATAACTGAGCAGGAATGAATGAACTAGCACAGAGTTTGGTACAAGTAGGAAACCCTAACTTTGTGTACCCCCTAAGGTGTAACCCACTACAGCCTACACAATATAAACATACAATGTTTGACACACCCCCATAGGCGCAGTGGGAGACAACCACAGGGTCACAAGACCAGTCAAAGCAAAGCAAAGCAAGCTCAGGGTGGATCTCAAGGATTCCACACAAATTCCGAGCACAAGCAAGCGGTCACAAGACCAGTTCACATGCAGGTTTATAACAAAGCAAGAGATACAGTGATCACAACCTAGCAAAAGTAAACAAGTAGGCATATATATATAGTGATCACAGTACAAGCAAGGTCAAGAGGTAAGCAAGTGAGGCCCAGTAGGTACAAGGCCTAGCAGAGTGCAAAAGCGCTGATGGTCACGAGACTGAAGCGCCTTGGTGAACACATCAGCAGTGTTGGCCTCCGTGGCCACGTAACGCAGACAAAGCTGACCACGCTGCTGCAGCTCTCGAGCAAGGAAGTACCGCAGAGCGATGTGCTTCGTTCTGTGCTCCAGTCTGTGCTCCTCACACAAGGCAATGGCAGCCTTGTTGTCGACGTACAGCACTGGAGGAGAACGAGGCCGCTCTCCGAGGTCGGTCAGCAGGTAGGTCAGCCAGCGTAGCTCCTGAGCAGCCATGGCTGTGGCGTAGATCTCAGCCTCACAACTGGAGCTGAGAACAGAAGAAGAGCGAGTAGAACGCCAAGAAACTGAGCCAGAGCCAAGGCTGAAGGTGTAACCCTGGGACGACCGCTGAGTAGCCTGGTCGTCTGCCCAAGAAGCGTCTGAGTGCCCTGTGAGAACAACCCAGTCTCGCCCTCCAAGCACAAGCCCCATGCCCGACGTACTGCACAAGTAGCGCAACACCCTCTTAGCAGCATCCATGTGCTCCTTCCGGTGACGGCCAGGAGCGACATAGCGTGCTAGGATGCTAAGAGGGTATGCAAGGTCAGGTCGAGTGCAGGTCATCAGGTACATGAGGCAGCCCACAAGCTCTGGATACGGGCCACTCGGCTCTACGGACTCATCCGAAGGCAGAGCTGAGAGCGAGTGACCGGTAGGCAGAGGAGTGGACTGAGGCGAGGAGTACGTGAAGCGGAAGCGCTGGAGAACCTGCTGCACCATGTGTGACTGAGTCAGGGTGATGGTGCGCCGTGCTCTGTCCCGGGTGATCCGCAAGCCAAGATAGCTCGTCAGCTCACCCAGGTCTGTGCACGTGTGTCTCCTCTGCAGCTCCGACTTCACGTGGGCGAGTGCCGCGGTGTCAGCAGTGGCAAAGACCAAGTCGTCGACGTACACGAGGATGTAGAACGGTGGCAGCGAGGTGTCGGTGCGTAGAAACAGCGACGGGTCAGCAGTAGAGGGAGCGAACCCAAGAGCCGCAAGTGTCGTCCTCAGTGTGTCGTGCCACTCACGTGGCGCCTGGCGGAGACCGTAGACCGGCCGCTGAAGCCTCCACTGGGTGCCAGGAGGAACTGACCCAGTGAAGCCAGGGGGGCGGCGTAGCCAGATCTCCTCGTGCAGGCTGCCCTGCAAGAAAGCAGTGCTGAAGTCAAGAGAGTGAAGCTCGTAGTCGCGGTGAGTGGCTATGTGCAGCAGCACCCGAAGAGTAGTCATCTTCGGGGTGGGGGAGAAAGTCTGAAAGAAGTCAACTCCCTCTCGCTGACTGAAGCCTCGAGCCACGTAGCGCGCCTTGAAGACAGGCGGAGAACCCGGCGGCCGCTTTACCCTGAAAATCCACATGCCACTGACGATGTTCGCCCCAGGAGGGGGAACCTCGTCTACGTAGGTGCCTGTGGACTTCCAGGAAGCCATCTCTGCGTCCATGGCTGTCTGCCACTGAGAGGAGTAGGGACCCGCCATCGCCTCAGCGTAAGAGCGTGGGGTCGGGATGTCTGGTGCATCCGGATCTCCCTCAGGGGCAACTAGCAAGGACACGAGACGGGGCAAAGCAGCAGCAAGGCAGTGGAACTCCTCCTGTCTGTCCTCAAGGACGTCCGTGCCGAGGGCACACTCACCCCCGACGGACGGAGGACAGGCAGACGCAGACTCAGACTCAGCGACAAGGCTGGCAGCGTAGTCTAGGCGACAGCGAGCAGCAAAGTCAACCAACTCAGCGACCAGAGCAGACGCAGCAGAGGACTCAAAGGTCGGGTCAGTGACAACTGTAGCGAGGAGACGCGTAACAGTGGGACTGGCAGCACGACGGGAGTCAGACTCCGGGTCAGGAAGAGTAGGAAGAGAGGACGCAGGAGGAGACGGCAGCGGGACACGCTGCGGAGCAGTGGAGGGACGCAGAGTCATGTAGTGAGTGCCAGGGACAGGAGGAGGATGCTCACGTGGGACACGACGACCAGTGCGAGCAGTACGAACAGGCGACGCAGGACGAGACTCAGGCTCACGACGCTCTGTAAGACCTCCTGTGGGACCAGCGTAAGGAGAGGGAGCAGGGAGAGGCGAGGCAGGCGGTAACTGTGACTGCGGCTGGACAGGCAGAGGACACTCGACGGAGGGAGGAGGACTAGGAGGAGGAGCCTGACCAAGAACCTGCTGAAGGAGCGGTACGAAGTACGGTCGCGGCCGCGCAGCGTCTCCAGAAGCAGCAGGGACACCAGTGGCAGCCCCAACGCCCGAGTCCTCAGCACCAGTAGGAGCTCCAACGCCCGAGTCCTCAGCACCAGCAGCAGCGCCACCGGTCGGGTCCTCAGCACCAGCAGCAGCTCCAACGCCCGGGTCCTCAGCACCAGCAGCAGGGCCACCGGTCAGGTCCTCAGCACCAGCAGCAGCACCACCGGTCGGGTCCTCAGCACCAGCAGCAGCTCCAACGCCCGGGTCCTCAGCCCCAGCAGCAGCTCCAGCCCCCGGGTCCTCAGCACCAGCAGCAGCTCCAGCGTCCGGGTCCTCAGCACCAGCAACAGCACCACCGCTCGGGTCCGCAGCACCAGGAGCACCACTACGAAGACTGCAGCGCCGCGTGTACCACTCGCGGATCACCTGAATGGGGGGGAGCTCCTGGGTAGGAGGGGAAGTACCGGGACGAGCTCCAGAAGCACCTCTCCGGAGGCGGCAGTACTCGAGGTACCTCTCCTGCAGCTGCTGGGAGGAGAGGGCTCCTCCAGGTGGAGCACGCTCAGGCTCAGCACCCCCAGACTCAGCACCCCCAGACTCAGCACCCCCAGACTCAGCACGTCCAGACTCAGTACCTCCAGGCTCCGCACCTCCAGGCTCCGCACCTCCAGGCTCCGCACCTCCAGGCTCAGCACCCCCAGGCTCCGCACCTCCAGGCTCAGCACCCCCAGGCTCCGCACCCTCAGACGCAGCACTCCCAGGCTCAGCACCCCCAGACGCAGGACGCGAGTCAACAGCTACCTCGACAGGCTCACCCGGGTCTACCTGGGACACACCTGAGGGAGCGGCACCCTGAGGGGGGAGGGGGTCTGGTACCTCAGCACCTGGAGCGAGGAAGAGAGGCGGGGGGGGGGGAGCGGGGCAGTGCGGTAGGGGAAGAGGCGGTAGAAGGGGACGGACTCGTCAAAAGTGACGTCCTGAGAGGCCAGAACCCGGCGCGAGGTGACGTGGTAAAACTGCCATCCAGGCGCGTCGGGAACAAAGCCAAGAAAGACACAGGGAACAGCGCGACGCGAGAGCTTGTCCGCGGACGTGTCGCGGACAAAAGCTCGAGATCCCCAGACCCGGAAACGCGACGCATCGCCAACCTCTCCCGTCCACCGTAGAGTCGGGGAAGTCTCCGGCAAGGAGACACGGGGCCAGAGGTTGAGCTGATGCGCTGCGTACCGGACCGCAAACGGCCACAGAAAGTGGGGAGCAGCCGCATGGGTCAGGGAGGTACGAGCGACCTCCATGACCAAGCCAATGCGGCGCTCAGCGACCCCATTCTGCTGTGGAGAGGCCGGAAGCGTGAACGACTGCTCAATGCCGTGCTCAGCACAGTAGGCTGCCAAGAGGTCGGAGGCGAACTCACCACCTCTGTCAGAGTGCAAGCGCAGGACAGGAAAGTCCGAGTGAAAGCGCTTGCCTAGCTGGAGACGGGCTCGGCTGATCCAGGGGATCAAAACACCAGGGACGTCACCCTTGGCGCGCAAGGGGAAGACCGTGGTGTAGCGCGAGTAGTCGTCAACAACTATCAGGAAGTACCTCTCCTGACCCTGACCACGGACGCGGGCTGGGCCCCACACGTCCATGTGGAGCGTCTGCAAGGGAGCAGTCGTCGGGGGAAAGGAGGAGGAGTGAGGAGCGGCGCGCTGCCGCCCCTCGACACAGGGAATGCAGTCAGGAGCAGGGGAGTCGGGAAGGGGAGGGAGCACCCTGGGAAGACCAGCAACAAGGTCCCGTTTGTGCATGGCCCGAAGGCGCTGCACAGACGGGTGACCAAGGCGGTGGTGCCAGAGGACAGTCTCATGCGCCAGAGAGCGACATGAGCAGGGGGCGGACAGCTGACCTGACGCAGACGCAGACGCAGACGCAGCTACCTGAGGGGACTCAGTGGTCAGTGTGTACAGGTCCGACCCCGGCTCCCGAGTGAAAGTAGCCAGGTGGCGGCCCGTCCGAGCACACGTGCAATGTGTCACACGCTCGTAGGCAGGGGTGAACTGGTGAACACCCCCGTCCTGCAGAGCACAGCCCGCCACCAAGTTCGTAGAGAACGAGGGGAGGTAGAGACCTGAGAGCGTGCCGGACGGAACCGCTGGACACGGAAGTGTAGTGGAGGAGGTCGCAATGACCGGACCCCCTGAGGGGTCAGCAAGAGAGACAGCAACCGGCCGAGCTAGTGGCTCAAGGACAGTGCGGTCACGAAAGAAAGAGCGAGAAGCACCTGAGTCCAGTGTGAAGGTGTGCAGTGCTGCAGTCGACTCAGTACCAGGGGGCACAGACGCACTAGCACCTAGGGCAGCTGCTGCAGCAGGACCTGTGGGAGCAGACACACTAGCACCTAGAGCAGCAGCTGGGCTGGCCTGAATGCCCGGGTCGGGCGGAACACGCAAGTACTGAGCACCCTCTCCACTAATAGACATTGCATACATGGCAGTGAGAATAGCATCAAAGTCTAGAGCCCAGATATCAACACCCCTCTTTTCCAGATCAGCCCAGCGCGGCAGCTCAGTGGCGTCAGGAAACTGGGTGCGCCACGCGTCGTTGAGGCGCGCGAAGCAGCGCTGCGTCTGGTGCGCCCTCCCACACGTCTGGCCAGTGCGGTCGCCTGTGCGAATAACGTACGTGCAGGTAAAGCCGCGCTGCGCATACCACTCACGGGCGGCCTGAAGCGTCGGGGCAGGCTGCTGACTCTGGCCTCCGCCCGTGCCTCCACGACCACCACCTCCTCCGCCTCCGCCCCGGCCACCTCCACCCCTGCCGCTGCCACGACCACCTCCGCCTCCGCCGCCGCCTCCGCCGCCGCCTCCGCCCCTGCCACCACTCCCACCGCTGCTGTCACCTCCCCCACTGCCGCCACTAGCCTCCCCAGTCGCGCCTCCACCGCCACCACCTCCACCCCCGCCTCCTCCGCCGCCACCCCCACCCCTGCCCCCCTTGCTCCTGCGGCGCCCGCCCGAAGCAGACGCAGTCCCGACCTTCTCAGCACCAAGGAGGTCGACAGCAGCAGCAGAGGCGACAGAGGGGAGGAGGGGGGAAGGGGAACACCCCTCAAAGAAGGGGCCGCGAGGGTCGCCACGAGAGGTGCCTACAGCGACGATACTGGCCTCAGCTGCAAGCAGTTCCTTCTCGAGGAGGGCTACGGTGAGCTCGGTGGGGGAGCGAGAGAGGAAGTGGTCCCTGACTGCGCGCAGAGAGTCAGGGAGGCGAGTGACGATGTGGTAGAGAGTGATCCAGAGCGGGGGGGGTTGCTAGCGAGGAACTCGTCAGGCATGGCAGCGCGAAAGCGGGCCTCACTAGTCTTAAGGTGGGTGATGAGGTCTGCGACAGTGTGAAAGGAGGCCAGGTCGGGGAACAGGTAGGGGAGAGTGAGGCGGCCTAGCGTGGCAGAAGCGGGTGAGGAGTAGCGGGCAACGACAGCGGTGTACAGTTCCTTAGCAGTCTTGCACTGGCCGAAGTGCTCGCGCTCATCTAGCGGCAGGGAGTTGCGTATGGCGAAGCGAGCGTGCGCGTCACGGGTCTGCCACTGTGAGCGCTCAGTGGGGGGAGCAGTAGTAAGAGGGGCAGTAGCGTGGCCGAGAGCATGGTCGTACAGAGAAATATCCTCCTTGGCCGTGAGCTGTAGGAACAGGTGCAGGTCATCGAGCCAGGTTTCGAACTTCACTGGACGGCCCTCGGCGTCGAAAGCTAGAACGGGAGGGCTAGCCATAGCGATAGTAGCAGTAGCAGCAGTAGTAGACAGAGTAGGGCCGCTGTAGCTGTAAAGACGCACTAGCAGGAGTCGCAGGGGCGCACGGGCTGCGGTGGTAGGCCGGCAGTAGCGGCGTGCGGTGGCGGCTGCAGGTGCGGACAGTCAGTAGCGGCGGGCCGGCAGCGAGGGCGTGCGGCGGCGGCTGCGGGTGCGCACGGGCGGCAGCGGCGGGCCGGCAGGCGAGGGCGTGCGGCGGCAGCTGCGGGTGCGCACGGGCGGCAGCGGCGGGCCGGTAGCGGGTGCGTGCGGCGGCGGCTGCGGGTGCGCACGGGCGGCAGCGGCGGGCCGGCAGGCGAGGGCGTGCGGCGGCAGCTGCGGGTGCGCACGAGCGGCAGCGGCGGGCCGGCAGCAGGCTGCGTGCGGGCCGCGCAAGCAGCGCGCGGGCCGGCAGCGGGTAGCGGGCGGTTCGCGGGCGGCGTGCAGGCCGCGCGGGCGGTTCGCGGGCGGTTCGCGGGCGGTTCGCGGGCGGTTCGCGGGCGGTTCGCGGGCGGCGCGCAGGCCGCGCGGGCGGTTCGCGGGCGGTTCGCGGGCGGTTCGCGGGCGGCGCGCAGGCCGCGCGGGCGGTTCGCGGGCGGTTCGCGGGCGGCGCGCAGGCCGCGCGGGCGGTTCGCGGGCGGTTCGCTAGAGGGCCAACGGGGCCGGTAGGTGCGATCGCAATCGACGGGGCCAGCGGGGCCGGGAAAAAAAAAGGTAACGCTCGCGAGGGCGCTACGGGGGAGACGCTAAGAACGCGCTCCGGTAGGTAGGTAGGTATCGTACGGTGGGCCCTAAGAACAGTCCTAGCGAAGGACCTGCTCTGAAACCATGTCAGAATAACTGAGCAGGAATGAATGAACTAGCACAGAGTTTGGTACAAGTAGGAAACCCTAACTTTGTGTACCCCCTAAGGTGTAACCCACTACAGCCTACACAATATAAACATACAATGTTTGACAAACTTGTCTTGAAGTTTCAGCATCACCTCCTTCACAAGGTCAGAGGAGGGTGAGAAGATCAGGATGTCGTCCACGTACACCACCATGAAGCTCCTCTGCTCCCCCTCGCCAAGCATGAACAAGGAGTGATCGGCCGTTGAGGGAGTGAAGCCGATCTCCTCCAACACTTCGCGCAGCTTCAGGTACCACTGCCTAGGGGCCTGCTTCAGCCCATAGAGGGCCTTCTTCAGCTTCCACACTCTGCCACTACCATCATCAAACCCCTCTGGCTGTGCCATGAAAATCTCCTCCTCAAGGATTCCGTTGAGGAACGCCGTGACGATGTCTAGCTGCTTCACCACCCAACCTTTGATCGCGGCTCCCGCAAGGAGGGTTCGCAGCGTCGTCGGCTTCACCATAGGAGCAAACAGCTCCTTGTAGTCCACATTCTCCTTCTGCTGGTACCCCTTGGCCACCAGCCTAGACTTGTAACGCTCGATCTTGCCGTCGGCGTCGGACTTGATCTTGAAGAGCCACTTGGACGTAATCGCCGTACGCCCCTCCGGTAGCTCCACCAACTCGTACGTGTCATTCTCCTCAATGCTCTTCAGCTCACTCTCCATTGCCTTCTTCCACTCCTCAGCATCACCACTCTCCAAGGCCTCCTTGAGAGTTGCTGGTTCCCCCGGCATCTCCACCGGAGAGAAGAATGCGAAGGCACACTCCTCGTAGTCACTCTCCTCGTCATCTCCAACCATCATTGCCGCTCCAGCTAGGGCCGTCTTGCCCTGCTTCCCCGGCGCATCATAGGTCAGCCTATTAGGGGCTTGGACTCTCCTCTTGCCCCTTCCTTCCTCCTCAGCTGCAGGGACTTGAAGGCCTTGGCGTTGCTGCGGTGTAGCTCGGTTCCGTGGAGCACTCGTAGTGCGGGAAGGGAGTGTCGGTGCACGCTCGCTCACTTGCTGCACCTCCTCCTCCTCCTCTTCCTCTGCATCCTTGGCCTCCTCTCCCCCATTCACAAGGGAAGATTGCCTTGTGGTGGTGCTGCCGCTGCTCAGCTCCAATGGCAGCTCCACGTGCTCCAAGCCGGAACTCTTCACCTCCCCAAACCGCACGCCTATCTTCGCCTCATTCTCCGCCTTCCAATCCTTGTACATGAAGTTCTCCATGAACTTGCAGTCCCTGCTCACCATGAACTTCTTGGTGAATGGGTCCCAAAGAAGCCACCCTTTGCTGTTTTGAGCCATGCCCAAGTGCACGGCCCACACCGCCTTGGCACCAAGCTTGTTGTGCCGAAGATGCTTAGGCACGAGCGCCATGCACATGCACCCGAACACCCGAAGCATATCCACCTTTGGCTTCCTTCCAAGCCACTCCACATAGGGCACCCATTTGTCTGCTCCCACATGAGTCAAAACTCTGTTCTTGGCCACACACGCGCTCCGCACCGCATCAGGCCAGAAATAGTCGGGTAGCCCGGCTTCAATGAGCAACCCGCGTGCCGCCTCCGTGATTGTGCGGTTCGCCCTCTCGGCGATGCCGTTCATTGCAGGGGAGTATGGCATGGTGAGGGAGTGCCGAATGCCATTCTTCTTCAGCCACAACCCAAAATCCTTGCTCAGGAACTCTCCCCCTCGATCGGTGCGGATCGACTTCACAAGTCGGTCTTGTTGCCGCTCCACCATCGGCAAAAAGTCGGTCTTCAACGTTTCAGCAACGTCGCTCTTCTTAGCCAGCACGTACACCCAGGTCATGCGGGTGTAGACGTCGACGATGGTGAGGAAATATTCAGCTCCAGCAGCTCCAAGCTTCAGGGGGCCCACCACGTCCATCACCACCTCATCAAGTGGTGCCTTTGCCGTTGCCTCCGAACTAGGGAACGGAAATCGGGTGAACTTGGCTTGCAAGCACGTTGGGCAGCCAAGCACCTCATCGGGCTCCCCCTTCACACGTATGCCAGCAACCATCTCATTCTTCACTAGCTGCTGCAAGATGGGTAGGGCCACATGCCCCATTCGCCGATGCAAGGTGAGCCAATCACACTCCCCCGTAGCCGAAGTCGGATTGGAGAATGCCGCGCTCGCAATAGCGCCCCACATACTCTCTCCGTACTCCTCCTTCGCTGCTGCCTTGGGGTTCTCCTCACCCTTGTGCTGCTCCTTGGCTGCTGCACCACTCTCCTTATGGTCACACAGCTTGCTGGTCACTCCAGGTTTGCTCTTCTTGAGCTCGTTCTCCTTAGCACGACCGTTCGCGCCATCGCCGCAACCAACCGCTTCATCCTTGGTGTTGGCGGTTGCTGCCACTTGCCTCTCCTTAGGCATGGGGACCACAGGGATCTGCCACATCTTGTTGTAGACATCCCTATCCTCATGAAGGTCCCAAAGAATCCGGTCGCCAATCCTTGCGGTGTAGGTCTTGGCTCCCTTCGAGTTCGTGTCCATGCCGGCCTTCGCCAATCGCCGCACGGAAATCAGGTTCGCAGCAAGGCTGGGCACCCAAAGCACGTTCTTGAGGCCCACCATCCTTCCATCAGCACCCTTGAACATGGCCTTGCCCATGCCTTTCACCTCTGCTCGCTGCCCCAAAGCCGATGTGACATGCTTCACCGGTGACGGCTCGAGTTCGGTGAGCAAGTCGGGGCGAGGTGTCATGCTATAGGTAGCGCCGCTATCAATCACCCAAAAGTCCAGGGGGTGTAGGGTCACCTTCCCCACAGCTGCTGGCTCCTCAAGGTCTTCATCCTTCTCTGGACCAGCTGGTACTTGCGTCGACACGAAGTAGAATAGGCCCGGGTACCGATCGTCACTCCGGTCCTTGTCGTTATCTTCGTTCTTCATGTTCGCGGCTCCACCTCCGCGACCGCCACGGCCTCCACGGCTTCTGCCTCTCCCTCCTCCTGCTCCTCCACCCTCTTGGCCTTGAGCAGGGGTCCATCCTTCAGGGAGCTTGTAGCAATCGCGCCACATGTGTCCGGTCTTGCCGCAATAGTGACATTCGCCATCAAAACGTCCGCGACCGCGCCCGTAGCTTTTGTCGTGGTTGCCGTATCCGCCACTCCCGCGGCCTCCGCCGAAGTTGCTGCCACCAAATCTTCCTCCCCCTCGTCCTCTGCCTCTTCCTCGGCCATATCCACGGCCGACGCTCGCTGCCCCAGCGCCATCCGCGCTCGCCAACTCACGGCGGTGGAAGTCCTCTTGAAGGATAGCTCGCTTCACGTCTTCAAGCGAGAGGCGGGTCAGGTCACGATTCAAATTGATGATGAGCGAGGACCACGACTCGGGGAGTAGGGCCAGCAACTTGGTCTTCTTTTGGAGCTCACTGTAGTTCAAATCAGCTCCCTCAAGCCGCGTCAACAAGTCGAAGAATTTCTGCACCCCGTCTTCCACGGGTTCATCTTCCTCAATTCGTAGCGTCGCCATTTGCCGTTCCAACACCACAGCTACCGCCGCTGTTGCAGGAGCATGTACACCCTTGAGAGCAGCCCATGCCTTTGGTCCCTTCTCTGGTTCACGCTGAAAAGGCTTGATGTGACGGATTTGAGTGCTCCCCAACGCTTGCCCAAGTAGGAGGTAGCCTTGTGCGCTCTTCCGCACCCACGGGCTCTTCTCCGGGTCGTTCTCGGGACGCTTCTCCGTTCCTTCCATCACCTCCAGCAGATCATAGTGGTCAAACACGTTCTCCATTCTGAAGGACCACTCAGCAAAGTTGTCGCCGTTGAACTTGTCAAGCCCGAACACTCTTGGCTCATCCCTTGAAGGCCCAAGAGTTGGTTGCACGGGCGCCACGGCTGAATCACGGGCTTGGCCTTGTGCTTGGGCTTCTCCATTGCCTCCAGCACCTCTGCCACCCCTCTCTTCAGGTCCAGCCATCGTCGTAGCTGCTCCAAGGGGCTCTGATACCACTTGTTATAGTCACAATAGGCTCCAATAGGCTTCAATGTGCCTAGAGCCAAAGATAGAGTGCGCAGTCAGATTTCTGCACAGCGGCTTTAAACAATCATAGCGATCTGCTCACAACTCCAAATGACCTCATTCAACTTAAATCTGGAGCGTCTCAACGTCGCCTACACTAGGCAATTTAGATCGCACGATTTCATTAAGAAATGACGACACAGCGTCAGATTGAACGAACGGCACTATGGCAGCAACATAGTCTTAGAAATACAGAGTTACGAACAATTAGGAAGAGTTACGAGTTGGGAAGGACTCCCAGCTCCTACAAACCCCAAGAGCCGAGGTACAGTGATGGGGAACAGTGCCACACTGTCCCCAGCCAAGAAGGGTCTCGAAACTACCCTTCACAAGGGCCTACACCAACTGAAATGTTACACTACACTTTGTAATGTAACTATCTTCAATATCTTGAGGTGTAGCCTTTTGGCGAGCTTCGAAAACACTTGAAGCTTGAACCAAGGCTCGGGTTCTTCATCACAAAACTCATCCTTGAGTTCTTGATAGGTCTGCTGCACACACCTGCGACACGCCGAACGTTCGACACAGGACAAAATAGAAACCGCGCACGACAAAATAGAAACCGCGCGGGACACACAAAATGACCGCGTAATACGCGGCTAGCGATAACTCGCTATTGACTCGACACACACACTCGACATTATGACCCATCATTCACACACCATTATAAGCATGAAACATATATTTATTTCATGCACACATACCACTCCATGCACACACGCATGCACGCACACGCACACGGACAACAAGCCGAGTGCATACCGTAGGGTTGCACCAACACTATTTGCCCTCCGAAGGTAAAATGCCAATAGAACGCTCATTTAACCTCAGGGATGTGGCCCCCTTGGAAGCTGCACATTTACCCTCCCCACCTTCCTCCTCAGGCAAATTTTGCCTCCCTCGCCCCCCATTACGGCAACCACTCTTCACGGGGAAGTGGGACAGCCATGCGAGGGAGGAGCCGGGGGAGGGGAAACGACATTCTGCCTGTGAAATTAAAGACTGCGTGACTGCACGCCCCACACACACGCGCAAGAATCAGAAAGGAAAAAAAAAGCACATCCCCTTCAGTGAGGTGTTTGTTCCAGACGAGGTGTTTTTTATCAAGAAGGAGTCACCCTGGATTTTGTTTGTACCCCTTTTGCCTGTTCCCGCCAAATGCGATACCCCCGTTTCTGGACCAGGAAAATGTACCCACAGGTTCTTCATTTACCGTTAGAGCCTTCCCCACCTTGCGCACGAAATTTCGCGTCTTCGGTTGTAGCGAGAGGTGGAGAAATCGAGGCCCGAAAAACCCTCGGAACCATCATCATTTACATTCGCCCTCCAACCTCCCCCCCCCCCGCAGGAGTCACCAGAACACCACCATTATTTTCTATGTAGAAACATAACGAGTACCACATATATTTCCATTTTCCTACATAATATACCATTCTCCACCCCCAACCACGTTTCAACCATTTAGATCTACATAATTTGACAGATATAGACATTCCAAACGTGCATGGTACCTGTACTACAGGCGCGCATGCTGACCAAACTGACCAGCGCATTACTTATATTTGCAGAGACATTTAGTACCATTTTCTTGTCAGTCTACTAGATTAGGCCTTGTATTTTAATAATACTAGGTTCTAACCTTTTCGATCCACATAATTTGGGAGATTTCAGAGTTTCAGCTACGCCTTGTACCTGCACACAAGCGTGCATACTGACCGAACCAACCAACGCATTATTTTCTATGTAGAAATACAACGAGTATCACATATGTTTCCCTTTTCCTATATAATATACCATTCCCCACCCCCCTACCACGTTCTAGCCTTTTAGATCTACATAATGTGATAGATATAGACATAAGAAACGTGCATGGTACCTGTACTACAGGCGCGCATGCCGACCAAACTGACCAGCGCATTACTTATGTTTGTAGAGACAGTTGGTACCATTTTCTTGCCAGTCTACTAGATTAGGCCTTGTACTTTAATAATACTATGTTTTAACCTTTTAGATCCACATAATTTGGGAGATTTCAGAGTTCAGCTACGTCTTGTACCTGCACACAAGCGTGCATACTGACCGAACCAACCAACGCATTCTTTTTTTTTTTTTTTTGGGTAGAAATACAACGAGTATCACATATGTTTCCCTTTTCATGTATATTATACCATTTCCAACCCCCCCACCACATTCTAACCTTTTGGATCTACATAATTTGACAGATATAGACATTCCAAATGTGCTTGGTACATGTGCTACAGGCGCGCATGCTGACCAAACTGACCAGCGCATTACTTATATTTGCAAAGACATTTAGTACCATTTTCTTGCCAGTCTACTAGATTAGGCCTTGTATTTTAATAATACTAGGTTCTAACCTTTTCGATCCACATAATTTGGGAGATTTCAAAGTTTCAGCTACGCCTTGTACCTGCACACAAGCGTGCATACTGACCGAACCGACCAACGCATTATTTTCTATGTAGAAATACAACGAGTATCACATATGTTTCCGTTTTCCAATATATTATACCATTCCCCACCCCCCCACCACGTTCTAACCTTTTAGATCTACATAATTTGACAGATATAGACACTCTAAACGTGCATGGTACCTGTACTACAGGCGCGCATGCTGACCAAACTGACCAGCGCATTACTTATATTTGCAGAGACGTTTAGTACCATTTTTTTGCCAGTCTACTAGACTAGGCCTTGTATTTTAATAATATTAGGTTCTAACCTTTTTAATCCACATAATTTGGGAGATTTCAGAGTTTCAGCTACGCCTTGTACCTGCACACAAGCGTGCATACTGACCGAACCGACCAACGCATTATTTTCTATGTAGAAATACAACGAGTATCACATATGTTTCCGTTTTCATATATAATATACCATTCCACAACCCCCCACCACGTTCTAACCTTTTAGATCTACATAATTTGACAGATATAGACATTCCAAATGTGCATGGTACCCGTGCTACAGGCGCGCATGCTGACCAAACTGACCAGCGCATTACTTATATTTGCAGAGACATTTAGTACCATTTTCTTGCTAGTCTACTAGATTAGGCCTTGTATTTTAATAATACTAGGTTCTAACCTTTTCGATCCACATAATTTGGGAGATTTCAGAGTTTCAGCTACGCCTTGTACCTGGACACAAGCGTGCAAACTGACCGAATCGACCAACGCATTATTTTCCGTGTAGAAATACAACGAGTATCACATATGTTTTCCTTTTCCTATATAATATACCATTCCCCACCCCCCCACCACGTTCTAACCTTTTAGATCTACATAATTTGACAGATATAGACATTCCAAACGTGCATGGTACCTGTGATACAGGCGCGCATGCTGACCAAACTGACCAGCGCATTACTTATATTTGCAAAGACATTTAGTACCATTTTCTTGCCAGTCTACTAGATTAGGCCTTGTATTTTAATAATACTAGGTTCTAACCTTTTCGATCCACATAATTTTGGAGATTTCAGAGTTTCAGCTACGCCTTGTACATGCACACAAGCGTGCATACCGACCGAACCGACCAACGCATTATTTTCTATGTAGAAATACAACGAGTATCACATATGTTTCCCTTTTCCTATATAATATACCATTCCCCACCCCCCCACCACGTTCTAACCTTTTAGATTTATATAATTTGACAGATACAGACATTCCAAACGTGCATGGTACCTGTACTACAGGCGCGCATGCTGACCAAACTGACCAGCGCATTACTTATATTTGCAGAGACATTTAGTACCATTTTCTTGTCAGTCTACTAGATTATGCCTTGTATTTTAATAATACTAGGTTCTAACCTTTTTGATCCACATAATTTGGGAGATTTCAGAGTTTCAGCTACGCCTTGTACCTGCACACAAGCGTGCATACTGACCGAACCAACCAACGCATTATTTTCTATGTAGAAATACAACGAGTATCACATATGTTTCCGTTTTCCTATATAATATCCCATTCCCCACCCCCCCAACACGTTCTAACTGTTTGAAACTACATAATTTGACATATATATACATTCCAAATGTGCATGGTACCTGTGATACAGGCGCGCATGCTGACCAAACTGACCAGCGCATTACTTATATTTACAGACACATTTAGTACCATTTTCTTGCCAGTCTACTAGATTAGGCCTTGTATTTTAATAATACTAGGTTCTAACCTTTTTGATCCACATAATTTGGGAGATTTCAGAGTTTCAGCTACGCCTTGTACCTGCACACAAGCGTGCATACTGACCGAACCGACCAACGCATTATTTCCTTTGTAGAAGTACAACATGTATCACATATGTTTCCCTTTTCCTATATAATATACCATTCCCCACCCCCCCACCACGTTCTAACCTTTTAGATCTACATAATTTGACAGATATAGACATTCCAAACGTGCATGGTACCTGTACTACAGGCGCGCATGCTGACCAAACTGACCAGCGCATTACTTATATTTGCAAAGACATTTAGTACAATTTTCTTGCCATCCTGCTAGATTAGGCCTTGTATTTTAATAATAGTAGGTTCTTTCCTTTTTGATCCACATAATTTGGGAGATTTTAGAGTTTCAGCTACGCCTTGTACCTGCACACAAGCGTGCATACTGACCGAACCAACCAACGCATTATTTTCTATGTAGAAATACCTTCAAGCCTTCAAGCCTTCAAGCCTTCAACCCTTCAACCCTTCAACCCTTCAAGCCTTCAAGCCTTCAAGCCTAAAAGCCTTCAAGCCTTCAAGCCTTCAAGCCTTCAAGCCTTCAAGCCCTCAAGCCTTCAAGCCTTCAAGCCTTCAAGCCTTCAAGCCTTCAAGCCTTCAAGCCTTCAAGCCCTCAAGCCTTCAAGCCCTCAAGCCTTCAAGCCCTCAAGCCTTCAAGCCTTCAAGCCCTCAAGCCTTCAAGCCTTCAAGCCTTCAAGCCTTCAAGCCTTCAAGCCTTCAAGCCTTCAACCCTTCAACCCTTCAACCCTTCAAGCCTTCAAGCCTTCAAGCCCTCAAGCCTTCAAGCCTTCAAGCCTTCAAGCCTTCAAGCCTTCAAGCCTTCAAGCCTTCAAGCCTTCAAGCCTTCAAGCCCTCAAGCCCTCAAGCCCTCAAGCCCTCAAGCCTTCAAGCCTTCAAGCCCTCAAGCCCTCAAGCCCTCAAGCCTTCAAGCCTTCAAGCCTTCTAGCCTTAAAGCCTTCAAGCCCTCAAGCCCTCAAGCCTTCAAGCCTTCAAGCCTTCAAGCCTTCAAGCCTTCAAGCCCTCAAGCCCTCAAGCCCTCAAGTTTTCAAGCCCTCAAGCCCTCAAGCCTTCAAGCCTTGAACCCTTCAAGCCTTCAAGCTTTCAAGCCTTCAAGCCTTCAAGCCTTCAAGCCTTCAAGCCCTCAAGCCTTCAAGCCCTCAAGCCTTCAAGCCTTCAAGCCCTCAAGCCTTCAAGCCCTCAAGCCCTCAAGCCCTCAAGCCTTCAAGCCCTCAAGCCTTCAAGCCTTCAAGCCTTCAAGCCTTCAAGCCTTCAAGCCTTCAAGCCTTCAAGCCCTCAAGCCCTCAAGCCCTCAAGCCTTCAAGCCTTCAAGCCTTCAAGCCTTCAAGCCTTCAAGCCTTCAAGCCTTCAAGCCTTCAAGCCTTCAAGCCTTCAAGCCCTCAAGCCCTCAAGCCTTCAAGCCCTCAAGCCTTCAAGCCTTCAAGCCCTCAAGCCTTCAAGCCTTCAAGCCTTCAAGCCCTCAAGCCTTCAATCCTTCAAGCCTTCAAGCCTTCAAGCCTTCAATCCTTCAAGCCTTCAAGCCTTCAAGCCTTCAAGCCTTCAAGCATTCAAGCCTTCAAGCCTTCAAGCCTTCAAGCCTTCAAGCCTTCAAGCCTTCAATCCTTCAAGCCTTCAGGCCTTGTATTTTAATAATACTAGGTTCTAACCTTTTTGATCCACATAATTTGGGAGATTTCAGAGTTTCAGCTACGCCTTGTACCTGCACACAAGCGTGCATACTGACCGAACCGACCAACGCATTATTTCCTTTGTAGAAGTACAACATGTATCACATATGTTTCCCTTTTCCTATATAATATACCATTCCCCACCCCCCCACCACGTTCTAACCTTTTAGATCTACATAATTTGACAGATATAGACATTCCAAACGTGCATGGTACCTGTACTACAGGCGCGCATGCTGACCAAACTGACCAGCGCATTACTTATATTTGCAAAGACATTTAGTACAATTTTCTTGCCATCCTGCTAGATTAGGCCTTGTATTTTAATAATACTAGGTTCTAACCTTTTTGATCCACATAATTTGGGAGATTTCAGAGTTTCAGCTACGCCTTGTACCTGCACACAAGCGTGCATACTGACCGAACCAACCAACGCATTATTTTCTATGTAGAAATACCTTCAAGCCTTCAAGCCTTCAAGCCTTCAAGCCCTCAAGCCCTCAAGCCTTCAAGCCTTCAAGCCTTCAAGCCTTCAAGCCTTCAAGCCTTCAAGCCTTCAAGCCTTCAAGCCTTCAAGCCTTCAAGCCTTCAAGCCTTCAACCCTTCAACCCTTCAAGCCTTCAAGCCTTCAAGCCTTCAAGCCTTCAAGCCTTCAAGCCTTCAAGCCTTCAAGCCCTCAAGCCTTCAAGCCTTCAAGCCTTCAAGCCCTCAAGCCTTCAAGCCTTCAAGCCCTCAAGCCTTCAAGCCTTCAAGCCTTCAAGCCCTCAAGCCTTCAAGCCTTCAAGCCTTCAAGCCTTCAAGCCTTCAAGCCTTCAAGCCCTCAAGCCCTCAAGCCCTCAAGCCTTCAAGCCTTCAAGCCTTCAAGCCTTCAAGCCCTCAAGCCCTCAAGCCTTCAAGTTTTCAAGCCCTCAAGCCCTCAAGCCTTCAAGCCTTCAAGCCTTCAACCCTTCAAGCCTTCAAGCTTTCAAGCCTTCAAGCCTTCAAGCCTTCAAGCCCTCAAGCCTTCAAGCCCTCAAGCATTCAAGCCTTCAAGCCTTCAAGCCCTCAAGCCTTCAAGCCCTCAAGCCTTCAAGCCTTCAAGCCTTCAAGCCTTCAAGCCTTCAAGCCCTCAAGCCCTCAAGCCTTCAAGCCTTCAAGCCTTCAAGCCTTCAAGCCCTCAAGCCTTCAAGCCTTCAAGCCCTCAAGCCCTCAAGCCTTCAAGCCTTCAAGCCTTCAAGCCTTTTAGCCTTCAAGCCTTCAAGCCTTCAAGCCTTCAAGCCTTCAAGCCCTCAAGCCTTCAAGCCTTCAAGCCCTCAAGCCTTCAAGCCGTCAAGCCTTCAAGCATTCAAGCCTTCAAGCCTTCAAGTCGTCAAGCCCTCAAGCCTTCAAGCCTTCAAGCCTTCAAGCCTTCAAGCCTTCAAGCTTTCAAGCCTTCAAGCCTTCAAGCCTTCAAGCCCTCAAGCCTTCAAGCCCTCAAGCTTTCAAGCATTCAAGCCTTCAAGCCTTCAAGCCTTCAAGCCTTCAAGCCTTCAAGCCTTCAACCCTTCAAGCCTTCAAGCCTTCAAGCCTTCAAGCCTTCAAGCCTTCAAGCCCTCAAGCCCTCAAGCCTTCAAGCCTTCAAGCCTTCAAGCCTTCAAGCCCTCAAGCCCTCAAGCCTTCAAGCCTTCAAGCCTTCAAGCCCTCAAGCCCTCAAGCCTTCAAGCCTTCAAGCCTTCAAGCCTTCAAGCCCTCAAGCCTTCAAGCCTTCAAGCCCTCAAGCCTTCAAGCCTTCAAGCCTTCAAGCCTTCAAGCCTTCAAGCCTTCAAGCCTTCAAGCCTTCAAGCCTTCAAGCCTTCAAGCCCTCAAGCCCTCAAGCCCTCAAGCCTTCAAGCCTTCAAGCCTTGTAGCCTACAAGCCCTCAAGCCTTCAAGCCTTCAAGCCTTCAAGCCGTCAAGTCATCAAGCCTTCAAGCCTTCAAGCCCTCAAGCCCTCAAGCCTTCAAGCCTTCAAGCCTTCAAGCCTTCAAGCCTTGAAGCCTTGAAGCCGTCAACCCTTCAAGCCTTCAAGCCTTCAAGCCTTCAACCCTTCAACCCTTCAACCCTTCAACCCTTCAAGCCTTCAAGCCTTCAAGCCTTCAAGCCTTCAAGCCTTCAAGCCTTCAAGCCTTCAAGCCCTCAAGCCCTCAAGCCTTCAAGCCTTCAAGCCTTCAAGCCTTCAAGCCCTCAAGCCCTCAAGCCTTCAAGCCTTCAAGCCTTCAAGCCCTCAAGCCCTCAAGCCCTCAAGCCTTCAAGCCTTCAAGCCGTCAAGCCTTCAAGCCTTCAAGCCTTCAAGCCTTCAAGCCTTCAAGCCCTCAAGCCCTCAAGCATTCAAGCCTTCAAGCCTTCAAGCCTTCAAGCCTTCAAGCCCTCAAGCCTTCAAGCCTTCAAGCCTTCAAGCCTTCAAGCCTTCAAGCCCTCAAGCCCTCAAGCCTTCAAGCCTTCAAGCCTTCAAGCCCTCAAGCCCTCATGCCTTAAAGTTTTCAAGCCCTCAAGCCCTCAAGCCTTCAAGCCTTCAAGCCTTCAAGCCTTCAAGCCTTCAAGCCTTCAAGCCCTCAAGCCTTCAAGCCTTCAAGCCTTCAAGCCCTCAAGCCCTCAAGCCTTCAAGCCTTCAAGCCTTCAAGCCCTCAAGCCTTCAAGCCCTCAAGCCCTCAAGCCCTCAAGCCTTCAAGCCTTCAAGCCTTCAAGCCCTCAAGCCTTCAAGCCTTCAAGCCTTCAAGCCTTCAAGCCTTCAAGCCTTCAAGCCTTTGAGCCTTCAAGCCTTCAAGTATTCAAGCCTTCAAGCCTTCTGTTAGAGACTAAGGACGGAGTCTAAAAGCTTAGGAACCGAAATTATCACAAAATCGTTGGCTTAGAATTCTGGACAGAAACCGCGACTTCACAAGAAACGTCGTCGGCTAAAATTGCACCGTTAGAATTGTCTCAAACTCGAGTATGTTGTAGCCCTTGACCGTGGCTATCATTCCCAATTTGAATTGTATCACAAGGTGGAGTAAATCTCGAGTTAGGGTACGTTCCTGGCTGGTGTCAAGCTTCGGGCCTTCCCGGGAAGACCCGAAGCTTTGGGTTGAAGTTCCTGTCAAACCTTGTGTTTTCCGGAAACAGGGGCAATTTTTGGCCGGAAGACCCGAAGTTGGTCTCGGATGACCCAAAGTGGGTCTAACTTCCGGTCATCCGCGGATGACCGGAAGCTTGACACGCGCCAGGAACGTACCCTTATGCTTTTCGGCGGACTAGGGGGTGAGCTGCCACAGAAACTTTAACTCAATCACAATGGTTTCACAAGTTCTCAAGTTCACAAGAGTTGCACACAAGAGAGTTAGAGTAGCAATAATCCAGGTGGGAGGGAAGAGGAGGACGAGAGGGAAAATCCCAAGGGAGTCCCCAACCAAGGAAACCCCATGCCACACAATTTCCCTCTCAATAGGCAACCCAACTCTCACTCTAGTCATTTTCCCAACCTCCACAATCCACCTCACCCCACTTGGCCACACTTGCCAACCTGGTTTGGCTTCACCCAACCACATGGCAGCATCTACAGTGATGGGACCGAATTTCCCAACCCCCAAAAGTCTGTACCCCATAATGAGTTACTCCCACAACTTCCCAACGTCGCTGCAACCAATGTTCGTAACTTTCTTGGTTGTGCTCCGATCGCGACGATTCTTGGCTCGTCGGAAAGCTCTTGAGCAGAGGAATCACTTCAGATATCTGCTCAAGCCAAATAACATTCACAAACACTCAGAAAATCCAAACCACACAAAACACAAATTTCTTGCATACGCTCACACCACGCATGCAATGTACGATCACATGATGGGAGGCAGACAGACGCGGATGCGAATGATAGCATCACATAACACCTTCAAGCCTTCAAGCCCTCAAGCCTTCAAGCCTTCAAACCTTCAAGCCCTCAAGTCGTCAAGCCCTCAAGCCTTCAAGCCTTCAAGCCTTCAAGCCTTCAAGCCTTCAAGCCTTCAAGCCTTCAAGCCTTCAAGCCTTCAAGCCTTCAAGCCTTCAAGCCTTCAAGCCCTCAAGCCTTCAAGCCCTCAAGCCTTCAAGCCTTCAAGCCCTCAAGCCCTCAAGCCTTCAAGCCTTCAAGCCTTCAAGCCTTCAAGCCCTCAAGCCTTCAAGCCTTCAAGCCTTCAAGCATTCAAGCCTTCAAGCCTTCAAGCCTTCAAGCCTTCAAGCCTTCAAGCCTTCAAGCCTTCAAGCCTTCAAGCCTTCAAGCCTTCAAGCCTTCAAGCCTTCAAGCCCTCAAGCCTTCAAGCCTTCAAGCCTTCAAGCCTTCAAGCCTTCAAGCCTTCAAGCCTTCAAGCCTTCAAGCCTTCAAGCCTTCAAGCCTTCAAGCATTCAAGCCTTCAAGCCTTCAAGCCTTCAAGCCTTCAAGCCTTCAAGCCTTCAAGCCCTCAAGCCTTCAAGCCTTCAAGCCTTCAAGCCTTCAAGCCTTCAAGCCTTCAAGCCTTCAAGCCTTCAAGCCCTCAAGCCCTCAAGCCTTCAAGCCTTCAAGCCTTCAAGCCTTCAAGCCTTCAACCTTCAAGCCTGCAAGCCGTCAAGCCTTCAAGCCTTCAAGCCCTCAAGCCTTCAAGCCTTCAAGCCTTCAAGCCTTCAAGCCTTCAAGCCCTCAAGCCCTCAAGCCTTCAAGCCTTCAAGCCTTCAAGCCTTCAAGCCCTCAAGCCTTCAAGCCTTCAAGCCCTCAAGCCTTCAAGCCTTCAAGCCTTCAAGCCCTCAAGCCTTCAAGCCTTCAAGCCCTCAAGCCTTCAAGCCTTCAAGCCTTCAAGCCTTCAAGCCTTCAAGCCTTCAAGCCTTCAACCCTTCAAGCCTTCAAGCCTTCAACCCTTCAAGCATTCAAGCCTTCAAGCCTTCAAGCCCTCAAGCCTTCAAGCCTTCAAGCCCTCAAGCCTTCAAGCCTTCAAGCCTTCAAGCCTTCAAGCCTTCAAGCCTTCAAGCCTTCAAGCCTTCAAGCCTTCAAGCCTTCAAGCCCTCAAGCCCTCAAGCCTTCAAGCCCTCAAGCCCTCAAGCCCTCAAGCCTTCAAGCCTTCAAGCCCTCAAGCCTTCAAGCCTTCAAGCCTTCAAGCCTTCAAGCCTTCAAGCCCTCAAGCCTTCAAGCCTTCAAGCCTTCAAGCCTTCAAGCCTTCAAGCCTTCAAGCCCTCAAGCCTTCAAGCCCTCAAGCCTTCAAGCCTTCAAGCCTTCAACCCTTCAACCCTTCAAGCCTTCAAGCCTTCAAGCCTTCAAGCCTTCAAGCCTTCAAGTTCTCAAGCCTTCAAGCCTTCAAGCCCTCAAGCCCTCAAGCCTTCAAGCCTTCAAGCCTTCAAGCCTTCAAGCCCTCAAGCCTTCAAGCCTTCAAGCCTTCAAGCCTTCAAGCCTTCAAGCCTTCAAGCCTTCAAGCTTTCAAGCCTTCAAGCCTTCAAGCCTTCAAGCCTTCAAGCCCTCAAGCCTTCAAGCCTTCAAGCCCTCAAGCCTTCAAGCCTTCAAGCCTTCAAGCCTTCAAGCCTTCAAGCCTTCAAGCCCTCAAGCCCTCAAGCCTTCAAGCCCTCAAGCTTTCAAGCCTTCAAGCCTTCAAGCCCTCAAGCCTTCAAGCCTTCAAGCCTTCAAGCCTTCAAGCCTTCAAGCCTTCAAGCCTTCAAGCCTTCAAGCCCTCAAGCCTTCAAGCCTTCAAGCCTTCAAGCCTTCAAGCCTTCAAGCCTTCAAGCCTTCAAGCCTTCAAGCCTTCAAGCCTTCAAGCCTTCAAGCCTTCAAGCCTTCAAGCCTTCAAGCCTTCAAGCCTTCAAGCCTTCAAGCCTTCAAGCCTTCAAGCCTTCAAGCCTTCAAGCCTTCAAGCCTTCAAGCCTTCAAGCCCTCAAGCCCTCAAGCCCTCAAGCCCTCAAGCCTTCAAGCCTTCAAGCCCTCAAGCCTTCAAGCCTTCAAGCCCTCAAGCCTTCAAGCCTTCAAGCCCTCAAGCCTTCAAGCCTTCAATCCTTCAAGCCTTCAAGCCTTCAAGCCTTCAAGCCCTCAAGCCTTCAAGCCTTCAAGCCTTCAAGCCCTCAAGCCTTCAAGCCTTCAAGCCTTCAAGCCCTCAAGCCTTCAAGCCTTCAAGCCTTCAAGCCCTCAAGCCCTCAAGCCCTCAAGCCTTCAAGCCTTCAAGCCTTCAAGCCTTCAAGCCTTCAAGCCTTCAAGCCTTCAAGCCTTCAAGCCTTCAAGCCTTCAAGCCTTCAAGCCTTCAAGCCTTCAAGCCCTCAAGCCTTCAAGCCTTCAAGCCTTCAAGCCTTCAACCCTTCAAGCCTTCAACCCTTCAACCCTTCAAGCCTTCAAGCCTTCAAGCCTTCAAGCCTTCAAGTTCTCAAGCCTTCAAGCCTTCAAGCCCTCAAGCCCTCAAGCCTTCAAGCCTTCAAGCCTTCAAGCCTTCAAGCCCTCAAGCCTTCAAGCCTTCAAGCCTTCAAGCCTTCAAGCCTTTAGGCCTTCAAGCCTTCAAGCTTTCAAGCCTTCAAGCCTTCAAGCCTTCAAGCCCTCAAGCCTTCAAGCCCTCAAGCCTTCAAGCCTTCAAGCCCTCAAGCCTTCAAGCCTTCAAGCCTTCAAGCCTTCAAGCCTTCAAGCCTTCAAGCCTTCAAGCCCTCAAGCCTTCAAGCCCTCAAGCCTTCAAGCCTTCAAGCCTTCAAGCCTTCAAGCCTTCAAGCCTTCAAGCCCTCAAGCCCTCAAGCCTTCAAGCCTTCAAGCCTTCAAGCCTTCAAGCCTTCAAGCCTTCAAGCCTTCAAGCCTTCAAGCCTTCAAGCCCTCAAGCCTTCAAGCCTTCAAGCCTTCAAGCCTTCAAGCCTTCAAGCCTTCAAGCCTTCAAGCCTTCAAGCCCTCAAGCCTTCAAGCCCTCAAGCCTTCAAGCCTTCAAGCCTTCAAGCCTTCAAGCCTTCAAGCCTTCAAGCCCTCAAGCCTTCAAGCCTTCAAGCCTTCAAGCCTTCAAGCCTTCAAGCCTTCAAGCCTTCAAGCCTTCAAGCCCTCAAGCCTTCAAGCCTTCAAGCCTTCAAGCCTTCAAGCCTTCAAGCCTTCAAGCCTTCAAGCCTTCAAGCATTCAAGCCTTCAAGCCTTCAAGCCTTCAAGCCTTCAAGCCTTCAAGCCCTCAAGCCTTCAAGCCTTCAAGCCTTCAAGCCTTCAAGCCTTCAAGCCTTCAACCCTTCAACCCTTCAAGCCTTCAAGCCTTCACCCCTCCAAGCCTTCAAGCCTTCAGGACTTCAAGCCTTCAAGCCTTCAAGCCTTCAAGCCTTCAAGCCTTCAAGCCTTCAAGCCTTCAAGCCTTCAAGCCTTCAAGCCTTCAAGCCTTCAAGCCTTCAAGCCCTCAAGCCCTCAAGCCTTCAAGCCTTCAAGCCTTCAAGCCTTCAAGCCTTCAAGCCTTCAAGCCCTCAAGCCTTCAAGCCCTCAAGCCTTCAAGCCTTCAAGCCTTCAAGCCCTCAAGCCTTCAAGCCTTCAAGCCTTCAAGCCTTCAAGCCTTCAAGCCTTCAACCCTTCAACCCTTCAACCCTTCAAGCCTTCAAGCCTTCAACCCTTCAAGCCTTCAAGCCTTCAAGCCTTCAAGCCTTCAAGCCTTCAAGCCTTCAAGCCTTCAAGCCTTCAAGCCCTGAAGACTTTAAGCCTTCAAGCCTTCAAGCCTTCAAGCCTTCAACCCTTCAAGCCTTCAAGCCTTCAAGCCTTCAAGCCTTCAAGCCCTCAAGCCTTCAAGCCCTCAAGCCTTCAAGCCTTCAAGCCTTCAAGCCTTCAAGCCTTCAAGCCTTCAAGCCTTCAAGCCTTCAAGCCTTCAAGCCTTCAAGCCTTCAAGCCTTCAAGCCTTCAAGCCTTCAAGCCCTCAAGCCCTCAAGCCTTCAAGCCTTCAAGCCCTCAAGCCTTCAAGCCTTCAAGCCCTCAAGCCTTCAAGCCTTCAAGCCCTCAAGCCTTCAAGCCTTCAAGCCTTCAAGCCTTCAAGCCCTCAAGCCCTCAAGCCCTCAAGCCTTCAAGCCTTCAAGCCTTCAAGCCCTCAAGCCTTCAAGCCTTCAAGCCTTCAAGCCCTCAAGCCTTCAAGCCTTCAAGCCTTCAAGCCCTCAAGCCCTCAAGCCTTCAAGCCTTCAAGCCTTCAAGCCTTCAAGCCTTCAAGCCTTCAAGCCTTCAAGCCTTCAAGCCTTCAAGCCTTCAAGCCTTCAAGCCCTCAAGCCTTCAAGCCTTCAAGCCTTCAAGCCTTCAAGCCTTCAAGCCTTCAACCCTTCAAGCCTTCAAGCCTTCAAGCCTTCAAGCCTTCAAGCCTTCAAGTTCTCAAGCCTTCAAGCCTTCAAGCCCTCAAGCCCTCAAGCCTTCAAGCCTTCAAGCCTTCAAGCCTTCAAGCCCTCAAGCCTTCAAGCCTTCAAGCCTTCAAGCCTTCAAGCCTTCAAGCTTTCAAGCCTTCAAGCCTTCAAGCCTTCAAGCCCTCAAGCCTTCAAGCCCTCAAGCCTTCAAGCCTTCAAGCCCTCAAGCCTTCAAGCCTTCAAGCCTTCAAGCCTTCAAGCCTTCAAGCCTTCAAGCCTTCAAGCCCTCAAGCCTTCAAGCCCTCAAGCCTTCAAGCCTTCAAGCCTTCAAGCCTTCAAGCCTTCAAGCCTTCAAGCCCTCAAGCCTTCAAGCCTTCAAGCCTTCAAGCCTTCAAGCCTTCAAGCCTTCAAGCCTTCAAGCCTTCAAGCCTTCAAGCCTTCAAGCCTTCAAGCCTTCAAGCCTTCAAGCATTCAAGCCTTCAAGCCTTCAAGCCTTCAAGCCTTCAAGCCTTCAAGCATTCAAGCCTTCAAGCCTTCAAGCCTTCAAGCCTTCAAGCCTTCAACCCTTCAACCCTTCAACCCTTCACAACTTCAAGCCTTCAAGCCTTCAAGCATTCAAGCCTTCAAGCCTTCAAGCCTTCAAGCCCTCAAGCCTTCAAGCCTTCAAGCCCTCAAGCCTTCAAGCCTTCAAGCCTTCAAGCCTTCAAGCCTTCAAGCCTTCAAGCCTTCAAGCCTTCAAGCCTTCAAGCCTTCAAGCCTTCAAGCCTTCAAGCCTTCAAGCCTTCAAGCCTTCAAGCCTTCAAGCCCTCGCACTCATTTTCCCACGCATAGGGCGATTATGTCGCATTTTTTTCGATGGCGGCATATTTTGATGGTTTTGAGGGAGTCGAGCATGCGTTCATGCACGAATCAAAGCCGGAATTGTCTTGGAAGGTGCGTTGGAAGAAAGTCTACTCGGATTTGCAAAAAGAATCTGGTAGTCGCACTCATTTTCCCACGCATAGGGCGATTATGTCGCATTTTTTTCGTACGGCAAATTTTGATGGTTTTGAGGGCGTCGAGCATGCGTTTGTGCACGAATCAAAGTCGAATTGTCTTGGAAGGTGCGTTGGAAGATAGGCTACTCGGATTTGCAAAAAGAATCTGGTAGTCGCACTCATTTTCCCACGCATAAGGCGATTATGTCGCATTTTTTTTTATGGCGGCAAATTATTCCGGTTTTGAGGGCGTCGAGCATTCGTTCGTGCACCAATCAAAGCCGGAATTGTCTTGGAAGGTGCGTTGGAAGATAGGCTACTCGGATTTGCAAAAAGAATCTGGTAGTCGCATGCATTTTCCCACGCATAGGGCGATTATGTCGCATTTTTTTCGTATGGCTGCAAAATTTGGCAGTTTTGAGGGCGTCGAGCATTCAAGCCCTCAAGCCTTCAAGCCTTCAAGCCTTCAAGCCTTCAAGCCCTCAAGCCTTCAAGCCTTCAAGCCTTCAAGCCCTCAAGCCCTCAAGCCTTCAAGCCTTCAAGCCTTCAAGCCCTCAAGCCTTCAAGCCTTCAAGCCCTCAAGCCTTCAAGCCTTCAAGCCTTCAACCCTTCAAGCCTTCAAGCCTTCAAGCCTTCAAGCCTTCAAGCCTTCAAGCCTTCAAGCATTCAAGCCTTCAAGCCTTCAAGCCTTCAAGCCTTCAAGCCTTCAAGCCTTCAAGCCTTTAAGCCTTCAAGCCTATAAGCCTTCAAGCCCTCAAGCCCTCAAGCCTTCAAGCCTTCAAGCCTTCAAGCCTTCAAGCCCTCAAGCCCTCAAGCCCTCAAGCCTTCAAGCCTCAAAGCCTTCAAGCCTTCAAGCCTTCAAGCCTTCAAGCCCTCAAGCCTTCAAGCCTTCAAGCCCTCAAGCCTTCAAGCCTTCAAGCCTTCAAGCCTTCAAGCCTTCAAGCCTTCAAGCCTTCAAGCCTTCAAGCCCTCAAGCCTTCAAGCCTTCAAGCCCTCAAGCCTTCAAGCCTTCAAGCCTTCAAGCCTTCAAGCATTCAAGCCTTCAAGCCTTCAAGCCCTCAAGCCTTCAAGCCTTCAAGCCCTCAAGCCCTCAAGCCGTCAAGCCTTCAAGCCTTCAAGCCTTCAAGCCTTCAAGCCTTCAAGCCTTCAAGCCCTCAAGCCTTCAAGCCTTCAAGCCTTCAAGCTTTCAAGCCTTCAAGCCTTCAAGCCTTCAAGCCCTCAAGCCCTCAAGCCCTCAAGCCTTCAAGCCTTCAAGCCTTCAAGCTTTCAAGCCTTCAAGCCTTCAAGCCTTCAAGCCTTCAAGCCTTCAAGCCTTCAAGCCTTCAAGCCTTCAAGCCTTCAAGCCTTCAAGCCTTCAAGCCTTCAAGCCTTTATGCCTTCAAGCCCTCAAGCCCTCAAGCCTTCAAGCCTTCAAGCCTTCAAGCCTTCAAGCTTTCAAGCCTTCAAGCCTTCAAGCCCTCAAGCCTTCAAGCCTTCAAGCCCTCAAGCCTTCAAGCCTTCAAGCCTTCAAGCCTTCAACCCTTCAACCCTTCAAGCCTTCAAGCCTTCAAGCCTTCAAGCCTTCAAGCCTTCAAGCCCTCAAGCCTTCAAGCCTTCAAGCCTTCAAGCCTTCAAGCCTTCAACCCTTCAAGCCTTCAAGCCTTCAAGCCTTCAAGCCTTCAAGCCCTCAAGCCTTCAAGCCTTCAAGCCTTCAAGCCCTCAAGCCCTCAAGCCTTCAAGCCTTCAAGCCTTCAAGCATTCAAGCCTTCAAGCCTTCAAGCCTTCAAGCCCTCAAGCCCTCAAGCCTTCAAGCCTTCAAGCCTTCAACCCTTCAACCCTTCAAGCCTTCAAGCCTTCAAGCCTTCAAGCCTTCAAGCCTTCAAGCCCTCAAGCCTTCAAGCCTTCAAGCCTTCAAGCCCTCAAGCCCTCAAGCCCTCAAGCCCTCAAGCCTTCAAGCCCTCAAGCCTTCAAGCCTTCAAGCCTTCAAGCCTTCAAGCCTTCAAGCCCTCAAGCCTTCAAGCCTTCAAGCCCTCAAGCCTTCAAGCCTTCAAGCCCTCAAGCCCTCAAGCCTTCAAGCCTTCAAGCCCTCAAGCCTTCAAGCCTTCAAGCCCTCAAGCCTTCAAGCCTTCAAGCCCTCAAGCCTTCAAGCCTTCAAGCCTTCAAGCCTTCAAGCCCTCAAGCCCTCAAGCCCTCAAGCCTTCAAGCCTTCAAGCCTTCAAGCCCTCAAGCCTTCAAGCCTTCAAGCCTTCAAGCCCTCAAGCCTTCAAGCCTTCAAGCCTTCAAGCCCTCAAGCCCTCAAGCCTTCAAGCCTTCAAGCCTTCAAGCCTTCAAGCCTTCAAGCCTTCAAGCCTTCAAGCCTTCAAGCCTTCAAGCCTTCAAGCCTTTAAGCCTTCAAGCCTATAAGCCTTCAAGCCTTCAAGCCTTCAAGCCTTCAAGCTTTCAAGCCTTCAAGCCTTAAAGCCCTCACACCCTCAAGCCCTCAAGCCTTCAAGCCTTCAAGCCTTCAAGCCTTCAAGCCTTCAAGCCTTCAAGCCTTCAAGCCCTCAAGCCTTCAAGCCTTCAAGCCTTCAAGCCCTCAAGCCTTCAAGCCTTCAAGCCTTCAAGCCTTCAAGCCTTCAAGCATTCAAGCCTTCAAGCCTTCAAGCCCTCAAGCCTTCAAGCCTTCAAGCCTTCAAGCCTTCAAGCCTTCAACCCTTCAACCCTTCAACCCTTCAAGCCTTCAAGCCTTCAAGCCTTCAAGCCTTCAAGCCTTCAAGCCCTCAAGCCTTCAAGCCTTCAAGCCTTCAAGCCTTCAAGCCTTCAAGCCTTCAACCCTTCAAGCCTTCAAGCCTTCAAGCCTTCAAGCCTTCAAGCCCTCAAGCCTTCAAGCCTTCAAGCCTTCAAGCCTTCAAGCCCTCAAGCCCTCAAGCCTTCAAGCCTTCAAGCCTTCAAGCCTTCAAGCCTTCAAGCCCTCAAGCCCTCAAGCCTTCAAGCCTTCAAGCCTTCAACCCTTCAACCCTTCAAGCCTTCAAGCCTTCAAGCCTTCAAGCCTTCAAGCCTTCAAGCCCTCAAGCCTTCAAGCCTTCAAGCCTTCAAGCCCTCAAGCCCTCAAGCCCTCAAGCCCTCAAGCCTTCAAGCCCTCAAGCCTTCAAGCCTTCAAGCCTTCAAGCCTTCAAGCCTTCAAGCCCTCAAGCCTTCAAGCCTTCAAGTCCTCAAGCCTTCAAGCCTTCAACCCTTCAAGCCTTCAAGCCCTCAAGCCTTCAAGCCTTCAAGCCTTCAAGCCCTCAAGCCTTCAAGCCCTCAAGCCTTCAACCCTTCAAGCCTTCAAGCCTTCAAGCCTTCAAGCCTTCAAGCCCTCAAGCCTTCAAGCCTTCAAGCCTTCAAGCCTTCAAGCCCTCAAGCCTTCAAGCCTTCAAGCCTTCAAGCCTTCAAGCCTTCAAGCCCTCAAGCCTTCAAGCCTTCAAGCCTTCAAGCCTTCAAGCCTTCAAGCCTTCAAGCCTTCAAGCCTTCAAGCCTTCAAGCTTTCAAGCCTTCAAGCCTTCAAGCCTTCAAGCCTTCAAGCCTTCAAGCCTTCAAGCCTTCAAGCCTTCAAGCTTTCAAGCCTTCAAGCCTTCAAGCCTTCAAGCCTTCAAGCCTTCAAGCCTTCAAGCCCTCAAGCCCTAAGGCCCTCAAGCCTTCAAGCCTTCAAGCCTTCAAGCCCTCAAGCCTTCAAGCCTTCAAGCCTTCAAGCCTTCAAGCCTTCAACCCTTCAAGCCTTCAAGCCTTCAAGCTTTCAAGCCTTCAAGCCTTCAAGCCTTCAAGCCTTCAAGCCTTCAAGCCTTCAAGCCTTCAAGCCTTCAAGCCTTCAAGCCTTTAAGCCTTCAAGCCTATAAGCCTTCAAGCCTTCAAGCCTTCAAGCCTTCAAGCTTTCAAGCCTTCAAGCCTTAAAGCCCTCACTCCCTCAAGCCCTCAAGCCTTCAAGCCTTCAAGCCTTCAAGCCTTCAAGCCTTCAAGCCTTCAAGCCCTCAAGCCTTCAAGCCTTCAAGCCCTCAAGCCTTCAAGCCTTCAAGCCTTCAAGCCTTCAAGCCTTCAAGCCTTCAAGCCTTCAAGCCCTCAAGCCTTCAAGCCTTCAAGCCTTCAAGCCCTCAAGCCTTCAAGCCTTCAAGCCTTCAACTTTTCAAGCCTTCAAGCCTTCAAGCCCTCAATCCTTCAAGCCTTCAAGCCTTCAAGCCCTCAAGCCCCCAAGCCGTCAAGCCTTCAATCCTTCAAGCCTTCAAGCCTTCAAGCCTTCAAGCCTTCAAGCCCTCAAGCCTTCAAGCCTTCAAGCCTTCAAGCTTTCAAGCCTTCAAGCCTTCAAGCCTTCAAGCCCTCAAGCCCTCAAGCCCTCAAGCCTTCAAGCCTTCAAGCCTTCAAGCTTTCAAGCCTTCAAGCCTTCAAGCCTTCAAGCCTTCAAGCCTTCAAGCCTTCAAGCCTTCAAGCCTTCAAGCCTTCAAGCCTTCAAGCCTTCAAGCCCTCAAGCCTTCAAGCCTTCAAGCCTTCAAGCCTTCAAGCCTTCAAGCCTTCAACCCTTCAAGCCTTCAAGCCTTCAAGCCTTCAAGCCTTCAAGCCTTCAAGTTCTCAAGCCTTCAAGCCTTCAAGCCCTCAAGCCCTCAAGCCTTCAAGCCTTCAAGCCTTCAAGCCTTCAAGCCCTCAAGCCTTCAAGCCTTCAAGCCTTCAAGCCTTCAAGCCTTCAAGCTTTCAAGCCTTCAAGCCTTCAAGCCTTCAAGCCCTCAAGCCTTCAAGCCCTCAAGCCTTCAAGCCTTCAAGCCCTCAAGCCTTCAAGCCTTCAAGCCTTCAAGCCTTCAAGCCTTCAAGCCTTCAAGCCTTCAAGCCCTCAAGCCTTCAAGCCCTCAAGCCTTCAAGCCTTCAAGCCTTCAAGCCTTCAAGCCTTCAAGCCTTCAAGCCTTCAAGCCCTCAAGCCTTCAAGCCTTCAAGCCTTCAAGCCTTCAAGCCTTCAAGCCTTCAAGCCTTCAAGCCTTCAAGCCTTCAAGCCTTCAAGCCTTCAAGCCTTCAAGCATTCAAGCCTTCAAGCCTTCAAGCCTTCAAGCCTTCAAGCCTTCAAGCATTCAAGCCTTCAAGCCTTCAAGCCTTCAAGCCTTCAAGCCTTCAACCCTTCAACCCTTCAACCCTTCAAGCCTTCAAGTCTTCAGGACTTCAAGCCTTCAAGCCTTCACAACTTCAAGCCTTCAAGCCTTCAAGCCTTCAAGCCTTCAAGCCTTCAAGCCTTCAAGCCCTCAAGCCTTCAAGCCTTCAAGCCCTCAAGCCTTCAAGCCTTCAAGCCTTCAAGCCTTCAAGCCTTCAAGCCTTCAAGCCTTCAAGCCTTCAAGCCTTCAAGCCTTCAAGCCTTCAAGCCTTCAAGCCTTCAAGCCTTCAAGCCCTCGCACTCATTTTCCCACGCATAGGGCGATTATGTCGCATTTTTTTCGATGGCGGCATATTTTGATGGTTTTGAGGGAGTCGAGCATGCGTTCATGCACGAATCAAAGCCGGAATTGTCTTGGAAGGTGCGTTGGAAGAAAGTCTACTCGGATTTGCAAAAAGAATCTGGTAGTCGCACTCATTTTCCCACGCATAGGGCGATTATGTCGCATTTTTTTCGTACGGCAAATTTTGATGGTTTTGAGGGCGTCGAGCATGCGTTTGTGCACGAATCAAAGTCGAATTGTCTTGGAAGGTGCGTTGGAAGATAGGCTACTCGGATTTGCAAAAAGAATCTGGTAGTCGCACTCATTTTCCCACGCATAAGGCGATTATGTCGCATTTTTTTTTATGGCGGCAAATTATTCCGGTTTTGAGGGCGTCGAGCATTCGTTCGTGCACCAATCAAAGCCGGAATTGTCTTGGAAGGTGCGTTGGAAGATAGGCTACTCGGATTTGCAAAAAGAATCTGGTAGTCGCATGCATTTTCCCACGCATAGGGCGATTATGTCGCATTTTTTTCGTATGGCTGCAAAATTTGGCAGTTTTGAGGGCGTCGAGCATTCAAGCCCTCAAGCCTTCAAGCCTTCAAGCCTTCAAGCCTTCAAGCCCTCAAGCCTTCAAGCCTTCAAGCCTTCAAGCCCTCAAGCCCTCAAGCCTTCAAGCCTTCAAGCCTTCAAGCCCTCAAGCCTTCAAGCCTTCAAGCCCTCAAGCCTTCAAGCCTTCAAGCCTTCAACCCTTCAAGCCTTCAAGCCTTCAAGCCTTCAAGCCTTCAAGCCTTCAAGCCTTCAAGCATTCAAGCCTTCAAGCCTTCAAGCCTTCAAGCCTTCAAGCCTTCAAGCCTTCAAGCCTTTAAGCCTTCAAGCCTATAAGCCTTCAAGCCCTCAAGCCCTCAAGCCTTCAAGCCTTCAAGCCTTCAAGCCTTCAAGCCCTCAAGCCCTCAAGCCCTCAAGCCTTCAAGCCTTCAAGCCTTCAAGCCTTCAAGCCTTCAAGCCTTCAAGCCCTCAAGCCTTCAAGCCTTCAAGCCCTCAAGCCTTCAAGCCTTCAAGCCTTCAAGCCTTCAAGCCTTCAAGCCTTCAAGCCTTCAAGCCTTCAAGCCCTCAAGCCTTCAAGCCTTCAAGCCCTCAAGCCTTCAAGCCTTCAAGCCTTCAAGCCTTCAAGCATTCAAGCCTTCAAGCCTTCAAGCCCTCAAGCCTTCAAGCCTTCAAGCCCTCAAGCCCTCAAGCCGTCAAGCCTTCAAGCCTTCAAGCCTTCAAGCCTTCAAGCCTTCAAGCCTTCAAGCCCTCAAGCCTTCAAGCCTTCAAGCCTTCAAGCTTTCAAGCCTTCAAGCCTTCAAGCCTTCAAGCCCTCAAGCCCTCAAGCCCTCAAGCCTTCAAGCCTTCAAGCCTTCAAGCTTTCAAGCCTTCAAGCCTTCAAGCCTTCAAGCCTTCAAGCCTTCAAGCCTTCAAGCCTTCAAGCCTTCAAGCCTTCAAGCCTTCAAGCCTTCAAGCCTTCAAGCCTTTATGCCTTCAAGCCCTCAAGCCCTCAAGCCTTCAAGCCTTCAAGCCTTCAAGCCTTCAAGCTTTCAAGCCTTCAAGCCTTCAAGCCCTCAAGCCTTCAAGCCTTCAAGCCCTCAAGCCTTCAAGCCTTCAAGCCTTCAAGCCTTCAACCCTTCAACCCTTCAAGCCTTCAAGCCTTCAAGCCTTCAAGCCTTCAAGCCCTCAAGCCTTCAAGCCTTCAAGCCTTCAAGCCTTCAAGCCTTCAACCCTTCAAGCCTTCAAGCCTTCAAGCCTTCAAGCCTTCAAGCCCTCAAGCCTTCAAGCCTTCAAGCCTTCAAGCCCTCAAGCCCTCAAGCCTTCAAGCCTTCAAGCCTTCAAGCATTCAAGCCTTCAAGCCTTCAAGCCTTCAAGCCCTCAAGCCCTCAAGCCTTCAAGCCTTCAAGCCTTCAACCCTTCAACCCTTCAAGCCTTCAAGCCTTCAAGCCTTCAAGCCTTCAAGCCTTCAAGCCCTCAAGCCTTCAAGCCTTCAAGCCTTCAAGCCCTCAAGCCCTCAAGCCCTCAAGCCCTCAAGCCTTCAAGCCCTCAAGCCTTCAAGCCTTCAAGCCTTCAAGCCTTCAAGCCTTCAAGCCCTCAAGCCTTCAAGCCTTCAAGTCCTCAAGCCTTCAAGCCTTCAACCCTTCAAGCCTTCAAGCCCTCAAGCCTTCAAGCCTTCAAGCCTTCAAGCCCTCAAGCCTTCAAGCCCTCAAGCCTTCAACCCTTCAAGCCTTCAAGCCTTCAAGCCTTCAAGCCTTCAAGCCCTCAAGCCTTCAAGCCTTCAAGCCTTCAAGCCTTCAAGCCCTCAAGCCTTCAAGCCTTCAAGCCTTCAAGCCTTCAAGCCTTCAAGCCCTCAAGCCCTCAAGCCCTCAAGCCTTCAAGCCTTCAAGCCTTCAAGCCCTCAAGCCTTCAAGCCTTCAAGCCTTCAAGCCTTCAAGCCTTCAAGCCTTCAAGCCTTCAAGCCTTCAAGCTTTCAAGCCTTCAAGCCTTCAAGCCTTCAAGCCTTCAAGCCTTCAAGCCTTCAAGCCTTCAAGCCTTCAAGCTTTCAAGCCTTCAAGCCTTCAAGCCTTCAAGAGTTCAAGCCTTCAAGCCTTCAAGCCCTCAAGCCCTAAGGCCCTCAAGCCTTCAAGCCTTCAAGCCTTCAAGCCCTCAAGCCTTCAAGCCTTCAAGCCTTCAAGCCTTCAAGCCTTCAACCCTTCAAGCCTTCAAGCCTTCAAGCTTTCAAGCCTTCAAGCCTTCAAGCCTTCAAGCCTTCAAGCCTTCAAGCCTTCAAGCCTTCAAGCCTTCAAGCCTTCAAGCCTTCAAGCCTTTAAGCCTTCAAGCCTATAAGCCTTCAAGCCTTCAAGCCTTCAAGCCTTCAAGCTTTCAAGCCTTCAAGCCTTCAAGCCCTCAAGCCCTCAAGCCCTCAAGCCTTCAAGCCTTCAAGCCTTCAAGCCTTCAAGCCTTCAAGCCTTCAAGCCCTCAAGCCTTCAAGCCTTCAAGCCCTCAAGCCTTCAAGCCTTCAAGCCTTCAAGCCTTCAAGCCTTCAAGCCTTCAAGCCTTCAAGCCCTCAAGCCTTCAAGCCTTCAAGCCTTCAAGCCCTCAAGCCTTCAAGCCTTCAAGCCTTCAAGCCTTCAAGCCTTCAAGCATTCAAGCCTTCAAGCCTTCAAGCCCTCAAGCCTTCAAGCCTTCAAGCCTTCAAGCCTTCAAGCCTTCAAGCCTTCAACCCTTCAACCCTTCAACCCTTCAAGCCTTCAAGCCTTCAAGCCTTCAAGCCTTCAAGCCTTCAAGCCCTCAAGCCTTCAAGCCTTCAAGCCTTCAAGCCTTCAAGCCTTCAACCCTTCAAGCCTTCAAGCCTTCAAGCCTTCAAGCCTTCCAGCCCTCAAGCTTTCAAGCCTTCAAGCCTTCAAGCCTTCAAGCCCTCAAGCCCTCAAGCCTTCAAGCCTTCAAGCCTTCAAGCCTTCAAGCCTTCAAGCCTTCAAGCCCTCAAGCCCTCAAGCCTTCAAGCCTTCAAGCCTTCAACCTGTCAACCCTTCAAGCCTTCAAGCCTTCAAGCCCTCAAGCCTTCAAGCCTTCAAGCCTTCAAGCCCTCAAGCCCTCAAGCCCTCAAGCCCTCAAGCCTTCAAGCCCTCAAGCCTTCAAGCCTTCAAGCCTTCAAGCCTTCAAGCCTTCAAGCCCTCAAGCCTTCAAGCCTTCAAGTCCTCAAGCCTTCAAGCCTTCAACCCTTCAAGCCTTCAAGCCCTCAAGCCTTCAAGCCTTCAAGCCTTCAAGCCCTCAAGCCTTCAAGCCCTCAAGCCCTCAAGCCGTCAAGCCTTCAAGCCTTCAAGCCTTCAAGCCTTCAAGCCTTCAAGCCTTCAAGCCCTCAAGCCTTCAAGCCTTCAAGCCTTCAAGCTTTCAAGCCTTCAAGCCTTCAAGCCTTCAAGCCTTCAAGCCCTCAAGCCCTCAAGCCCTCAAGCCTTCAAGCCTTCAAGCCTTCAAGCTTTCAAGCCTTCAAGCCTTCAAGCCTTCAAGCCTTCAAGCCTTCAACCCTTCAAGCCTTCAAGCCTTCAAGCCTTCAAGCCTTCAAGCCTTCAAGCCTTCAAGCCTTTATGCCTTCAAGCCCTCAAGCCCTCAAGCCTTCAAGCCTTCAAGCCTTCAAGCCTTCAAGCTTTCAAGCCTTCAAGCCTTCAAGCCCTCAAGCCTTCAAGCCTTCAAGCCCTCAAGCCTTCAAGCCTTCAAGCCTTCAAGCCTTCAACCCTTCAACCCTTCAAGCCTTCAAGCCTTCAAGCCTTCAAGCCTTCAAGCCTTCAAGCCCTCAAGCCTTCAAGCCTTCAAGCCTTCAAGCCTTCAAGCCTTCAAGCCTTCAACCCTTCAACCCTTCAAGCCTTCAAGCCTTCAAGCCTTCAAGCCTTCAAGCCCTCAAGCCTTCAAGCCTTCAAGCCTTCAAGCCCTCAAGCCCTCAAGCCTTCAAGCCTTCAAGCCTTCAAGCATTCAAGCCTTCAAGCCTTCAAGCCTTCAAGCCCTCAAGCCCTCAAGCCTTCAAGCCTTCAAGCCTTCAACCCTTCAACCCTTCAAGCCTTCAAGCCTTCAAGCCTTCAAGCCTTCAAGCCTTCAAGCCCTCAAGCCTTCAAGCCTTCAAGCCTTCAAGCCCTCAAGCCCTCAAGCCCTCAAGCCCTCAAGCCTTCAAGCCCTCAAGCCTTCAAGCCCTCAAGCCTTCAACCCTTCAAGCCTTCAAGCCTTCAAGCCTTCAAGCCTTCAAGCCCTCAAGCCTTCAAGCCTTCAAGCCTTCAAGCCTTCAAGCCCTCAAGCCTTCAAGCCTTCAAGCCTTCAAGCCTTCAAGCCTTCAAGCCCTCAAGCCCTCAAGCCCTCAAGCCTTCAAGCCTTCAAGCCTTCAAGCCCTCAAGCCTTCAACCCTTCAAGCCTTCAAGCCTTCAAGCCTTCAAGCCTTCAAGCCCTCAAGCCTTCAAGCCTTCAAGCCTTCAAGCCTTCAAGCCCTCAAGCCTTCAAGCCTTCAAGCCTTCAAGCCTTCAAGCCTTCAAGCCCTCAAGCCTTCAAGCCTTCAAGCCTTCAAGCCTTCAAGCCTTCAAGCCTTCAAGCCTTCAAGCCTTCAAGCCTTCAAGCTTTCAAGCCTTCAAGCCTTCAAGCCTTCAAGCCTTCAAGCCTTCAAGCCTTCAAGCCTTCAAGCCTTCAAGCTTTCAAGCCTTCAAGCCTTCAAGCCTTCAAGCCTTCAAGCCTTCAAGCCTTCAAGCCCTCAAGCCCTAAGGCCCTCAAGCCTTCAAGCCTTCAAGCCTTCAAGCCCTCAAGCCTTCAAGCCTTCAAGCCTTCAAGCCTTCAACCCTTCAACCCTTCAAGCCTTCAAGCCTTCAAGCTTTCAAGCCTTCAAGCCTTCAAGCCTTCAAGCCTTCAAGCCTTCAAGCCTTCAAGCCTTCAAGCCTTCAAGCCTTTAAGCCTTCAAGCCTATAAGCCTTCAAGCCTTCAAGCCTTCAAGCCTTCAAGCTTTCAAGCCTTCAAGCCTTAAAGCCCTCACTCCCTCAAGCCCTCAAGCCTTCAAGCCTTCAAGCCTTCAAGCCTTCAAGCCTTCAAGCCTTCAAGCCCTCAAGCCTTCAAGCCTTCAAGCCCTCAAGCCTTCAAGCCTTCAAGCCTTCAAGCCTTCAAGCCTTCAAGCCTTCAAGCCTTCAAGCCCTCAAGCCTTCAAGCCTTCAAGCCTTCAAGCCCTCAAGCCTTCAAGCCTTCAAGCCTTCAAGCCTTCAAGCCTTCAACTTTTCAAGCCTTCAAGCCTTCAAGCCCTCAATCCTTCAAGCCTTCAAGCCTTCAAGCCCTCAAGCCCCCAAGCCGTCAAGCCTTCAATCCTTCAAGCCTTCAAGCCTTCAAGCCTTCAAGCCTTCAAGCCCTCAAGCCTTCAAGCCTTCAAGCCTTCAAGCTTTCAAGCCTTCAAGCCTTCAAGCCTTCAAGCCCTCAAGCCCTCAAGCCCTCAAGCCTTCAAGCCTTCAAGCCTTCAAGCTTTCAAGCCTTCAAGCCTTCAAGCCTTCAAGCCTTCAAGCCTTCAAGCCTTCAAGCCTTCAAGCCTTCAAGCCTTCAAGCCTTCAAGCCTTCAAGCCTTCAAGCCTTCAAGCCCTCAAGCCCTCAAGCCTTCAAGCCTTCAAGCCTTCAAGCCTTCAAGCTTTCAAGCCTTCAAGCCTTCAAGCCCTCAAGCCTTCAAGCCTTCAAGCCTTCAAGCCCTCAAGCCTTCAAGCCTTCAAGCCTTCAAGCCTTCAAGCCTTCAAGCCCTCAAGCCCTCAAGCCTTCAAGCCTTCAAGCCCTCAAGCCTTCAAGCCTTCAAGCCTTCAAGCCTTCAACCCTTCAACCCTTCAAGCCTTCAAGCCTTCAAGCCTTCAAGCCTTCAAGCCCTCAAGCCTTCAAGCCTTCAAGCCTTCAAGCCTTCAAGCCTTCAACCCTTCAAGCCTTCAAGCCTTCAAGCCTTCAAGCCTTCAAGCCCTCAAGCCTTCAAGCCTTCAAGCCTTCAAGCCTTCAAGCCCTCAAGCCCTCAAGCCTTCAAGCCTTCAAGCCTTCAAGCCTTCAACCCTTCAAGCCTTCAAGCCTTCAAGCCCTCAAGCCCTCAAGCCTTCAAGCCTTCAAGCCTTCAACCCTTCAACCCTTCAAGCCTTCAAGCCTTCAAGCCTTCAAGCCTTCAAGCCCTCAAGCCCTCAAGCCTTCAAGCCTTCAAGCCTTCAAGCCTTCAAGCCTTCAAGCCCTCAAGCCCTCAAGCCTTCAAGCCTTCAAGCCTTCAAGCCTTCAAGCCCTCAAGCCTTCAAGCCTTCAAGCCCTCAAGCCCTCAAGCCTTCAAGCCCTCAAGCCCTCAAGCCTTCAAGCCTTCAAGCCTTCAAGCCTTCAAGCCTTCAAGCCTTCAAGCCTTCAACCCTTCAAGCCTTCAAGCCTTCAAGCCTTCAAGCCTTCTACTAGATTAGGCCTTGTATTTTAATAATTGTAGGTTCTAACCTTTTTGATCCACATAATTTGGGAGATTTCAGAGTTTCAGCTACGCCTTGTACCTGCACACAAGCGTGCATACTGACCGAACCAACCAACGCATTATTTTCTATGTAGAAATACAACGAGTATCACATATGTTTCCATTTTTCTGTATAATATACCATTCCCCACCCCCCCACCACGTTCTAACCTTTTAGATCTACATAATTTGACAGATATAGACATTCCAAACGTGCATGGTACCTGTACTGCAGGCGCGCATACCGACCAAACTGACCAGCGCATTATTTATGTTTGTAGAGACAGTTGGTACCATTTTCTTGCCATACTACTAAATTAGTCCTTGTACTTTAATATAACTAGGTTCTAACCTTTTCGATCCACATAATTTTGGAGATTTCAGAGTTTCAGCTACGCCTTGTACATGCACACAAGCGTGCATACCGACCGAACCGACCAACGCATTATTTTCTATGTAGAAACACAGCAAGTACCACATATGTTTACCTTTTCCTTTATAATATACCATTCCCCACCACCCTACCAAGTTCTAACCTTTTGGATCTACATAATTTGACAGATATAGACATTCCAAACGTGCATGGTACCTGTACTACAGGCGCGCATGCTGACCAAACTGACCAGCGCATTACTTATATTTGCAAAGACATTTAGTACCATTTTCTTGCCAGTCTACTAGATTAGGCCTTGTATTTTAATAATACTAGGTTTGAACCTTTTCGATCCACATAATTTGGGAGATTTCAGAGTTTCATCTACGCCTTGTACCTGCACACAAGCGTCAGGGCTCTCGTTAACAGACCAAATTGGTCTGAATTTCTGATTTCCAGACCTTGATTTTGGGTTTCATATGATTTTCTAGACGAGGATTTTTACTTCGTCTGATCCGTAAGATTACGAAATTTAGTTCATCTGATTTTCAAGAGCAAGCCTTATACTTAGTCTGAAATATCAATTAGCGGGTTGCAATTCGTCTGATACCGAACCCCCTGCCCTCCACCCCCACCCCCCCCCTCCCCCCCTCCCCTGTTAAACTGTATTATGCTTGTAGGCTGTAGTGGGGTAGCCAATATGGGGTACAACCCCAACTAGGGTTTCATATTTGTACCCAAACTTCTGCTAGTTCATTCATTTCTTGCCTAGTTATTTTGAGATGGTATTCAGAGCAGGAGGTCCCTAGGACCTACCGACCGTTTTTTTTTTTAAGGGCCCACCACCGCTCGCATGCGGTTACCACGCTACCCCGTGCCCTAGCCTCGTAGCGCCCTCGTGCGCCCTCGTTAGCGCCCTCGCGCGCCCCTCGTTAGCGCCCTCGCGCGCCCCTCGTTAGCGCCGCTCCTCACTCCTCCTCGTTCCCCCCGACAGAGGCTCCTCTGCAGACCCTCCACCTGGACGTGTGGGGCCCAGCCCGCGTTCGTGGCCAGGGCGGTGAGCGGTACTTTTTGCTGGTTGTCGACGACTACTCGCGTTACACCACGGTCTTCCCCTTGCGCACCAAGGGTGAGGTCCCTGCTGTTCTGATCCCTTGGATCCGCACGGTTCGTCTCCAGCTCCGCCGCCGTTTCCGGACGGATCTTCCTGTCCTGCGTCTGCACTCTGACAGAGGTGGTGAGTTTTCCTCCGATCTCTTGAGGACCTTCTGTCAGGCGGAGGGCATCGAGCAGACCTTCACGCTTCCGGACTCCCCACAGCAGAATGGGGTTGCTGAGCGCCGCATTGGCCTGGTCATGGAGGTCGCTCGTACCTCCTTGGTCCACGCGGCGGCTCCCCATTTTCTGTGGCCGTTTGCTGTCCGGTACGCCGCGCATCAGCTCAACCTCTGGCCCCGTGTCTCCTTGCCGGAGACCTCGCCCACACTGCGTTGGACGGGGGAGGTTGGCGATGCATCGCGCTTCCGGGTGTGGGGTGCTCGTGCCCTTGTCCGCGATACGTCCGCGGACAAGCTCTCCTCCCGCACGCTTCCCTGTGTCTTCCTTGGCTTTGTCCCTGACGCGCCTGGCTGGCAGTTTTACCACCCCACCTCGCGCCGGGTCTTCGCCTCTCAGGATGTCACCTTTGACGAGTCGGTCCCTTTTTACCGTCTCTTCCCCTACCGCACTGCCCCCCTCCCTCCCCCGCCGCTGTTCCTTGCTCCTGGTCCCCCTCCGGTAGACCCCCTTCCC
This sequence comes from Closterium sp. Yama58-4, assembly GCA_947470075.1. NCBI lineage: Eukaryota > Viridiplantae > Streptophyta > Zygnematophyceae > Desmidiales > Closteriaceae > Closterium > Closterium sp. Yama58-4. Next base: position 90,429 of record CANIUD010000399.1, on the reverse strand, counting down.
CCTCAGGGTCCTGCTCCTTCAGGTGTCTCTCAGGTAGACCCTCCTCCCGTCGCTGAGCCTGTCGAGGTCACAGGTGACTCAGGTGCTGCTGCAGGTGGTACTGCTGGGAGTGCTGAGCCTGGGGGTGCTGAGCCTGCGGGTGCTGGGCCTGGGAGTGCTGGGACTGCGGGTGCTGGAGCTGAGGGTACTGTGCCTGAGAGTTTGCCGCCTGGGGGTGCTGAGCCTGGGGGTGCTGCGACTGGGGGTGCTGAGCCTGCGTGTGCGGAGTCTGGGGGTGCTGAGTCTGGGGGTGCTGAGCCTGCGGGTACTGAGCCTGGGGGTGCTGCTACTGTGCCTACGGAGCCTCGGGTTACTACGTCTGGGGGTGCTCCGGTTCGGGGTGCTGAGCAGTCTCTCACACCGCAGCAGCTTCGTGACTGGTACGTCCGGCGCTTTCGCCGTCCTAGTGGCTCGGCTGGAGTTGGGGGTGCTGGGGCTGCTCGTCCTGGGGGTGCTCGTACTGGGGGTACTGGAGCTGCCGGGACTGGTTGTTCTGGGAGCACTGAGGCTGGAGCTGCTGGAGCTGGGGACTCTGGCGCTGGCGGTGCTAGCGGAGTTGGAGCTGCCGACTCTGGGGGTGGCGCTGCTGCTGGTGCTGCGGACCCGCCTGGTGGAGCTGCTACTGGAGCTGAGGACCCGTGCGGTGGCGCTTGGTGCTGGGGACCCGGACGTTGGAGCTCCTGCTGGTGCTGAGGACCCGGCCGCTGGAGTCTCTTCTGCTTCTGGAGACGCTGCGCGGCCGCGACCGTACTTCGTACCGCTCCTTCAGCAGGTTCTTGGGCAGGCTCCTCCTCCTCGTCCTCCTCCCTCCGTAGAGTGTCCTCCGCCTGTCCCGCCGCAGTCACAGTTACCGCCTGCCTCGCCTCTCCCTGCTCCCTCTCCTTACGCTGGTCCCACAGGAGGTCTTACAGAGCGTCGTGAGCCTGAGTCTCGTCCTGCGTCGCCTGTTCGTCCTGCTCGCACTGGTAGTCGTGTCCGTCGTGAGCGTCCTCCTCCTGTCCCAGGCACTCACTACATGACTCTGCGTCCCTCTACTGCTCCTCAGCGTGTCCCTCTACCGTCTCCTCCTGCGTCCTCTTTGCCTGCCGTTCCGGACCCTGAGTCTGACCGGTATCGCGCTGAGCACCCTACTGTCACGCGTCTCCTAGCTACTGTTGTCACTGACCCTACCTTTGAGTCCTCGGCTGCGTCTGCTCTGGTCGCTGAGTTGGTTGACTTTGCTGCTGCCTGTCGTCTAGACTACGCTGCTCGCCTTGTTGCTGAGAATGCCTGCGCCCAAGCGAGGGCGGGGCCTTTCACTCCGACACTCCCCTGCCCAGCTCACGCTTGGGCCCCTACACACAAGGTAAGATTTATCGCATATTGATTTACTTGAAGGCCACCCAGAACCTAAGTAATAGAATACAAGGGGACGTTTCTCTTGTCAGAATATTATGCTCTAGCCTGTAGTGGGGTGCTCTGTAGCGAGTACAACCCTTCTAGGGTTTGCTATTTGTATCCCCATTCTTGCTAGTGCAACCCCCTCTTTCGCCTAAACTCTCTTGCCTAGCTAGGACTCTCCTAGCTATGGCTCCTAAGACTACCGCTTATCTCAACATGGCATCAGAGCTTAACGTTCGTGGCCTGTGGGCCCACTTCACTGCTTCCGCTGCTACTGCTACTCCCTGTCCGCCGCGCGCCCCGTGGTGCGCGGCGTCGAAACTAGGGTTTTCAGCCCGCCGTGCGCCCCGAGGCGCGCGGCGGTTTTCTGCCCGCCGTGCGCCCCGAGGCGCGCGGCGGTTCTCTGCCCGCCGTGTGCCCCGAGGCGCGCGACGGGTTCCTGCCCCGTCACTCGGCACGTCGCCCCCGGGAGGCGCTGCGACGGGCGACGGGGACCCGCGCGTCGCCCCCCGTCGCCCGTCGTGGCCTGCGCGCGGCCCGTACACCCGGCGCGCGGCCCGTACGGGCTGCGCCAGGCCTGCGCGCGGCCCGTACGGGCTGCGCCAGGCCCGCGCGCGGCCCGTACGGGCTGCGCCAGGCCCGCGCGCGGCCCGTACGGGCTGCGCCAGGCCCGCGCGCGGCCCGTACGGGCTGCGCCAGTCCCGCGCGCGGCTCGGACCGCCTGCGCGCGGTTCGGGAGGCTGTGCCAGGCCCGTGGGCGCCCCGTTCTTCGCTGCCCCTGTCCTCCCCGCTGTCCCCCGTGCTTCTGAAGGCGCCCCACCCCTCCTTCTGCCCGTTCTCCTGGATTAGGGTTTGGGGTTGGGGGGTATGGGGGTGCAGCTTCTGTGTGCCGTTCCCTGCTCCTCCTCCTCCTCCGTCTCCCTGTGCTGCAGCTGCCGCTGAGGGGGGTGGACCTGTTGGAGCCGTCGGAGTGGTACTAAGGGGGGGTGAAAGGGGAGTGGAGCTAGCGGTGTAGCAGCGGGTGTGTGTCGAGGGATGTGGGACTGTTGGGGGAGGTTGAGGGGAGGTTGCCGTCGTGTCGTACGCAGCGCCTGTACTCCGGGGCACTCACTCCCGGTAGCTCAGAGAGCCGGTTGCGCCGTCGCCTGTGGGTCCGTTGCTCCTGCTGCTCGTCTTAGCCGCGGAGCCTGTTACTCCTGTACTCCGGGGCACTCACTCCCGGTAGCCACTGTGTCGCACCAGAGCCGTCTGTTGCCCGTGTGCCTGCAGCTTCAGTCGTCGCCTCCCATCTACTCTCCTCTCGCCAGCCCTCCTCCTCCTCACTTGCCCGTTGTGACTACCACTAGCTTTGCTCATAATTGTGAACTTTAAACTATTGCTTCTTAAACTTGTGCTCAGAATGTGTGGTGACATTGTGATCCACCCTGAGCTTGTACTGCTTTGCTTGCTCTGCTGATTACACCCCACTTTGGCTATGGGGGTGTGTCAGAATATTATGCTCTAGCCTGTAGTGGGGTGCTCTGTAGCGAGTACAACCCTTCTAGGGTTTGCTATTTGTATCCCCATTCTTGCTAGTGCAACCCCCTCTTTCGCCTAAACTCTCTTGCCTAGCTAGGACTCTCCTAGCTATGGCTCCTAAGACTACCGCTTATCTCAACATCTCTGGCGTGCATACTCCCGCACGCCGATCACCGCACCAGCCATGTTAGAGGACATGGCACCTACTGCTGCACGTCGTCGTCGTCGCCGACTTCGGCAAGGCGAACCTGGCCGACCGCGACAGAGCACCGGTTGAAGGCCGGAAAGTGCAGCCCTTTCGTGAGGAAGTCCGCCGGCTGCTCGGATGTCGGGATGTATTCCAGCGCAATCTTCTTGCGCTTCACCATCTGCTGCAGCCAAGCGTAGCGCCGCTCCATGTGCTTGAGGTTGCCCTTGAGCCCCAAGCCTTCAGCGACAGCGATGGCGGACTGATTGTCCACGTTCAGAGTAGTCGGTGTTCCAGCATCGAGGAGCTGGAACTCGGCGAGGAGGAATCGAAGTCGACGGGCCTCCTTGCCTGCTTCGGTGGCCGCGATGTACTCCGACTCTGTAGAGGACAGAGTCACGCACTTGATGCGTTGGCTCGTCCAGGAGACAGCTGCGCCGCCGAAGATGAAAACGTAGCCACTTGTGCTAGTGCGATTCTGCTTGTCGCCAGCGTCGTCCGCGTCCGCGTAGCCGACCAGTTTCAGAGTTTCGGGTCCTCCTCCGAACTCCAGAGCGAAATCGCGCGTGTCAGAGAGGTAGTTGAGGCAGCGATCGACCTCGCGCCAGTGCTGATCGCTCCTCACTGTCAGACCAGACCCCAGCTTGCTACACGCAAAAGCAATGTCGGGCCGAGTTGTCGTGGCAGCGAACTGCAGAGAACCGACCTTCTGACGGTACTCCTCTTCTTCGCGCGACTGGAAGTCCTCATCGTCGAAAGTCAGCTCCGCGTAAGCATCGACGGAAACAGGCGTCTTCGGACGCCGACCAGTCTGCTCCTCGTCGATGAAGCGCCTACGCAGCTTGTCAACGTAGGACTGCTGGTGCAGCCACAGCTTCCGCGCCGGACGGTCGCGCACGATTTCGAGCCCCAAATACTTCTCGACCGGGGTGATCTCGCGCAGCTCAAATGCAGCTTCTAGCAGCTCCTTCAGCTCCTTCAGCATCGCGGTGCTGCTGCTGGCGGCGAGCAGGTCATCGACGTAGACGAGCACCCAGCACGCCACTCCGTCGTCGCCAACTCTGAAATAGAGAGCCTCGTCAACCTGGCTCTTGCTCCAGCCAGCGCCCGTCAGAACAGCGTCGAGCGCCGAGTACCACAACAAAGGACTCTGCTTCAGCCCGTACAAACTCTTCAGCAGCTTGCATACGCGGCCAGTTCCGTCGTTGTAGTAAGCCGGCTGGTCCATGTAGAGCACGCGGTCAAGCTTGCTCTGCAGAAACGCATTCTTCATGTCTAACTGCATGAGGTGCAGGTCGAGGACGGCCACAATGCTGAGGAAAATTCGCAGCGTGACGTAGCTCCCGACCGGTGCATACGTCTCCTCGTAATCAGCTCCGTAGACCTGCGTAAAGCCCTTGACCACCAGGCGGGCTTTTTCGCGAGCGACCGTGTCATCGATATGATACTTCGTCTCCTTCACTGTCATGTTAGCGATGTCCCAGCGATGCTCTGGGTCGGCGTGCATATCAGGGTCGAGCTCTGGAACGTTGACGTCGAACTGCGCATCATCGAGCAGAGTGCTGTAGGAGGTCGGCGGCAGGCAAGCATGGTAGCTCAGCTTCTTGTGAGGCTTGCCAAAGTTAGAGCGGGTGGAACGTCGAACTGCGGGCTTGTCGGCAGAGACTTCCACCACGTCGCTGTCGCTGGACTGCTCCCCGGCTGACAGCTCCCCTTCATCGCCGCCGATGACTTCAACAACGTCGCTCGAGGTGCCTTCATCGAACTGCTCCCCTGTCGTCCGCTCCTCTGAATCGAGCTCCTCGTTCGACGGCTCCCCTGTCGGCAGCTCCTCTGAAGCGAGCTCCTCGTTCGACGGCTCCCCTGTCGGCGGCTCCTCTGAAACGCGCTTCCCGTTCGACGTCGGCGGCTTCTCTGAAACGCGCTCCCTGTTCGCCAGCTCCCCTGTCGGCGAAGACTTCACTCCGACGCCGACTTGCTCGCTGACCAGATCACGTCGACCGCCAGCGATGTCAATGGGCGGATCCGAAGGTGACGCACCAATGCTCCCCTCATCGCTGGCGGCCGACGTTGAAGCCGACTTAGGCAAGCCGGCGGCGAGCGATGGGAGGGAGGTAGGGAGAGGTGGAGGAGCGTTCGAGGAGGGCGGAATGGAGGGAGCGGGATCATCTGAAGGACCATCGTCCTCGGATTCGAGCAACGAAATCGCCGCTGGCGATGGATCGGTCGGCAGAGAAATCTTCGTCCGCTCGGACACCGGCCCGTGCTCCGCCTTCCACTCCGCCAGAGACATCGTCTCGTAGAAAATTGCCTCCACGGTTGTGACAATGCGGTTGTCAGTGAGATCGAGCACCTCCCAGCCCTTGCTCTCTGACGAAACACCAAGGTGAATGCCCCACCGTGCCTTCGGCGCCAACTTTCCGCCGCGCTGCTGCTCCGGGACCATGAACTGCACCATGCAGCCCCACACTCGTGCCAGCGTAAGGTCCGGCTTCTGTTCGAACAGCAGCTCATACGGCGTCGTTCTCGGGGGAAGGGAGGCCCGTTCGAGGCAGTTGCGCACCCAGACGGCGTGGCGAAGAGCGAGGTGCCACCAGTGATGCTTCACCCCCATGTGAAGCAGCATCGTCCGCACAGATTCGACGACCGTGCGCATCTCCCGCTCTGCCATGCCATTCTGCTGTGGGGTGTAGGGGCAGGTGAGGTTGTGGAGGATACCCTTGTCCTCGACAAGTTCGGTGAATTTCCTGCCAAGAAATTCGCCTCCGCGATCCGAGCGCAACCTTTTCACCGTCATCGAAGTCTGTCGCTCCACTTCCTTCAGCCACTTCTCGAAAACGACCAGCACGTCGCTCTTCTTCGCGATCGGGCGAACCCACACAAAGCGGGTCTTGCGGTCTTTGAGGAGGAGGAAGTAGAGGCTCCCATCTGCGGCGGCCACACGGAAGGGGCCACAGAGATCAATGTGCACGACATCGAGGGCGTTTGCAGCCTCTGATCCCATCTCTGGAAACGTATGACGCGCCAGCTTGCCGCCAACACATGAGGTACACGGCACGTCAGCTCCAGTGGACTTCTCGATGTCAAGGCCGATGGCAACTTCATGTTTCGCCGAGCTCAAAATCGTGTCAATGCCGACGTGCGCAAGCCTCGCGTGCCACTTAGCCGGCTTTGACTTCGTCGCTGATGCGATCGTCCGCAGAGCAACTGCTTCTGTCGCAGATGTAGTCGATTTCGAGGAGCAGGGGCGAAGGTCGGTGCAGAGAACTCGGCCGGTGTAGCGTGCTCGACCGAGCACATCACCTGTAGCAGAAACGAGCAGCATCTCGTCACCCTCGTGCTTCAGCTTCACGCCGTTTTCCTCCAGCTGGCCAGAAGACAGTAGGTTCGCGTGTACGCCCGGAACGTACAACACGTCGGGGATGAGAACCTGCTTCCCAGTCTCCCCTTTCAGAGCAACTGTGCCACGGCCTTCGACGTTCTGAAGCGCCCCGTTGAATCCGCGCACGTGACGGATTTCTCCTCTTGGCTTCATTTCGACGAAGGCCTCCCGCGTTCCCATCAGATGATGGGAGCAGCCGCTGTCGAGGAGAACCACAGTCGGATTCGCCTGGACGGCTGCTGCGACCGCCTGGAAGTCTTCGCCAGCCTCCGGCGCCAGCGAAATTGTTGGCTCGACCACGCCAACCATCGAACAAGAGGCTTTCTTTTCGCTCGAAGCATCACCCTCTGATTTCGACGCCGTTTTCGAGGACGCAGGCTTCTCCTTGCGCGGCTGGTTGTCTCGACGACGACTGTCGCTGTCAGACTTCCCGTCCTCTGAACGACTGGCGTTGTCAGACTTTCCGCGGCTCCCTCTCTGATTGTCGTCGGACTCGTCGCGATCAGGGCAGTCGTAGGAGAGGTGGTCGCGGTCTCCACAAATGTAGCAGCGGCGTCCTCCTCGACGCGAACCACTGCTTCCGCGATCATTGCCCTTCGCTGACTTTCCGCGGTCGGCGCTCTCCGTAGACTTGGTGTTCGACGACTTTCCGCCACCGCCTCCACCTCCGCCCGACTTCCCACGCTGCCCCGTCTGACGTCCCTGCTTCGTCGGAGCAACGTAGTTAGCCTGCGGAAGGAGCTCTGAAGACCGCTCAGACTCCTGCATAAACTCGTCCTGGATGATGTGACTCGAAAGCGAATCCTCGTTCAGAGTCTCGCGCGTGCCGGGCATTATCAGCATCCGTCGCATCAGATTGTAGCTCGAGGGGAGGCCGTTGATGACATGCGTGACATACGACGCCACCGAGTACTCGAAACCAGCCATCCGCATGTCGGCCAAAATTCGCCGCGCTCGATTGCAGTACTCGGTCGCCGATTCCTGCTCACCCATGCGAATTGTGGCCAATTTCTTCTCCAGTTGGCTGATGTAGAGGTCGTCGGTCGCTCTGTAGGTGCGCATGATGTACTGCCAAGCTTGGTAGCCGGCGTCCACTTGAAGTCGGCACTGCTTCAGCGCGACTTGCACCAGCGGCGAACAACACCTCGAAATGACCATGAAGGTCAGAAGGTGAGCAGCGCGAAATTCCGCCAGCATTTCAGAGTCGTCTTCGTCCGGCATCTCCACCTTGCCGTCAACGAACTTCTTCAATCCGGCGATCTCCAGCTGAGGTTCGATTGACTCAATCCATGTGATCAAGTCATGTCGTCCTTCGAGCGGCTGCGGCACAGCGATCTTGTCCGGCGAAAATTTGAAGTAGCCGTACGCTGGCGCGATGCCTCCGTCGCGACCAGCAGACGCATGAGTCGCCGATGTCGGCCTGGCTCCACTCCGCTGAGGAGAAAGGCGTCGACCATCGATGTTGCCGTTCGAACTTCCCGCTGCCGCCGAGCGCTGAACTCGTGCCTGCATTCCGCCGACGCCAAAGTCAGCGGCCCGAATCACTCCACGAAGCCTCGTGCTGCCTTCGCTGCCGACTTGGTTACCACCGTCGACCTGGTCGTCGACGCCCCCTTCGTTGCGCGCCGGTCGGGGTGTGGCGGGCAGACCATCCGCCTCAGTACGGGTCGTTGGGTGCTCGCGCGCCCACTGCACGCGGGTTCCAAAGAGCATAACCTCCAAGGTTGCTCCGCCGTACTCGCCAGCTGCGTGGCGTGCCCGAACGTCATCTAACCGCGCCTGCAGGGTATCCTCTACGACTGCAGCGACCTCCTCCTGGTCGACCATGGCGGTTTAGACTGCCGGCCTACAACAACTTAGGTATTGAGCACTAAAGTCGGCTACTCTGAAGGTTCTAACGCGGGGCCGTTCCACGCTCACCGCACCATGCGGAGAGTCACCCTACAACGGGTGTGAACTACGAAGGAGGGCACGGAGTTGTGTGGGTGATCGTAGCGCTCTAGCAGCGTTCTAACAGAGATCTTACTACTTGCTCTGTTCACAGAGAGATTTGGCAAGAGTTTCCACTAAGGAAATTGAAAGTACATTGAAAATTGAGAATTAGAGTACAAGAATGAGCATGCAAAGTGATATCTCTGGAATGGCATTGCAATCCCTAGCAAGCATTCTGCAAGGCGAATTGCCAGCACTGCATCAGAGCGGTTCGCCAACGCTGAAACAGGGCGGCCTGCCAGCGTAGCAGAAGGGCGACATGCCAGCGCTGCAGCAGGGCGGCCTGCCAGCGCTGCATTCGCAGGTGAATATCTGCGCAGGTGTGCACCTGCCGAGTAGGTGCAGGTAGACGGTTACACCGTCAGAGACATTGCGCAGGTGCCAGGTAGAAAACGCTCTGACGGTTTCTCCAGATGCCCACCGTCGAGCACGTGATGCCATTTCGGAGGTCGAATTTCGCTAAGAGCCACCTGAGCGAATTTCGCATGCCCTCGCAGAGTTTCGCAGTCGCGCGAATTTGGTCGACCAGTTCGCCAAGCTGACGCTCGCCGAACAGCGCCCTTCGATCAGAGAACGCAGCTCCTCGGACAGCACCCCGTCCGTCAGAGATCGCGCGACCCAGAAGCAGATCAGAAGACGAGCTCGTCGAACAGCACCCCGTCGACCAGAGCTCGTTGACGGGCTGGTGAATCAGAGGACAACCTTCCTCGAAAACCACCCGCGGTTTCAGAGGACGGGCTGCTCCAATGCGACGATCACTTCGTCGAATTCACCACGTCGTCGCAGAGAATGCCTGCGCCCAAGCGAGGGCGGGGCCTTTCACTCCGACAGCCCTCACTCCTCTTCCAGGCCTAGTCCAGACCTTCTCCCCCTTCCCCCCAGCCTTAGGTCCCCTCCCCAGGTCCCCTCCCCATGCCCCTCATGAAGTCTCGCAAGAGCCCAGCCCCCCCCTTCCTTCTCGCGTCCCTCCACCCAACCTGATCATTCGCAGCACCTCAATGCCACGTGCATGCCCCTCAACAGCCACATGCCTGTCAGCTAGCGAGCTGTCAGCGCCGCGCCAGGGGCGCGTCCATTAACAAAAACAAGTGTGATTATGCTAGACAAGGGTGTTAGCTGAATCAGTCTATGCAAATTAATTAATCTGAAAAATCAGACTAAGCTCCACCATTCGTCTGGAAAATCAGACCAGAAAATTATGTCCGTCTGATCGTTAGACGGAACGATTTTTTGGGGTTTTCAGACAGGCCCAAATCCTAGCAAGAGCCCTGACAAGCGTGCATACTGACCGAACCAACCAACGCATTATTTTCTATGTAGAAATACAACGAGTATCACATATGTTTCCGTTTTCCAATATATTATACCATTCCCCACCCCCCCACCACGTTCTAACCTTTTAGATCTACATAATTTGACAGATATAGACATTCCAAACGTGCATGGTACCTGTACTACAGGCGCGCATGCTGACCAAACTGACCAGCGCATTACTTATATTTGCAGAGACATTTACTACGTATCATTTTCTTGTCAGTCTACTAGATTAGGCCTTGTATTTTAATAATACTAGGTTCTAACATTTTTGATCCATATAATTTGAGAGATTTCAGAGTTGCAGCTACGCCTTGTTGTCAGAATCTAGAATAGAACGAGAATGGATGAACTAGCAGGAAGGTGGGTACAAGTATGAAACCCTAAGTTTGTGTACCCTCTAAGGCTAAACCCACTATAGCCTACACAATATAAACATACAATGTTTGACACACCCCCATAGGCAAAGTGGGTGACAACCAGAGGGTCACAAGACCAGTCAAAGCAAAGCAAAGCAAAACAGGCTCAGGGTGGATCTCAAGGATACCACACAAATTCCGAGCACAAGCAAGCGGTCACAAGACCAGTTCACATGCAGTTTGATAATATAGCAAGAGATACAGTGATCGCAACCTAGCAAGTGTAAGCATGCAGGTATATATATAGATATCATAGTACAAACAGAGTCAAGAAGTAAGCAAGTGAGGTCCAGCAGGCACAAGGCCTAGAAGAGTACAGAAGCGCTGATGGTCACAAGGCTGAAGCGCCTTGGTGAACACATCAGCAGTGTTGGCCTCAGTGGCCACGTAACGCAGACAAAGCTGACCGCGCTGCTGCAGCTCTCGAGCAAGGAAGTACCGCAGGGCGATGTGCTTTGTTCTGTGCTCCAGTCTGTGCTCCTCACACAAGGCAATGGCAGCCTTGTTGTCGACGTACAGCACTGGAGGAGAACGAGGCCGCTCTCCCAAGTCGGTCAGCAGGTAGGTCAGCCAGCGTAGCTCCTGGGCCGCCATGGCTGTGGCGTAGATCTCAGCCTCACAACTGGAGCTGAGAACAGAAGAAGAGCGTGTGGAACGCCAAGAAACTGAGCCAGAGCCAAGGCTGAAGGTGTAACCCTGAGACGACCGCTGAGTAGCCTGGTCGTCCGCCCAAGAAGCGTCTGAGTGACCAGTGAGTACAACTCGGTCTCGCCCTCCAAGCACTAGCCCCATGCCCGACGTACTGCACAAGTAGCGCAACACCCTCTTAGCAGCATCCATGTGCTCCTTCCTGTGACGGCCAGGAGCGACATAGCGTGCAAGGATGCTAAGAGGGTATGCAAGGTCAGGTCGAGTGCAGGTCATCAGGTACATGAGGCAGCCCACAAGCTCTGGATACGGGCCACTCGGCTCTACGGACTCATCCGAAGGCAGAGCTGAGAGCGAGTGACCTGTAGGCAGAGGAGTGGACTGTGGCGAGGAGTACATGAAGCGGAAGCGCTGAAGGATCTGCTGCACCATGTGTGACTGAGTCAAGGTAATGGTGCGTCGTGCTCTGTCCCGGGTGATCCGCAAGCCAAGATAGCTTGTCAGTTCACCCAGGTCTGTGCACGTGTGTCTCTTCTGCAGCTCCGACTTCACGTGGGCGAGTGCCGCAGTGTCAGCAGTGGCAAAGACCAAGTCGTCGACGTACACGAGGATGTAGAACGGCGGCAGCGAGGTGTCGGTGCGTAGAAACAGCGACGGGTCAGCAGTAGAAGGAGCGAACCCAAGAGCCGCAAGTGTAGTCCTCAATGTGTCGTGCCACTCACGCGGCGCCTGGCGGAGACCGTAGACCGGTCGCTGGAGCCTCCACTGGGTGCCAGGAGGAACCGACCCAGTGAAGCCAGGAGGGCGGCGCAGCCAGATCTCCTCGTGCAGGCTGCCTTGCAAGAAAGCTGTGCTGAAGTCAAGTGAGTGAAGCTCGTAGTCGCGCTGAGCGGCTATGTGCAGCAGCACCCGAAGAGTAGTCATCTTCGGGGTGGGGGAGAAGGTCTGGAAGAAGTCTACTCCCTCTCGCTGACTGAAGCCTCGAGCAACGTAGCGCGCCTTGAAGACAGGAGGAGAACCCGGCGGCCGCTTCACCCTGAAAATCCACATGCCACTGACGATGTTCGCCCCAGGTGGGGGAACCTCGTCGATGTAGGTGCCTGTGGACTTCCAGGAAGCCATCTCTGCGTCCATAGCTGTCTGCCACTGAGAGGAGTAGGGATTCCTCTATCGCCTCTGCGTAAGAGCGCGGGGTCGGGATGTCTGGTGCATCCGGGTCTCCCTCAGGGGCAACTAGCATGGACACGAGATGGGGCAAAGCAGCAGCAAAGCACTGGAACTCCTCCTGTCTGTCCTCAAGGACGTCCGTGCCAAGAGCACACTCACCCCCGACGGACGGAGGACAGACAGACTCAGACTCAGCAACAAGGCTAGCGGCGTAGTCTAGACGACACCGGGCAGCAAAGTCAACCAACTCAGTGACCAGAGCAGACGCAGCAGAGGACTCAAAGGTAGGGTCAGTGACAACAGTGGCGAGGAGACGCATGACAGTGGGACTGGCAGCACGACGGGAGTCAGACTCCGGGTCAGGAAGAGTAGGTAGAGAGGACGCAGGAGGAGACGGCAGAGGGACACGCTGAGGAGCAGTGGAGGGACGCAGGGTCATGTAGTGAGTGCCAGGGACAGGAGGAGGACGCTCACGTGGGACACGACGACCAGTGCGAGCAGTACGAACAGGCGACGCAGGACGAGACTCAGGCTCACGACGCTCCGTAAGACCTCCTGTGGGACCAGTGTAAGGAGAGGGACCAGGGAGAGGCGAGGCAGGCGGTAACTGGGACTGCGACTGGACAGGCGGAGGACACTCTAAGGAGGGAGCAGGACAAGGAGGAGGAGCCTGACCAAGAACCTGCTGAAGGAGTGGTACGAAGTACGGTCGCGGCCGCGCAGCGTCTCCAGAACCACCAGAGACACCAGCGCCAGGGTCCTCAGCACCAGCAGTAGCTCCACCGCCCGGGTCCTCAGCACCAGCAGCAGCTCCACTGCCCGGGTCCTCAGCACCAGCAGCAGCTCCACCACTCGGGTCCTCAGCGCCAGCAGCAGCTCCACCGCTCGGGTCCTCAGCACCAGCAGCAGCTCCACCGCTCGGGTCCTCAGCACCAGCAGTAGCTCCAACTCCAGGGTCCGTAGCACCAGCAGCAGCTCCACCGGCCGGGTCCTCCGCACCAGCAGCAGCTCCACCGCCCGGGTCCTCAGCACCAGCAGCAGCTCCAACTCCAGGGTCCGCAGCACCAGGAGCGCCACTCCGAAGGCTGCAGCGCCGTGTGTACCACTCTCGGATCTGCTGAAGGGAGGGGAGCTCCCGGGTAGGAGGGGAAGCACTGGTACCCGCTCCAGCAGCACCTCTCCGGAGGCCGCAGTACTGTAGGTACCTCTCCTGCAGCTGCTGCGAGGAGAGGGCTCCTCCAGGTGTGGCACTCGCAGGCTCAGCACCCCCAGACTCAGCACCTCCAGGCTCAGCACCCCCAGGCTCCGCACCTCCAAGGTCTGCACCCCCAGGCTCCGCACCCCCAGGCTCAGTACCCCCAGGCTCAGCACCCCCAGGCTCCGCACCCCCAGACTCAGCACCGCCAGGCTCCTCACTCGCAGGCGCAGCACCCCTAGCAGGACGAGAGTCGACAGCGACCTCGACAGGCTCAACCGGGTCTACCTGGGACACACCTGAGGGAGCGGCACCCTGAGGGGGGAGGGGGTCTACCACAGCAGCACCTGGCGCGAGGAAGAGAGGCGGGGGAGGGAGCGGGGCAGTGCGGTAGGGGAAGAGGCGGTAGTAGGGGACGGACTCGTCAAAAGTGACGTCCTGAGAGGGCAGAACCCGGCGCGAGGTGACGTGGTAAAACCAGGGGCGTCCGGGACAAAGCCAAGGAAGACACAAGGAACAGCGCGACGGGAGAGCTTGTCCGCGGACGTGTCGCGAACAAAAGCTCGGGATCCCCAGACCCGGAAACGCGACGCATCGCCAACCTCTCCCGTCCAACGCAGTGTCGGGGAAGTCTCCGACAAGGAGACACGGGGCCAGAGGTTGAGCTGATGCGCAGCGTATCGGACCGCAAACGGCCACAGAAAGTGGGGAGCAGCCGCATGGATCAGGGAGGTACGAGCGACCTCCATGACCAAGCCAATGCGGCGCTCAGCAACCCCATTCTGCTGTGGAGAGGCCGGAAGCGTGAACGACTGCTCAATGCCGTGCTCGGCACAGTAGGCTGCCAGAAGGTCGGAGGTGAACTCACCACCTCTGTCAGAGTGCAAACGCAGGACAGGAAAGTCCGAGCGGAAACGCTCGCTGAGCTGGAGACGAGCTCTGCTGATCCAAGGGATCAAGACATCAGGGACCTCACCCTTGGTGCGCAAGGGGAAGACCGTGGTGTAGCGAGAGTAGTCGTCAACAACAATCAGGAAGTACCTCTCCTGACCCTGTCCACGGACGCGGGCTGGGCCCCACACGTCCAGGTGGAGCGTCTGCAGGGGAGCAGTCATCGGGGGAAAGGAGGAGGAGTGAGGAGCGGCGCGCTGCCGCCCCTCGACACAGGGAAGACAGGGAGGAGCAGGCGAGGGTGGGAGGGGAGGGAGCACCCTGGGAAGACCAGAGACAAGCTGCCGTTTGTGCATGGCACGAAGGCGCTGCACAGACGGGTGGCCAAGTCGGTGGTGCCAGAGAACGGTGTCGTGCGCGAGAGAGCGACACGAGCAGGGGGCCGACAGCTGACCTGACGCAGACACGGACGCAGCTACCTGAGGGGACTCAATGGTCAGTGTGTACAGGTCCGACCCCGGCTGCCGAGTGAAGGTAGCCAGGTGACGGCCCGTCCGAGCACACGTGCAGTGTGTCACGCGCTCGTAGGCAGGGGTGAACTGGTGAACACCCGCATCCTGGAGCGCACAACCCGCCACCAAGTTCGTAGAGAACGAGGGGAGGTGGAGACCTGACAGTGTGCCCGACGGGACCGCAGGACAGGGAAGAACAGTGGAGGAGGTCGCAATGACCGGACCCCCAGAGGGGTCAGCGAGGGAGACAGCAACTGGCCGAGCAAGCGGCTCAAGGGCAGTGCGGTCACGAAAGAAACAGCGAGAAGCACCTGAGTCCAGGGTGAAGGTGTGCAGGGCCTCAGTCGACTCAGTACCAGGGGGCGCAGACTCACTAGGACCTAGAGTAGCAGCCTCACCAGCACCTAGGGCAATAGACGTACTAGCACCTAGAGCGGCAGCCTCACTGACAGGACACGGCAGCTGCACCTGTCCACTACCAGAAGCTCCCGAACGATGCACTCCAGAGCGACTACCACTACGGCCACTCCGACAGCCCAAACTAGCGTACCACTCACGCGCACGAAGCAGCTGGGGCGAAGGAGGACACGGCTGCTGCACCTGTCCACTACCAGAAGCTCCCGACCGACCCACTCCAGAGCGACTACCACTACGGCCACCCCGACAGCCCCGACTAGCGTACCACTCACGCGCACGAAGCTGCTGGGGCGTGGGGGACTCACGCGCACAGCCCTGGAGCTGCATCTGGCCACGTCAGGAGCAGCAGTAGTAGCAGTAGCGGCAGTAACAGTAGTAACAGCAGGAGCAGTGGCAGTGGGAGTAGAAAAGGCAGTTGCAGCAGTACTGGGCAATGCTCACCAGTGGTCGGCGCGGCAGGCGTAAGACGGTGGCGACAGTGGGGTTGCTACAACTGCAGGGCTGGGCCGGGCCGCAGCAGGGAGCTCCGCGGCAGCTGCGGCAGGGCGAGGCTGGGCCGCGACGGCAGCTGCTCCAGGTGCCAGGGGCGGCTGCTGCAGGTGCGGGCTGCTCCAGGGGCGGCTGCTGCAGGTGCGGGCTGTTCCAGGGGCGGCTGCTGCAGGTGCGTGCTGCTCCAGAGGGGGCTGCTGCAGTGACGGGCGGCTCCAGGGGCGGCTGCTGCAGTGGCGAGCGGCTCCAGGGGCTGCTGCTGCAGTGGCGGGCGGCTCCAGGGGCTGCTGCTGCAGTGGCGGCTGCTCCAGGGGCTGCTGCTGCAGTGGCGGCTGCTCCAGGGGCGAGAGGCGGATTAGGTCAGGGCGACGCGGCGGGCAGGTGGCGACGCCGCGGGCAGGGCGACGCGGCGGGCAGGTGGCGACGCCGCGGGCAGGGCGACGCGGCGGGCAGGTGGCGACGCCGCGAGTAGGGCGACGCCGCTAGCAGGTGGCGACGCCGCGGGTAGGCGACGACGCCGCGGGCAGGCGCCGACGCCGCGGGCAGGGGACGACGCCGCGGGCAGGCGACGACGCCGCGGGCAGGCGACGACGCCGCGGGCAGGCGACGACGCCGCGGGCAGGCGACGACGCCGCGGGCAGGCGACGACGCCGCGGGTAGGCGACGACGCCGCGGGCAGGCGGCGACGCCGCGGGCAGGCGACGACTCCGCGGGCAGGTGGCGACGCCGCGGGTAGGCGACGACGCCGCGGGCAGGCGGCGACGCCGCGGGCAGGCGACGACGCCGCGGGCAGGCGACGACGCCGCGGACAGGGGCTACGTCGCGGGCAGGCAACGACGCCGCGGGGAGGCGGCGACGCCACGGGCAGGGCGACGCGGCGGGCGGCGAGAGCCTGCAGGGGCGGCGCGCGGTCGTGCAGAGGCTGCGCGCGGGCCTGACGGGTGTGCAGGGGCGGCTCTCGGGCCTGACGGGCCTGCAGCGGCGGCTCGGGGGCCTGACGGACCTGCAGGGGCAGCTCGAGAGCGCACGAGGGCGCACGAGGGCGCACGAAGGCGCACTAGCAGAGAAAGGCGCACGAGGGCGCACGAGGGCGCACGTAAGGTAGAGCGCACGAGGGCGCACGTAAGGTAGAGCGCACGAGGGCGCACGTAAGGTAGGGCGCACGAGGGCGCACGTAAGGTAGGGCGCACGAGGGCGCGCCTAGCGGAATAGTGGGCCCATTGTAGAAAGCGGTCCTAGGTAGCAACCTAGGCTCTGATACCATGTCAGAATCTAGAATAGAACGAGAATGGATGAACTAGCAGGAAGGTGGGTACAAGTATGAAACCCTAAGTTTGTGTACCCTCTAAGGCTAAACCCACTATAGCCTACACAATATAAACATACAATGTTTGACACTTGTATGACCTGCACACAAGCGTGCATACTGACCGAACCGACCAACGCATTATTTTCTTTGTAGAAGTACAGCGTGTATCACATATGTTTCACTTTTCAAGTGTATCACAAAAATTGGGAAACTATATTCCAGATCCTTAGTTTCAGCTTTTCTCATATTTACCCCTAAGTTTACTCAAAAGGTACCACTTTCTGGCATTTCGCTCACAAGAGGCCCAAAGTATGTTCAAAACTGGTCCTGCGGGGCAAAGTTTTGACACGTGTCCTCTTTTACAATCTGACGCACTTCCACTATAAATTAACCGTTTGTCATGACAATTTTTGCGCCGGGAATGTTTTTACGTGACAAAAAAATATAAAACTCTTAGGAGACCCAGACACATTTTTGGGACAGATCAACCCTAAACACGGGACCTTCGAGGTGTTTAGGGTTGATCCCTCCCGCAAATGTGCCCAGGTTCCCTAAGGGTTTTATGTTTTTTTTCCCCCCATCGAAATTTTCCATACGTTGAATTGCGTCAGATGGTGCAAAAGAGGACACGTGTCGAAAAAATTGCCCCGCAGGACCAGTTTTGAACATAGTTTGGGCCTCGGCGTGAGGGAAATTCTAGTCAGTGGTACTTTTTGAGTAAACCTGGGGGTAAATATGAGAGAAATCTGAAAGTAAGGATCTTGGATATAGTTTCCGACAAAAATTGCCCAAGGGCACACGCCCGCGTCTCTGAAAACACCCATCCTCCGTTTTGTGAGCGAGCGCGAGCGGGACTGCCAGAGCGATCGACTCACGCCGATCGTACAGCTCGACAGGAGGACATCAGTCACACCACCGCAAGACTCCCTCGTGTCCTCGCCTCCGCCAGAAGAGTGCAAGCCTCGTGGCGCGGGGAGGAGGCAGCCCGTCCGCCAGCTAGCCTCACAACAACCACTCCTTCCCCCGCGCCATCCCTCTTTACAGCTCCCCTTCCCTTCCCCCTTCCCCTTCCTTTCGCATCGCTCCATTCACTGTTCCCCTACCTCGCCCGCTTCTCCTGGTGGTCCTATTGCGCGAATTCCTCGCTAACGGAAAAGAAGAACGCAGACAGTACTGATGTCACTACGCGCAACAGTTAGCAGTTGCCCGTTAGTTTTCCGCCTCGCATCCGCCGCTCTTCGCTCGTGCCGTGCGATTCGTAGCTAGCCATGTCTATCGTGACACACCTCCACGGAATCCGGATAGCACTTACTGTCAGCACATTTGCAGCACTAGACTCGCTCAACGTCTCGCGTTTACACCTAGACAACGTTACTTCCAGTAGCGTCAGCATGCAGTCTGGCCGCACCGCGAGATCTCATTCCACGTGTCGAAATGCCGTAGCTCGGAGACGCATCCACCTAAGGGCATACGCTCCCAGAAAAAGAGCTCATTTACGAGGCAAGAATGCAACGCGCTTGTCTTTAGCACAACTGCTTTTGCCGCTGCTGCTGTCTCTAGTCCTACCGTACGCGAAGGGAGCAGCGGCGCAGGGCAGGCCAGATGCCGTCACGAAGCTACCCGGTCAGCCGGCAAGCGCGCCCAAGTTCAACCAGTCAGCCGGCTACATAACGGTGGACGGGCGGAAGGCGTATTTCTACTGGCTCGTGGAGGCCATCAGCCAGCCCGACTCCAAGCCGCTGCTGCTCTGGCTCAACGGCGGTGAGTCTTAGGGCGCGCGCGAGCCTTAGGACCTCTGCCGCGGCGCGTTAAAGAGCGCGCAACGGCGGTGCCTTACAGGACGACCGTTACCGGCTTCTGCTGATGAAAGAATGCGCTTTTGATTATTCTTTTCCCAGCAGCCGCATCGTGCCATATTCCGGTGCACCGGTCGTCTCTCCGCCGTGTCCTGCGCGACCTCGCATGTGTTCCGCGAAATCACGTCTCCCTCTCCTGGCCCCCCTTCCCCCCATCTCCGCATGTCCCCATCTCCCCGTGTCCGCGCGCGCGGCAGGTCCGGGGTGTTCGTCGGTGGGGTGCGGGCTGTTCGAGGAGGTGGGGCCGTGGCGCGTGGCGTCCAAGGCGGGCGCCGCGCTGCTCTACAACAGATACGCCTGGAACCGACGTCAGCGCTCTCCCCGCCCTCCCCGCTCTCTCGGCTCTCCCCGCGCTCGCCGCTTCTCCCGCTTTCTCCGCGCCCTTCGCTCTCTCGCATTCCTGCACATCCCTTGAGCCCCGCCTCGTCCGCGCGTTACGCTGCACACGCGCTCGTTATGCCACCGCAAGCGCACGGTTCGCGCCCGACTTTCGCACCCGTGCTCTCCATGCCTCTCCGCGCCTCACCTCCCCCTTCCTCCCCATCCCTTCCCCACTTTTTCCCCACCTCCCCTCTTCCCCTCCCCGTCGTTCCCCGACGTGCGGCGCGCGCGCAGTGGTGAACATAGTGTTCCTCGAGTCGCCCGTGGGCGTGGGGTATTCCTACTCCACCGACTCGGCAGACTACACCACCGACGACGACCAGACAGGTGATGACACGTCTTCAGTCTCATGCCATGTCTGCGCGCGGGCGCGCTGGCTCTGCTCCGCGCCATCAACGACCCGCGCTGCCGCCTCCCTCAGTTGTCTCGCACACTCCGCTTTTCTTTCCCTAGCATCCCTTTCCCTTCGTCCCTCCACCCCGTCTGCCCCCTCACCGCCGCCACCTCGCTCCTCCCGCTCCCCCCGTCCCGCCGCAGCAAAGGACAATCACGCGTTCCTGGTGGGGTTTGTGGCGCGGCACCCGCGGTACGCGGGGAGAGAGTTCTACCTCGCGGGGGAGAGCTACGCGGGTAAGGGGGAGAGCTGCGCGGGTAAGGGGGAAAGCTTCGCGGGTAAGGAGGAGAGCTGCGCGGGTAAGGGGGAGAGCTGCGCGGGTAAGGGGGAGAGCTGCGCGGGTAAGGGGGAGAGCTGCGCGGGTAAGGGGGAGAGCTACACGGGTAAGGAGGGGTATGGTGGGAGAAGTGCAGTGACTGTAGTGCGCTCGTGCCTGCTTCTTCAACTTCACCCTCCTCTGTGTCTGTCTCGCACTCACTCACACCTGATACCCTCTTGACTCACCATGCTCCCCTCTCGTCCCTGCCGCCCGTCTCGCCTCACTCAGGCCACTACATTCCACAGCTCGCCGCCCGCATCATCGAGCAGAATCAGATCCAGAACGGCACGCGGCTCAACTTGGACTTCTCAGGAATCTTCCTAGGCAACCCGTTTGTGAACTATGCCTATGACACCAAGGCAAGCGCGTGACAGCAGGGCAAGCACGTTCGTTGTTCCTCTCAGTGGCGTGGTGGTTGGGGGACGTGGAAATCAAACTTGCAGTGTATTAGCTAGTAGATTCGCTTGTGCTTGCGCTGCGACCAGCCCGGCGTCCCACATCACATCACATCTCACCCCGCACGTTGCCCGTGCCACATGCACTCTAGTTTATGTGTGATGGCGCCATGCACCCGAATCATGCCCCACCCGCCCACTCCGCCCCATGCGCACACACTCCCCTCCCCCCCCCCTTCCCCCCGCAGGGCCCCATCCAGTTCTTCTACGACCACGGCATGCTCAGCACCGACCTCTACACCGACGCCATCAACGTACGCCCTGCCCTGCCTTGCCCTGCGTTGCGCCCCACCTCGCCCCACCCCCGCCTCTCCCTCCGTTCCCAACCCGCCCCTCGCCCCACCCCCTTAGTTGCGGAAGACACGTCTAGCGTCTTAGACGCGTCTGTCTAGACGCTGCGTACGCTAGACGCAAGACGCGTCTAGCGTCTTCCGCAACCCCATCAGGTTCGTCCCCATCAGGTTCGTCCCCATCAGGTTCGTCCCCATCAGGTTCGTCCCCATCAGGTTCGTCCCCATCAGGTTCGTCCCCATCAGGTTCGTCCCCATCAGGTTCGTTCCCATCAGGTTCGCCCCGTCAGGTTCGTCCCCATCAGGTTCGTCCCCATCAGGTTCGTCCCCATCAGGTTCGTCCCCATCAGGTTCGTCCCCATCAGGTTCGTCCCCATCAGGTTCGTCCCCATCAGGTTCGTCCCCATCAGGTTCGTCCCCATCAGGTTCGTCCCCATCAGGTTCGTCCCCATCAGGTTCGTCCCCATCAGGTTCGTCCCCATCAGGTTCGTCCCCATCAGGTTCGTCCCCATCAGGTTCGTCCCCATCAGGTTCGTCCCCATCAGGTTCGTCCCCATCAGGTTCGTCCCCATCAGGTTCGTCCCCATCAGGTTCGTCCCCATCAGGATCGTCCCCATCAGGATCATCCCCATCAGGTTCGTCCCCATCAGGTTCGTCCCCATCAGGTTCGTCCCCATCAGGTTCGTCCCCATCAGGTTCGTCCCCATCAGGTTCGTCCCCATCAGGTTCGTCCCCATCAGGTTCGTCCCCATCAGGTTCGTCCCCATCAGGTTCGTCCCCGTCAGGTTCGCCCCGTCAGGTTCGTCCCCATCAGGTTCGTCCCCATCAGGTTCGTCCCCATCAGGTTCGTCCCCATCAGGTTCGTCCCCATCAGGATCGTCCGCATCAGGTTCGTCCCCATCAGGTTCGTCCCCATCAGGTTCGTCCCCATCAGGTTCGTCCCCATCAGGTTCGTCCCCATCAGGTTCGTCCCCATCAGGTTCGTCCCCATCAGGTTCGTCCCCATCAGGTTCGTCCCCATCAGGTTCGTCCCCATCAGGTTCGTCCCCATCAGGTTCGTCCCCATCAGGTTCGTCCCCATCAGGTTCGTCCCCATCAGGTTCGTCCCCATCAGGTTCGTCCCCATCAGGTTCGTCCCCATCAGGTTCGTCCCCATCAGGTTCGTCCCCATCAGGTTCGTCCCCATCAGGTTCGTCCCCATCAGGTTCGTCCCCATCAGGTTCGTCCCCATCAGGTTCGTCCCCATCAGGTTCGTCCCCATCAGGTTCGTCCCCATCAGGTTCGTCCCCATCAGGTTCGTCCCCATCAGGTTCGTCCCCATCAGGTTCGTCCCCATCAGGTTCGTCCCCATCAGGTTCGTCCCGTCAGGTTCGTCCCCGTCAGGTTCGTCCCCGTCAGGTTCGTCCCCGTCAGGTTCGTCCCCATCAGGATCGTCCGCATCAGGTTCGTCCCCATCAGGTTCGTCCCCATCAGGTTCGTCCCCATCAGGTTCGTCCCCATCAGGTTCGTCCCCATCAGGTTCGTCCCCATCAGGTTCGTCCCCATCAGGTTCGTCCCCATCAGGTTCGTCCCCATCAGGTTCGTCCCCATCAGGTTCGTCCCCATCAGGTTCGTCCCCATCAGGTTCGTCCCCATCAGGTTCGTCCCCATCAGGTTCGTCCCCATCAGGTTCGTCCCCATCAGGTTCGTCCCCATCAGGTTCGTCCCCATCAGGTTCGTCCCCATCAGGTTTTGCCCCATCAGGTTCGTCCCCATCAGGTTCGTCCCCATCAGGTTCGTCCCCATCAGGTTCGTCCCCATCAGGTTCGTCCCCATCAGGTTCGTCCCCATCAGGTTCGTCCCCATCAGGTTCGTCCCCATCAGGTTCGTCCCCATCAGGTTCGTCCCCATCAGGTTCGTCCCCATCAGGTTCGTCCCCATCAGGTTCGTCCCCATCAGGTTCGTCCCCATCAGGTTCGTCCCCATCAGGTTTTGCCCCATCAGGTTCGTCCCCATCAGGTTCGTCCCCATCAGGTTCGTCCCCATCAGGTTCGTCCCCATCAGGTTCGTCCCCATCAGGTTCGTCCCCATCAGGTTCGTCCCCATCAGGTTCGTCCCCATCAGGTTCGTCCCCATCAGGTTCGTCCCCATCAGGTTCGTCCCCATCAGGTTCGTCCCCATCAGGTTCGTCCCCATCAGGTTCGTCCCCATCAGGTTCGTCCCCATCAGGTTCGTCCCCATCAGGTTCGTCCCCATCAGGTTCGTCCCCATCAGGTTCGTCCCCATCAGGTTCGTCCCCATCAGGTTCGTCCCCATCAGGTTCGTCCCCATCAGGTTCGTCCCCATCAGGTTCGTCCCCATCAGGTTCGTCCCCATCAGGTTCGTCCCCATCAGGTTCGTCCCCATCAGGATCGTCCGCATCAGGTTCGTCCCCATCAGGTTCGTCCCCATCAGGTTCGTCCCCATCAGGTTCGTCCCCATCAGGTTCGTCCCCATCAGGTTCGTCCCCATCAGGTTCGTCCCCATCAGGTTCGTCCCCATCAGGTTCGTCCCCATCAGGTTCGTCCCCATCAGGTTCGTCCCCATCAGGTTCGTCCCCATCAGGTTCGTCCCCATCAGGTTCGTCCCCATCAGGTTCGTCCCCATCAGGTTCGTCCCCATCAGGTTCGTCCCCATCAGGTTCGTCCCCATCAGGTTCGTCCCCATCAGGTTCGTCCCCATCAGGTTCGTCCCCATCAGGTTCGTCCCCATCAGGTTCGTCCCCATCAGGTTCAGGTTCGTCCCCATCAGGTTCGTCCCCATCAGGTTCGTCCCCATCAGGTTCGTCCCCATCAGGTTCGTCCCCATCAGGTTCGTCCCCATCAGGTTCGTCCCCATCAGGTTCGTCCCCATCAGGTTCGTCCCCATCAGGTTCGTCCCCATCAGGTTCGTCCCCATCAGGTTCGTCCCCATCAGGTTCAGGTTCGTCCCCGTCAGGTTCGTCCCCGTCAGGTTCGTCCCCATCAGGATCGTCCGCATCAGGTTCGTCCCCATCAGGTTCGTCCCCATCAGGTTCGTCCCCATCAGGTTCGTCCCCATCAGGTTCGTCCCCATCAGGTTCGTCCCCATCAGGTTCGTCCCCATCAGGTTCGTCCCCATCAGGTTCGTCCCCATCAGGTTCGTCCCCATCAGGTTCGTCCCCATCAGGTTCGTCCCCATCAGGTTCGTCCCCATCAGGTTCGTCCCCATCAGGTTCGTCCCCATCAGGTTCGTCCCCATCAGGTTCGTCCCCATCAGGTTCGTCCCCATCAGGTTCGTCCCCATCAGGTTCAGGTTCGTCCCCATCAGGTTCGTCCCCATCAGGTTCGTCCCCATCAGGTTCGTCCCCATCAGGTTCGTCCCCATCAGGTTCGTCCCCATCAGGTTCGTCCCCATCAGGTTCGTCCCCATCAGGTTCGTCCCCATCAGGTTCGTCCCCATCAGGTTCGTCCCCATCAGGTTCGTCCCCATCAGGTTCGTCCCCATCAGGTTCGTCCCCATCAGGTTCGTCCCCATCAGGTTCGTCCCCATCAGGTTCGTCCCCATCAGGTTCGTCCCCATCAGGTTCGTCCCCATCAGGTTCGTCCCCATCAGGTTCGTCCCCATCAGGTTCGTCCCCATCAGGTTCAGGTTCGTCCCCATCAGGTTCGTCCCCATCAGGTTCGTCCCCATCAGGTTCGTCCCCATCAGGTTCGTCCCCATCAGGTTCGTCCCCATCAGGTTCGTCCCCATCAGGTTCGTCCCCATCAGGTTCGTCCCCATCAGGTTCGTCCCCATCAGGTTCGTCCCCATCAGGTTCGTCCCCATCAGGTTCGTCCCCATCAGGTTCGTCCCCATCAGGTTCGTCCCCATCAGGTTCGTCCCCATCAGGTTTTGCCCCATCAGGTTCGTCCCCATCAGGTTCGTCCCCATCAGGTTCGTCCCCATCAGGTTCGTCCCCATCAGGTTCGTCCCCATCAGGTTCGTCCCCATCAGGTTCGTCCCCATCAGGTTCGTCCCCATCAGGTTCGTCCCCATCAGGTTCGTCCCCATCAGGTTCGTCCCCATCAGGTTCGTCCCCATCAGGTTCGTCCCCATCAGGTTCGTCCCCATCAGGTTCGTCCCCATCAGGTTCGTCCCCATCAGGTTCGTCCCCATCAGGTTCGTCCCCATCAGGTTCGTCCCCATCAGGTTCGTCCCCATCAGGTTCGTCCCCATCAGGTTCGTCCCCATCAGGTTCGTCCCCATCAGGTTCGTCCCCATCAGGTTCGTCCCCATCAGGTTCGTCCCCATCAGGTTCGTCCCCATCAGGATCGTCCGCATCAGGTTCGTCCCCATCAGGTTCGTCCCCATCAGGTTCGTCCCCATCAGGTTCGTCCCCATCAGGTTCGTCCCCATCAGGTTCGTCCCCATCAGGTTCGTCCCCATCAGGTTCGTCCCCATCAGGTTCGTCCCCATCAGGTTCGTCCCCATCAGGTTCGTCCCCATCAGGTTCGTCCCCATCAGGTTCGTCCCCATCAGGTTCGTCCCCATCAGGTTCGTCCCCATCAGGTTCGTCCCCATCAGGTTCGTCCCCATCAGGTTCGTCCCCATCAGGTTCGTCCCCATCAGGTTCGTCCCCATCAGGTTCGTCCCCATCAGGTTCGTCCCCATCAGGTTCGTCCCCATCAGGTTCAGGTTCGTCCCCATCAGGTTCGTCCCCATCAGGTTCGTCCCCATCAGGTTCGTCCCCATCAGGTTCGTCCCCATCAGGTTCGTCCCCATCAGGTTCGTCCCCATCAGGTTCGTCCCCATCAGGTTCGTCCCCATCAGGTTCGTCCCCATCAGGTTCGTCCCCATCAGGTTCGTCCCCATCAGGTTCGTCCCCATCAGGTTCGTCCCCATCAGGTTCGTCCCCATCAGGTTCGTCCCCATCATTGTCGCCTCGCCTCTGTGCCGCCCACTCCTCCTGCACTCCCCCCACTTACTTTTTCCGCTGCTCCATGCCGCTCCCCTCCTTGCCCCTGTGCCTCGTGCGCGTGTGCGTGTGCGCGCGCGCATGGCAGTGCGACTTCGCATACGGTGCGGCCACCCTGGACTGTCGCTACCACATCAACTCCGCCTTCTCGCCCTGGGTGCGTGCGTCCCAACCCAACTGCCACGCCATGCCACACTGCTTCCTTGCTTGCTTGCTTGCTGCGCGCTTCCCTTCCCTTCCCACCCCTCTCTCTTGCACGGTCTAGTCATTTTGGCTCATAATATGGCGGCAACCGCATTCCCTCCCCTTGATTCATCTCCCCGCATTCATTGCACTCCGTGTGCCTCCCTGCTGCCGTGTTGTGGCATGTGTGTGCATGGCACTGGCATGTGTGTGCATGGCACTGGCATGTGTGTGCATGGCACTGGCATGTGTGTGCATGGCACTGGCATGGCTGGCAATGCACGGAATGGGCGGGTCTGCACCACCCTCGCCAGTACGAGCCCATCGACCCCTACAGTAAGCACCGCCCACCCACCACCATCACCACTCTGTCACCACCGCCATCACCACCGCCTCTCTTCTGCTGTCGCCCCCCACGCCCTCACAACTCACTTCACTTCCTCTCACCCACTCGCACCTCTTCTCCCTTGCTCCCATCCCACCCTCCCCCATACCACCCCTTTCCCCAGACATCTACGCGCCCTACTGTCTGGCGGACATCTCATCAGCGCGCCTGTCCGCCTCAGCGCGAATGAATCCGCGCCTGCGCTACTCCATGGCCGCCTTGCAGGCCGCCATCCAGCAGCAGCAGCAGCGGGCGCTGGAGCAGCAGCAGCAGCAGCAGCAGCAGCAGCAGGCAGCGCAAGCACAGGCGGCCGCAGGGGGCGGGGAGGTCCCCACGCCGAGCGGTGCAGGGAGCAGCAGCAGTGCGGGGATGAGTGGCAAGGCGCTGGACCCGCTAGACAACCCGGCGTGCATGGACGCGTGGGTGCAGCGCTACCTGCGCTCGCCCGCCGTCTACAAGACCCTCCGTGCGCCCGCTGCCCGCGCCTCCCAGTGGAGCCTCTGCTCGTAAGCCCGGCGGGCGGGTGGGCGGGCGGGCGGGCAGACAGCCAGGCAGGTTGTGCTGGGTGGGCAGCGGGCGCGGTGGTATGCACAACGTGGCTGCAACTTGCATCTGTTTGCCCCCGCTCCACCCTCTCCCACCCTCATCGCCCATCACTTTCGTACCCTCACACCCACCCATTCCCTCCACTCACCCATTCCCTCCTCACTCCCCTTTGTCATCCATTCCTTCCCTTCTCTTTTCCCCCTCTCTCCACCCCACCAGCAACAGCATAGACTACAGCTCGACCAACCAGGGCAGTGACATCATACCCACCATCGCGGCGCTGCTGGATCAGCCCATCCGGGTCTGGATCTTCTCGTACGGCCCCTGCCCCTTCCCCCTCGCCCCATGCCCCTCCACCTGCATCTCTCCTTCACCCTATTCCTACCCCGCTCGTGCTCCCGTGCCGCGTCTCCCACCGCATTCCCTATGCACTCGCCTCTCACCCACCACCTCATCACCTCTCTGCTGCCCTCCCTGCGTTGCAATGCCCCCTTCCCACATGTCTCCCCGTGCGCCTGTGCGAGGCAGGGGCGACGCTGACAGTGTAGTACCGTTCACGGGCACGCGACTGTGGATAGAGGCGCTGGGGCTGGCAGTGCTGCAGCCGCAGTACCCCTGGCTCATGCCCTCGGGCCAGGTGCGTGCCAACTGCTCTGCGCTACTGCTCCCCACCTCCCCACCGCTGGGGGTACACCACCCCACCTCCCCTTGCTGTACCTCTCGCCTGGGGCTCATGTCATATCGGCGTGCCGTGAGAGCATGCGCACACGCAACTGCACCTCGCTCTCTCCATCTGCCATGTGCTTGTCAATCCCTGATTCCGCATTCCTGCTTGCTTTTCACAGCCCATCCACCTTCACCCTGCACGCTCTTACCCCCAATGTGCGTGTGCATGGATGTGTGAGCAGGTGGGGGGGTGGGCGACGCAGTACGACAAGCTAACATGGGTGACGGTGAGGGGGGCGGGCCACCAGGTGCCGACAGGCAGGCCCGAGGAGGCGTTTGTGCTCTTCCAGTCCTTCCTCCTCGCCCAGCCCCCGCCCAGCACCGCCCAATGGTGATCTGACACCGCCCCGCCCCGCCCTGCACTGTACACTTGCAATGAGTTGCTTTGTAATGTATTTATATATATTTATTTGTTCTTACACCGGGTCAGGCCAGGCAACCAGTGTTGCACGAAACTGAGAGATGGCCCCACAGGGGCTCAAAGCATGGGGCTGCGTGCTTGCACGCACCCCAGCCTTGTCCACTGCACGCATGCTGTGGGGTCATGGTCATGACACATGGCCCACGGCCCACGGCAGCTCATGTCGAGTAATGTGGGACGGTGAACTAGTTGCCGCAGCAAAAAGAGATGGGACAAATGGCCTTCTGTTTACACACCATGCGATCATCAACCTTTGATGCCCACTCCTTGAAGGAGGGGATGGTGAAACAGCACTACAACGCATAATTGTGGTTCCAGTGATGAGTCTACAGCACCTGACGCTGCTCAGCTTGTGAGCGCCACTCACTCGTCTCACTCTCCTCCGTCACTCTCCTCCCCTCCTCCCCCTTTCCCCTCCTCACCACACCTGTCTCCCCACCCTTGCGCCTCTCTGCCCGTCGCCGCATCCTCTCAGCAGCCCTCTCCGCCTTCTCCCCACCCGGCCCGCCCACCGCCCCCCACCGCTCAAACTGCCGCTGCCTAGCCCTTGCCCGCTCCTTCTCCTCCGCACTCTTACTCCCATGGCAGTGCGGGCACGACACGCCCGCCTCCCACAGCGGGGACTGCCGGTCTGCATCGTCCACAGGCTGCTGGCAGGCGTAGCAGAGCGAGTAGGTGGAGGTGGGGAGCATGCCGTGCCCCACGGCCACGCGCTTGTCAAACACAAAGCACTCGCCCCGCCACAGGCTGTCCTCGGGTGGTACCTCTGCTAGGTACCGCAGGATGCCCCCGTCCAGGTGAAACACACGCTCCTGGGGGGGGGGAGGGGAATGGGGGGTTGGGAGAGAGAGGGTGGGGGACGTGGGAAGGGGAATGGGGCAGGTGAGGGGATGTGAGCGACATCGACCAGTTTGAATGAGGGCTTGACAGTGCGGGGAGCAGAGAGCAGGCTCCGAGTGAAGGCCGGACGGCACGCAGCGAGGCAGGGGGGTGGCGGGGGTGGGGGGGGCAGGGTGGGGCGGGGTGCACCTGGGGGAAGCCGAGGTGCAGCATGTAGGCGGTGGCCTTCTCACAGCGGATGCCCCCCGTGCAGTACATGGCCACTCGGGGGAGCGAGTCCGCCGATGAGGGGGAGGCGGGGGGAAATGCGGGGGAAGGCTCCGATGACGACGCGGAGTCAGGGGGGGTGGTGGAGGCGGAGGAGGCGGAGGATGGGGAGTGGGGCGCGGGGGAGTTGGGGGGCGAGGGTGGGAGAGGGAGGTGGTCTTGGACCCAGGCGGGGAACTGGCGGAAGGAGCGAGTGTTGGGGTCGGTGGCGCGGTGGAAGGCGCCTATGCGCGTCTCGTAGTCGTTGCGCACATCCACCACCACCTGGTGGGGGGGAGGGAGAAAAGGGCGGGAAGGGAGGGTATGGGAAGGGGGAGGAAGATGGGGGGGAAGGGGGGAGAGAGGGGGGACGAATGGGGAAGGATTGGTTGCTGTGGCGAGGACGGTGGGGTGGTGGAGAAACATCAGGTCGTGAAGATGCACGGGAAGGCAGCAAGGTGGAGTGAGCGGCGCAGTGCTGGCAACGCGGGAATAGCAGCGGGCGCGGGTGCGGCGACTGACAGTGGTGGGGTCGGAGATGAGGTCGTTCCACTGGCGCGGACTCACGTACGTGCCCACGCCCTCCGCCGGGTTCACCTCCGGCATGCCCAGCGTCACTATCTGCTCCCCACAGTACCAATGGCGGCGGAAGGGAGAGGAGGGGGAGAGAAGGGGGGAGATTGGGGAGGGAGGGGAGGAGGGGAGGGAAGAGGGGAAGGAGGTAGCGTGTGATGAGGGAGGAATGGGATTGAGCGCTGACTGTGTCGCGCAGCGGGTGTGCGCGTCACACTAGCAATATTTTTTCCCGGTGCGCCCTCTTCCTGCCCTCCCCCCTCCCCCCTCCCCCCCCTGCGCGCACCTCCTGCTTCACTTTGACGCGCACGTGGTTCCATCGGAATGGCGCGTCTCGCCCCGCCGCCAAAGGGGAACACTCCGACTGCCCGTCCACCGCTTCCGCCTCCACTCCCCCTTCCCCCCGCTCCTCCGCCTCCATCGCTTCCGCTGCGCGGTGCGCCTCCCTCTCCTCCGCGCCCGCGGGCTGCACGGTGGTGCGCAGCCCCGCCAGCCGCGCATCGGCGCGCAGCCACTCGATGACAGCTTCGGCGGCGTCGGGCGTGCCGCAGATGCTGCCGTTGATGCCTTCGCGCGCGACGATCACGCCGCCCGACACGCGGTGCTGGCGGCACACGTGATCGAGCGGGCGCTTGAGCGCGGCGCAATCGTCCAGCTGCGCGAACTTGTAGAACGAGATCACCACCAGACTGCTCCCGCCATGGCTGCTTCTGCTGCCGTTGCTATCAACGCTCGCGCCGCTGGACGTTCTGTCAAGCCTAGATAGTTCCGCGCTATCGTCAGCCTGGCGCGATTCCGCTCGTTCTGGTTGTTGTGTGATAAAGCCCACTCCCTCGGCGCCGACCTTGCCGAAACCCTCTCCCCCGTGCGCCATGGCACACGGTTGTCTTTTGTCCAATGTGCCTGCTCCACTCTGCAAAAGTGTCCGTGGAATCTGAAAATAAGAAACGCGTATCTTGCGGTCTGCTATAGTGGCAACCAAAGAGCCACTATTGGCTGCCGGGAGCCACCCCGATCCCGCTGGTTGCGGCGACAGCAGCGTGCGACGTGCGCGAGAGACGCAAAGCGCAACAGATATCCTCAGTTGAGGAGAGAGCGCGGCGGTCGGATGCACCATGTCCCCCAGATTACGCTCGCCGAGCCGCGCAAGGGATATCACAGACACTGGCGCGAAGCGAGCGTGGACGAACCGATATGATTGTTCGCAATATGCCCTGCTGCCGCGGGGCGCTGCACAATGGTGAATGCCGTCAATTATGGATCGCGAAGCTAACTGCGAAGCGAAAGCGGCAACGACAGAGGATGCCAGGACTCGAATTCGTGCGGTGACTACGGACACGACTGGAGTCCGCGTGCTCGTTATGGACGTTACCCGAGGTGCACTAAGGTAGTTAACTAAAGTCCTGGACGCGACGGACATTTATAAACGCGACGAGCACACATGGCGAAGGTCTAGTGAGGTGATACTAAACTTATCAGGGTAGCAGCGCTTTTGTTGTTGGGTTGGGGAAGAAAGGCGGTTCCATGGATTTGCAAAGAGGCGCAAGATGTCTCTGACAACACGGGGATTGGTCAGAGATTTCCAGCACAGCATGGCAGATTTGCGCGTTTGTATCAGGGTGCAGGATTTCATATAGTTGTGAAGGGGTCACTTTTGTTTGAAGTAGAAATACACGAAACTTTATTATACTTCCCGAGCCACGTTTGATCAGCCTAGACATTTTCGTGTTTCGATCGTGTGTGGTCTTTCGGGGGCTCCCTGCTGGGCCACGAACCTCACAAAACAAGCCGCACCTCGGTGTGACGCTCGGCATATGGACGCCCAGCCGCCGTTCGCGAAAGTCCATACCGTCAAAAGGTACCAGACGTGGCACGTTTCGCCAACCCATGTCAGCGGCGAAGACGGGGTCGTCTGGTTGGAGTTGCTGAAAATCTCGAACGCCCCGTCACGTCCGTCAAGCTTGAAACCAGCCCTTGGCTGCGCCTCGGGAGTTCCACGGAGCGGCAATGTTTGGGAGGAGTGCCAGTTCCACTGGCATTTGGCTAAAAAGCCCAGCGCAGTCCAGGCTTCAACCCAGTACAGCCCCAGAGTCAGCTATTACTTCAGCCGATACGCAGAGGTTGGGAGCTCTCAAGGTTCAACACTAGCTTGCATTCAGGCTACCTGAGTGGTCCCTCCTAGCATCTTCTGAGCCATGGTTTGCATGCGTTAGTAATTCCACGTTTTTTTTTCTCTCTCTCTCTCTTCTCTAGTACCTAGTTCTAGTAATAGTGAAGATGACGAACAAGTGGCTGAAGTCGCTTTTTCGCTGTAAGCCTCAGCCTGCGAAGATTAAGCCTGAGGTGAGTAGTCCTAATAGGTTGGAAGATCGTCGTATTTTGCGGTTTCCTGAGTGTCCTTTCGAGTTACAATGTCCTGCATTGTCGTCTTATTAATACTGACACTGTCTCTGACCGGCTACCACAGGAACTTCTCGAGGATGATCTGTACTCTGAAAGCGCATACTCGAAGGACGAAAGTGTGAAAGCAACGAAAAGCTTCAAGTCTCCCGCAACATCTGCTATTTCTGCTCATGAATCATCACCGGTCCAGTCTTCGCGAACAGTTCCGTCCTTCTATATCAATGCAGATGGATCAAAGGCTCGGGTTCCTGCTTCACCATCTGCTTCTCGTTCTGCGGCCAGGTCGCCGTCACCTTGCAGTCGCTCCGTCAATCCAGCATCCCCCTCCACCAAGGAGCCTGGACATGGTTCCGCCTCCCGCTTCACAGCACCTCAGTCACCCTCTACTTCTTGCACCTCTGTTACTATGCCTCCCCCAGCAATTTCCCAAGCCTCAGCCTCTCATGGCCGCTCATATCGCTCAAAGTCCGCTGCTAGATCCGCTGCTGAAGCGACATCGTGCTCCTCGGGCGTGTCAATCAAATCTTCTCCCAAGCGGGAGTCGAGCACCGCAACATCTTCATGGTCTGGCCGGCGCATGTACAGCGCTGCGAAGAAGCAATCAATAGCACCTGCTATGTCAGCTGAGTCTGCAGCAGCCATCAGGATTCAGACTATGTATCGTGGTTATCTGGTAAGCTTGATAAGCTATTCTGACGCGCAGTGCACATCTCACATCTAACAATAATTTTCTAAAATTCTTGTGCTGAATGGATGTCGCGTCAGGCTCGTAAGGCTCTTCGTGCATTGAAGGGGCTGGTTCGCCTTCAGGCTTTGGTGAGAGGCCATATTGCAAGGAAGCAGGCAAAGGCCACTCTTCGCTGCATGCACGCGATCGTTCGCGTCCAGGCTCGATTCCGTGCCCGTCGGGTCCGCATGTCCAGGTTCGTGATCCCACATTCGATTGAAGCTTAACGCCTTTCAGGCGTCCCAGTGTTTTCTGACACATTCCTTTTCTTGCTGCAGGGAGGGGCAACTTGTTCAGCGGCAGCTGGAGAAGATTTCCCGCAAGTACCACCCTGAAGTGGTCCTCAAACGCAACGAGGTATGACTTTGTTCACCGAATTCAAGCGTCACGTCATCCAGGAAACTTTCTTGCTTTCTGGCGGTATTTGACACCGACTCTTTTTGGTTTCAGGTTGGCTGGTGCGATGCTTCTGGCACGGTAGAGGAGATTCAAGCAAAGCTTCAGAGCAAGCAGGAGGCCATCCTTCGTAGAGAGCGTGCTTTAGCATATGCTGATTCTCGCTCGGTAAGTTTTACACGCGTTTATCAGTTCTTTCATGCTTCTTGTCTTCCGGAAGTGATTCATGTTTCTTGTTGAATGCAGCTCTGGAAGAAGGAGAAGCCTACACAGCAACGCTCCATGGCATACATCGACTGCGAGCCCGACAAGGGAGGTTGGGGGTGGAGCTGGCTGGAGCGCTGGATGGTCGCGAGGCCGTGGGAGAACCGTCTCATGATGGCGCACTATCAGGCTGTTAACCCCAAAGCCAAGCGCCAGGGCGCACTCCGTCTGTTTGAGGCTCAGGCAGTGGAGTCGAAGCCCCACCGCACTGTGGAGCTGGTGGACATGGGCAAGTGCAAGAGCTGCGGCCGCCGTGTCCTTGTCAAGCCCTCTGTGGCACAGGCAGCCAACGCCGCAGCTGCTGCGCAGGCGTCCGCTAATGGAACTGCGCCCTCGAAGGCCATCCCGCACACCTGCAACATCTGTGCTCCCACGGTTTCCTGGGCTGCTAAGGTCGGAGCTCTTCCACCGCGTGACCCTCCCCCCGTCGTGATCACGACCACGGGCACCAACCGTGGGGCAGCAGGTGCGATGTCACGGCTGTCCCTTGGCGCTTCGCATGAGCCTCAACCCCTTGCAGACGCTGTGATCGGGTCCAGATCTCTGAGCCGATCCGCCAACCGTTCAGCTTCCAACACAGGGCCCCATGCACCTCTCTCGCCATCAGCATCGTTCAAACGTGCCAGTGCATCGCCACGTGTTGTTCCTCACTTTATGGAGACCACTGAGTCCACGCGCGCTAGGGCGAGAGCTAACAGTACACCTCGAGGGCGCCAATCTGATGGTTTTGGAAGCAAGCGAGTCCCGCCACCGCAAGAGGCAGGGGGTGTCCTTGCTCCCGTAGTGCTTGGGCTCCAAGCTGAGACATCAGCAGACCACGAGGAACAGCTATCAGACGCACAACAGTGAGACTCTACACGTTGCTTGGACGCACAGATTTCACACATTATTGCAGCTAGCATAGTTTCCTTCCACTACTGACTTCATAGCAGGGCTGATTTGCTTTATGTGGTTTCCTACAGCTTGTATTCCCTTAGCTATGTTTCTCACAGGCCAGGTACTTTTGTGTCTAGCTGTAATAAGGGTCCCAAAGTGCCCAGTTTGGCAGGTTCTGGGGATAGGCATATAAGCAAAATAGGACTTTAACAAGAAAACTATATACTGTTTCTCTGGATATATGTCAAACACTCAGCCTTATACGCAGCCTACAAATTCGTGCCATGTCACACATTCTTATAAACCACAACACAAAAGTAACTCAAATACAGCGTGTAAGTGATTACAATCTCGAAAAGGAAGGCGGTATGTGTCAAATACAGAGTAAGCTGTAATTTGGATTCTGCAAGGTTATTACCATAGTTGCTTAGCCGCTTGATGTTTATTGTTCAATGCTTTGAAGAAGATTTACAATTTGTTATAATGCAGAACCACATCAGAGTCACGGCAGCGTGGGCAGGGGGTGTATCCACGCCAGCAGCTTTCGCCACCAGCATAAATATTGTTTTCAGCCCTGGTGCAGTTGTCAGCTGACGGAGCGTTCTGTTGGCTGGTCAGCCACCGCACCAACTCCCGCGATGCCAGTTTGTTTGTCAGTCTGACGAATAACAGTCCTTGCTGCGGCTCGGTTCGGCGTAGATCACTCGCACAGCCGACAAATTAGTCGTCACTGTCGCATGAAGCGCGTGAACCTTCTTCAGGGGTTCGCCGAACTTGCCTTGCCCATCGTCAACGACCGAAATGCGATGGCATTACGAGGCCCAGCTGTCGCCCAAGCCGTGTCACAGACGGTTGTCGTCCACACCGTCGTTTAGCCGTTTGTCGCAATGCAAATCCTCCGTCAATCAGCAGCGCGTTCACGGCAGCACAGAGCCAGAGAGCTCGTCTGGGCGCAAACCTGGTGAGCTGCGCTCCGCGCCACCGCGCGTTGCTCCCTTGGCGCTGCCTCCCTCCCATCCCATCCCGCCCGCCACGTTGAATCGCAACAATACCATCCCATCCCCTTCGGCCTCCATCTGCCTCCACCTCCGCGCCACCCGCTCCACCCCTGCCGCCAGCCACACCACTCCCCGCTCCTCGCGGCTCCTACAAATTCAGCAGCAGCGAACTCAGTCAGGCGTTCCGAATTCAAGCAACACCTTCATTACTTACTGCTTATCTCCACAGCAATAGCCATAGCGTTCAGCACAGAATAATCCACTATTCCTTAGTCACTTCGCTATAGAGTAACGTCTTACGCCGCGCGATTTATCGACCTGGCTAGTGTCTCTTACGAATCCATTTCGACCGGTCGGAGTTCTGCCGTCCTTTCCTTGAGATACGCATTTTTCTGGCCGTCAGGAGCCATTGCGACAATGGTTTCGTCGCGAATTCCGCTGTCATTGTTGATCGCCGTCGTCGCGCTACTGAGCATGCCTCTCGTCAGTCGCGGTATAAGCAAGGCAGACATGCTGCAGGAGCTGGTGGTCTACAGCGAGGACGACGCCTTCACATTCACGGAGCTCGCAGCGCAGCAGGCGGCCAACGACGAGGAGATTAAAGCCGCCGCCATCGCGAACGCGTTTCACCATCTGCACGGTTCGGAGGACTTCAGCGGCGCGGAGGACGACGATTACGTTTCCGTTTCCGCGACGCGCGAGTCGGAATCCAAGACAATGGAAGTCACTGCAGCGCCAACCATTCTGGACGCCGTGTCGCAAACCTTGTCGAAGCGGTTGAGAGGATTTTTCGGCTGATCGCGCGAGCATCGCGCGTCTGAAGGAAAAATGGCGAGTGATTAACGACACGAGGCAGTATCGCTCATACTGCCTGATAGCGAGCGGGACAAGAAGTCAATATCGTCTGACTGAGCTGGCAGCGGCCAGTGCTCGCCATACTTAATGTACCATAGTCCTAGTATAATAGGTCATCGCGCACATGCCGCCAAAGGCGTGCGTGCAACCATACGACTTGTGCGGCAATTCGCACAATACACATACTGGTGCCCTGCTTGTGACGATGCAATGTGACTGTTATCATTATTACAAGCACTATGCTAACGACGACCTTGCATACGTTGCTGCTCTCCTCTTACGCCTACCTACTACACCAAGCACTTTAGCCAATCTCTGCCAATTGTGGTGCATTTCAGCAGCTAAAAGCGCAGTCATGTGCGTGGCTTTTGGTGGCAGTTACATTGGAAGAAAGGTGGATAGCTTCTAGACGCTTATAACAAAGTTACAGCATGCACAACGCCAGCAAGGTTGCTGTGACACCCTAAGGTGATCTCAAGGCACGGAAGCAGAGGAGGCGGAAGAGGGAGGCATCTCTGCTTTCACCAGGGAACGCCGTCCCCACCGCTGCCTGCATCGCCCGCTCCACACTCCCTCCGACACGCTCTGCCACCTCTCCTTCCGCCAACTCTAGCCCCGCCGCTGCTGCTGCTGCCAGCACATCAGGCTCGGACACCTGGCGCGTGATGTGGCACAGCAGAAGCACCGGCACACGCCCACTGCCGTCCCAGCGAGCCAGGAGGCGGGCGGCGGACTGGAAGAGCAGTGGCACGGCGGCACGCACGTACACCACATCGGCTCCCAGGATTACATCAAACCCCCTCCCCTGCTGCACTCCAGTACAAGCAGCCTCGGTACTGTCTCCTGTCATGCCACAGCCATCCACAGGGGGAGTGTGAGCGGTGCTCCCTTGTGTATTGGTTGTGCTGCACCCTCCCTCCTCAGGCACTCGGCCCTGTTCCGCCCCAACGACGTCACCAGAGGGCAACAATTGCCTCACTGCTGCCTCGTCGCCCTCATTGCCCCACCGCAGTCGGCACACCTTGATGCTACCCGTGTCAAAGCTCCCCGCATTCAGCTCCAGATTCTCCGGCAGCAGGCTCAGAGCACTCTCGTCCCCATCTGTCGCCACGATGACACGTGGCGCGCTGTGAGTGGCTGCAAGCGAGCAGAGTGCAGCGCCGCCCGCACCGAGCTCGAGAACGGAGGAGTGGCGGGTGAGGGCGGGGTGGGCGAGCAGCAGCGCTGCCAGCACCTGCGACGACTCCCACAGCAGGCGCCCCGTGCTGCCGTGCGTGTGCTGGTGCTCGCGGGATAGCAGGCGCACACGCAGTGGCAGGTGCGCGAGGGAGAGGGCGTGGTCCTGGGGATGTGGGTAGACAGGTGGGGCGGTTGTTGGGGTGGATGAGGATCAGAGGCGGGTACTATGAGGGGAAGAGGAAGGAAGGGATGGGGTGGGGAAGAAGAGCGCGCAGCAGGGGATGAGGGAAGGGAGAGAGGCGAGGGAGGGAGAAGCACCTGTAAAGGCGGGTCGGAGAGGAAGAGGGTGGTGCAGTCCACGTCACATGCGCTCCCACTGCCGCCCATGCCGCCCTCCCCTGTGCCTGCTCCTTCCCTGCCATTGCCGTCCCCTCGCACACCACTGCTCCCACTTCCTCGCCTCTCCTCCTCCCCGCCTTCCCTGTCACTCGTCCCCCTTGCCTCAACATCCTCCGCAGCAGTGGCAGCCGCATCACAAGGAGCAGCAGGAGCGGCAGTGGCAGCGAGCGGAAGGCGGAAGACTGCTTGGATCCACCGCCTGGTCATGCCACGAGACAGCAGGAGGATGCAGGAGGGAGAATGGGGGTTGAGCAGGAGACAGTTGCAATGGGTGTACGGGCAATAGGGATGTTCCACAGAGCACTCGAGTGGTGGGTAGTTGTGTGAAGACAATGAAGCGCCTCTGCACGTGAGCAGCACCTGTGCATGTCGATTTGTCGTGCGCGGTTGGTGACGGTGCGCTCACACACGCCCATGTGCACGCACTGCATGCCCGCCCCCTCAAACAGCTCTCCCAGCGCCGCCTCCGTGAAATAGTAGGCGCGCTGTTGGGACCACAGTGGGGACATGTCGGGAGGTTGAACATGGGCGCAGGGGGACATGGGGCGCGGGGGGACATGGGGCGCAGGGGGACATGGGGCGCAGGGGGAGAAGGGGGAAGAGAGGAATGGATAGATGACAGTGCCCACATTATCAGCCCCACCTCCAATCACCGTGCCTTCACCCCCCCTTGCCCCCACACACACACCCACCGTGCCATCGCCGCGCACATAGAAGTTGTCGGCGATGCGCTGCTCCTTGCGCCTCAACCGCTCCTGTGCACATGGCAGGGCGGTGGGGAGGCAAGACGGAAGGGGATAGAGTGTTGCAGAGAATGGTAGCACTGCAGCAGGACGCAGTGCCAACAACCATGGGGTTGCTGACCTGTACCCTTGCATGGCACCTTAGCAACACAGCTGAGAAACGCACCTGAAAACACACCTGAGAAACACACCTGAAGCACACCTGAGAACACACCTGAGAAACAGATTTGAGCCATTCACCCACCTGAGCCAGGTCGCCAGCAGCATAGTCTCGAACCAACACATGCCCTCCTGGCTGCATGCCATGCCATGCCATGCCACGCCATGCCATGCCATGCCATGCCATGGGGTGCGGAAAGATGGAGCAAGGGGCGGGTGTGAGGGGGTGAGTGTGGAGAGAAGGTGCAGCAGAAGGCAGATGAGAGGGCGCGTGGCAATGACTAGGAATCTTGTGAGGGGCAAGGGATGACAGCACGGGCAGCGAAAGATGGCGTGCGTGCAGGCACGCAAGGGGGAAGGGGCGAGAGGTGCGTGCAGGCACGCAAGGGGGAAGGGGCGAGAGGTGCGTGCAGGCACGCAAGGGGGAAGGGGCGAGAGGTGCGTGCAGGCGCGCAAGGGGGAAGGGGCGAGAGGTGCGTGCAGGCGCGCAAGGGGGAAGGGGCGAGAGGTGCGTGCAGGCGCGCAAGGGGGAAGGGGCGAGAGGTGCGTGCAGGCGCGCAAGGGGGAAGGGGCGAGAGGTGCGTGCAGGCGCGCAAGGGGGAAGGGGCGAGAGGTGCGTGCAGGCACGCCAGGGGGAAGGGGCGAGAGGTGCGTGCAGGCACGCCAGGGGGAAGGGGCGAGAGGTGCGTGCAGGCACGCCAGGGGGAAGGGGCGAGAGCACTCACCTTGAGCACGGTGGCAACGTTGGCGATGGCGAGCGGCATCTTCTCAGGTGAAATGGCAGATAGCACAAACACCTGCGCATGGGGTGGGTGAGTGGAGCGCGGTGGTGAAAAGAGATTGCGGTGAAGTGATGGAAGGTGGTGCGATGTGATGCCATGCCATGTTATGATGGAAGGATTTTTGCACGGCATTAAGTTGCCAGCCACCCACCATGGTAACCACATGCCACCCACCATGGTAACCACATGCCACTCACCATGGTAACCACATGCCACTCACCATGGTAACCACATGCCACCCACCATGGTAACCACATGCCACCCACCATGGTAACCACATGCCACTCACCATGGTACCACATGCCACCCACCATGGTAACCACATGCCACCCACCATGGTAACCACATGCCACCCACCATGGTAACCACATGCCACCCACCATGGTAACCACATCCGCTTGAGATGGAGGGCACACGGCAGGGCACTGCGGCAGGCAGCTCGTGCATCCCCCACCATCGCCGCTGCTGCTGTCGTTGCCGATGCTGCTGCTACTGCTGGAGGCGGTGGCGATGGCAGAGGCGAGCGGGTCAGCTGTGATATCAGCCACGAATGCCCTCAGCCTGTGCACGTCGTAGTGCTCACTGCCCTGCCCGCC
This sequence comes from Closterium sp. Yama58-4, assembly GCA_947470075.1. Classification (NCBI taxonomy): domain Eukaryota; kingdom Viridiplantae; phylum Streptophyta; class Zygnematophyceae; order Desmidiales; family Closteriaceae; genus Closterium; species Closterium sp. Yama58-4. The sequence goes on along the minus strand of CANIUD010000399.1, from coordinate 50,645 downwards.
AGCATGGCAGCACACAGGCAGATGAGAAGAGACACACATACATACACGTGCGCACACGAACACACACATGCAGAGGGAGAGCGAGGAGCGACACAAAGATGCTGATGGTGAGGGTGCTGCCATCAGTGCACACAGCATGGAAGCACGCAAAGCAAAGCAACACGCGAGCACCACACGCACACACATCCCCCTTCCCACCATCCGCTGCACCCCTCCCCCCACCATGTACACCCATCTCCACCCCCCACGCACGGTGACGAGTGCAACAGCGCGCGGGGAGAAGTCGCAGGCGAGGGCGAAGAGGTGCGGATCGTCCGCTAGCAGCGGGAACACCGTGTTGCCCGCTCCACACCCCACCTGGCCTCCCAGGGGGCGCAGGGGGGATGGCGGAGGACAGGGGGAACAGGGGAACGTAGGGGAGAGGATTGGGCAAAAACAGGGGGAATGGGGGAAGCACAGGGGTATGAGGGGGCATTGGGTGAGGGGTAGGGGGTGCATTGGCGGTGAGGGGAGAGGAGTGGTGCAGGAAGGTGGAAGGGCAGCAAGATACAGGAGAATGGGGGGAGGCTGAAGCACAATGCACCCAGCACACCCCCCTCCCCACTCCCCACTCCCCCCTCCCCCTCCCACACACACACCACTCGCCTCACCTCCAGCACCACTCGTCCAATGGCAACGCACCGCTCGCACACACACCCTCCCCTGCCGTTGCCACTCCCACCACCGCCCCCTGCGCTTCCCACTCCCGCGCCTGCATCCACGCCCCTAGCCTCCCCTCCCCCTCCCTCTGCACCCCCCGCGTTTCCCCCCTCCGTCCCTGCCTCCGCCTCTGCCCCTGCGCCCCCATCCCCCCGAAGGTAGAGCGCCCACTCGTGGTGCAGGTAGTGGCGGTCCTTGAAGAACTGGCGCGCGCACGGAGCAAGGGGGGGGGGGGGGGGGGGGGTTGACGGGGTCCGGGGGAGGAAAGGGCGGGATGAGCCCGGGAGGGAGGGGGAAAGTGGATGAAACGGAGTGAGCAACGCAGAATAGGGAGCGAGGAGGGCTTTGGCAGTGGCGGGGGGGAGGATGCCGTGCGGGCGTGAAGCAAGGGGAGCGCAGTGGTGGGGCAGGGGGTGTGGGTATGTGCTATCCGTCGCGCGCTCACCCGCTCTCCGTTGCGCTTGTAGAAGAGGTCCCAGTAGCGCCTCGCCTCCCTCTCGTACTTGCCTGCCTTGCGCACACCATGGCGCACACATGAACGCATTCGCACATGCACCCATGCATGCACGCACAGAGGCAGAGTGGAGAGGTGAGAGGCAAGGGACGAGGAGCGGCTGCTCCACAGGTTGGGTGGGGCAACGACGGACCATCCCGCAACTCCGCATCTCCCGCGCTACAACTGCGCCCCCTCACCATCCCCGCCCCCGCTCACTACTTCCCCTCCTTCGCCCCCCAGCCTCGCCCACTAATTTGGCCCCACTACCACCACCCCCCTTCCCCTTTACTGCCCCCGCCCCCCAAACCAGCTCGCATGCGATGAATGTCAAGCGCGTTCCGCGCCGGAAATTGCGCTTGTTCGTCTACCGGAACCCTGGTCTACCTCGAAACCCAAAGCCCGAACCTGGAACCCTGACATTGACATGGATCCAGCTGGCATGCATGAGCAAACCAGACCAGCCACGTCAGCACACCTCGCATAAAATCCGAGACGCAGTCGGTGTGCTGGGGGTAGATCTGCACACGTGGTGCGGCATCATTGGTTGTGGATCCCATGGTCAACAGCGCGAGGAATCGTGATGATGGGCCTTATTTTATTCGCATACTTTCATTCTTTGCGTTGTAAGCATCCGAATAAACAAAACATATTTTGTAACATACATCTACCCCTCCATATCACATTTCACATCTGATGGTCGGTGCGCCGCATCTGCTTCCGTTTCTTCTCCTCACCCTTTCACATGACCTGGAGGGCTGAGCCGTTCCGCATGCGTACGGTTTGTAGGTGGTGTGACTAGATTGGGCAGAAGCTTTGAGGTGTCCTAGTCAGACACCACCTGCCAATAGCAGGTGCGCAATGCTACGCGTTCGCTCGTGGAATTCTGGCCGAAGCACCGCGAATGAAGCATGTAGCTCTTCTTGTCGCTTTATGCTGGGCGGGGTGGAATGGAAGGAACGTGTGCGAGCAGGGTTGGTGGTGGTGGGTGCAAGCAGAGCCGTTTTGGTTCAGGTCATTGGTCGTGCTCGCTTGGTGGTGAAGTGGCGAGCTACAATCAGCGCGTTTCGTTTCATCTCTTCGTACGTTGGCACCATAACAGCAGCCAAACAGCATCCTCCCCCCTCCACTCCCTCCCCTCCCTGCGTTGACCGCAGAACTGCCTCTGCTCTGCTCTCTTCCCTTGCCACAGGGAGGCTGTCATAACGGCCGCCGAATAATCACGTGCCCCGCGGGCCTGGCATGGGGAACAGGGCAAGAGCAGTGCGCAACAGCCCCGCGCCAATGATAGCCTGCTGCGCGTCGCTCGCAGCCGCAGGGCCCGTCGCCGCTGAGAGCAACGACCGGCACGTGCCATGGCGGTCAGCGGAGCATACAGATCTCGGTTTGTCGTTAAAGATTCGGTTTTCGTCGTGCGCACGTCGCTGCTCCTCGCGGACTGACGCGGGGCAGGCAGGAACGAGCTCGTGCACGTGGCGGGGGGAGAGCGCAGGCCGCGTAGGGCGATAATCGCTGTAGCGCGCACGGCGCAGTGCGTGGGAGTAGCGCCTGCTGGGAAGGCTGCCAGCATCCCTCAATGGCGCCGGCGCGACCTGCGCTTGCTGCTGCTGCTGCCATTCGCATGTCGGTCGGTGCGGAATATATCTGCTCGTCCCCCCGCGACTGCTCTCGCACGAGCCACCTTGGGAATACGCAGTCAACCTTCCTCCTTGCATGCACCCTTTCCTCTCACAGCCACAACGCAGCAGTAACCATGGCGACGCAGTGCGCAGCAGCAGTCAGAACACAGCCCTGGGAGCAATGCGGCACCGCCGTCAGGGCGGCAGAAATCACGGACGTTGCAATGCCGGGCGCCATAGACCATTCTCCGCAAACCGCGCTCAGACCGTCGACAGACACTCCGACTGACGCGCTTCTCGCTTGCGATCGCTTGCTGCCGTTCGCGACGGCGCCGCTGGAGGCGGAATACGCGGTGGCGCGCGAGGAGATGGGGCGCGGGGAATTCGGCGTGGTGCGCGCGTGCATGGCGCGCAGCAGCGGGCAGCTGTTGGCGTGCAAGTCGGTGGAGAAGGCGCGGCTGTGCGGGGAGCGGCGCGGCGATCTCGAGATGGAGCTGCTCTGCATGGCGGCGCTGCCGCCGCACCCGCACGTGGTGCGCCTCGCGAGCGTGCACGAGGACGCGCGCCGCGTGCACCTCGTAATGGACCTCTGCGACGGCGGCGACCTCTTCGACCTCGTCGCGCGCGCCGGCCGCCTGCCCGAGCGGTGCGCGGCGGTGGTGGTGGCGCAGGCGGCGAGCGCGGTGGCGTGGTGCCACACGCACGGCGTGCTGCACCTCGACGTCAAGCCCGAAAACCTCCTCCTCGCGGGTCTCTCCGCCGCGCCGCTCCTCGCGGACGCGCGCAGCGCGGAGGCGGCGCTGGCGCACGTGAGCGTGAAGCTGGCGGATTTCGGGCAGGCCGTGGCGGTGGGCGCGGGGGGCAGGGCGCGCGGGCTGGCGGGGTCGTCACTGTACATGGCGCCCGAGGTGGTGTGTGGGCGCGAGTACGACAGTGCGGCGGACATGTGGAGTGTGGGCGTGGTGTTGTACGTGATGCTGGCGGGGTACGTGCCCTTCTACGGCCCCGACCTGCCCCACGTGTTCCTCGCCATCTGCCGCGGCCACCCCGACCTCACAGGCGAAACATGGGAGGGCGTCTCCTGTGAGGCGAAGCAGCTGGTGCGCGCGCTGCTGTCTGTGGACCCTGCTGCACGCCCCTCCGCGTGCGACCTGCTCTCCCACCCCTGGCTCACCGCCCACGTGCGTGGAGCCGCGGCAGCAGCAAAGGCGGCGAGGGAGGCGGCAAGGGCGGCTGTGGGGGACGTGCTGGCACCCCTGGCATGTGCCTCTTCCACCTCTGCTTCCACGGCCGCCATCCCTGCCTGCCCCTCCCTCCATGCTGCATCGTCCTCAGCTTCTCTTCAGTCTACGGCTCACTTGGTTCCTTCTGCAATGCAAGAAGCATCGGAGTCATGCTCCATGGATAGTGATTCACTGACAGCAGTGGCAGGCTGCATGGCGCCTCACCTGATGGACAGTGCAGGGAGCAGCGGTGCAACAAGGAGGCCGAGGAGACGGCTGTATCGGTCTAGAGTAAAGCAGGCCCTCACAACTAACTGCTGATATGCACACAACTGACTTATGACCATTACATGTACAGGGAATTTTGTCAATAATAAAGAATCGTAGGCATGTGACTTGTTGTAAGCAAGCATTTGTTCTCAGTTACCTTTTTGTTTTGAGAAATTACACCAAAACTCCAGTCATAGGTATAAGGTCTTCGATTTATAAAAGGTATTCAGCTCAATGGGCTTCAAAGGAGCAAGCAAGTTCGGTGGGTTGGAATTCGTGCATTTCGCACACGTGGTAGGCCAACATTTGCGAATGCCTTCGAGGCGCCAGCGTGCGAGCCGCCAGTCAGCAAGGCAGTTCACGCCTTCTTCCACAAATTCGTCCTACAAAATTCCTCAGTTGCGTGCACTAGCGGTGTATCTTTTGTTTCGTTCCGAGCCAAGTTCGCTCCTCAGCCTGCTGGACGAGCATTCTCGATCCCGATCTCAGTGCGTCTGCTCCGCGAGTCAGTGACGCACGCGCCTGTCAATTCAATCTCGAGCCCGCTCAACATCCGTGGACATGGCTTCGCGTCAAGAATCCAAGCCCAAGGTAGGCGTGCAGGAAGAATCGCAGCAGCAATCTCTGTTCAGTCCAACCCCTGGCATGGCACATCCCGTCCGTCACGCCTCTCTGTCCACTTCCCCTCCACCCATCAGGTGCAGGTGGAGGCGCCGACGGGGCACTACGAGTGCATCAAGCCGGAGGAACAGGCGGCACGCGAGGGGCAGCAGAGGCAGGCGGGACGTGAGGAAGGCATGCGCGAGGCCACCCACAAGTGAGTCTCGCATCTCTTCTGGCCTGGTCCTGTGCGACCTCCTCCATTCGTTCTCAAGCACCCCCACTCGTAGTACCCTGTAAATGCCATGCCTTGCTAGGTGGTATTTTCAAGCCAGTTTTGCAACATTGCACTAGGCCGTTGCAGACATGTGCAAGTCAAGTGCGCAAAGCTATTTGGGATGCACAATTATGGGTTCGCTGACATCTCCCATATGTGTGCATGCCATGGCGAGCAGGTTGCAGGCATCACATGGTGCCGGAGGTAAGCCCCACCGGCACGAGGCAGCATCTGAGGCCTCAATGACTGCTCAACAGCATGCGGCCCAGCAGCAGGGGGCAGAGGCGGCACACGAGGCACGGTCAGGGCTGACAGGCATGCTGGCGGGCATCCGTGAAAAGATGGGACACGCTGGGGAGGCGCTGCTGGGAGGGACGCACACGGGCACAGAGGAGTCAGCGCAGGCCCCAAAGGTGGGCGTGTCCCACACTCGTGGCTCTGCAGGGGTGGCGGGTGGGCGGGGCTACGAGCAGGGCAAGCAGGCACCAGACAGCGCCTCCGCTGCTGCTGCCAGGGGGGCTGGCACGGTGGCTGGTGTGGCGAGGGGTGCTGGGGAGGAGGCAGGGCGAGCAGCAAAGGAGGGCACTGGGGCAGCAGCACGCGGGGCGGGGACGGTGGCAGGGACTGTGCAAGGGTTGGCAGAGGAGGGGGGGGCTGCGGGGAAGAGGGGCGTGGAGGGGGCAGTGAGGGGGGCGGGGACGGCTGCAGGAGTGGTGCAGGGCGCAGCAGAGGAGGCAGGGCACGTGGCGAGGGAGGGCAGCAAGGCTGCTGCACGCGGGGCAGGGAGTGTGGCTGGTGTGGCGAGGGGTGTGGGTGAAGAGGCAGGCAAGGCGGCTAGGGAGGGCAGTCAGGCGGCAGCCAGGGGGGCGGGAACAGTGGCAGGGACAGTGCAGGCATTGGGGGAGGAGGGCAAGGAGGTGGGCAAGCAGGCAGTGGGGAGCGCAGCGAGGGGGGCAGGCACAGTGGCGGGCACGGTGCAGGCGCTTGGGGAGGAGGGCAGGGAGGTGGGGAAGCAGGCCATAGGCAGTGCTGCAAGGGGTGTGGGGGCAGTGGGGGGAACAGCGCAGGCAGTGGGGGAGATGGCGAGCGAGGCAGCGAGTGAGGGGGTGAAGATGGGCGCACGGGGGGCTGGGGGGGTGTATGGGACGGTGCAGGGCGCTGCTGATGTGGGCAGCCACGTGGCAAGCGATGTGGGGCAGCAGGTGAAGGTATGTGCTGCATGCTGTGTGCTTCCTCTGCACTGCTTCTGCTTCCCTTGCCTCCGTTCCTGCCTCTCCACTCTCCTTCTGCATGCACCACTCCGCGTGCCTCATATGCTCCATAGCCTCCTTCCCTTCACTCTCATCGTTTCACTTGCCCTCCTCTGCCCTCCCCACTGCTCCCATGGTGTGGCAGCAAGGCGCACAGGTGGCAGCGGAGGGAGCAGCGAGGGGGTTGGGCACGGCAGCAGGGGTGGTGGAGGGTGCGGGGGAGGTAGCAGGGCGTGCGGCACTGGAGGGAAGGCGGGAGGTGGGGGACGCAGTGGGGGCAGCGGGCGTGGGCACAGCACAGGCAGCCAAGGGAGTGGTGGGGGGAGCAGCACACGCGGTGGGGACAGCAGCATCAGCGGTGGGGGGAGGGGCATACGACACGGTGGAGGGCGTGGGGCAGGCCATAGGCGGGCTGGGGCTGACCGTGGCAGGGGGTGTGCAGAGCGTGCTGGGGGGGGTGGCGGGCGCGGTGGGGGGCGGAGTGCAGTCGCTCGTGGACTCCGTCAGGGGCGCCCCCCACGCCGTGGGAGAGGCGGTGCAGGGGCATGCGCAGCAGGTGCAGGCAGAGGGGGGAACAGGAATTGAGGGGAAGGGGGCGGAGGATGTGATATCACGGCGGGTGGACGTGGTGGAGGGCATGCGCATAGGTGGGGAGGATATTGCGGGCATCGCTGGTGCTGCAGGTGTGCCGGCAGGGGACAGTGAGGGGGTGGAGGGGCCGCGTGTGATAGTGGTGACCGAGGACAAGGTGGTGCGTGAGTAGAGACTCACTTATAATGGCGAGGGCTTGCTTGAGACAGTAGTTGCGCTTGTACAGCCATTCCGCTTACCTGTATATGCTGATTCAAAACTGTGTGTACTTGTTGTATATACTATCATTGCTAATACATCTCGCTCTGATGTAAATTCCACAACCCTTCACTGGAACTTGGGATGACTCACCTTAGGCACTATGAGCTGAAACTGGGAGACAGCAGCAAGCTGTCCCTTGTGGCTACCTCACCATGCACTCCCAGGCTGCTAAAGCAGTTAGCGCAACAGCAGGTAGTAGTGATCCAGCCACCACAGCAGGGCAGAAGTTCCGCTCCGCTACAGCAGCTCGCAGAACAAGTGGGTATGCCACAGCCTAGAGCAGATCAAAGAAGTAGTCCATGCCCTGCCCGATCTCCCACACCGACAGCCCCGCGCCCCACGCACTGGCCTCGCGCATGCGCAGGGCGAGCGAGAGCAGCGAGGGGAAGAAGGCGGCGCGACGGATGCCCGAGGGGCGTGCGGTGAAGGAGACAGCGTGCTCGCGCGCGTCTGGGTCCCACGTTACTTTCGGCTGGTAGCGCTGCAGCACCTCCACCACGTCCCTGCCCAGCAGCGGGCGGTAGTCTGGTGGGGACGGTGAGGGGGGAGAGGGGGGGGGGGGGGGGGGAATGGTATGGTGGGAAGCGTGCTCGTATGCATGGAGACCCCCGTGCTCGTATGCATGGGGGGGGAGGATGGTATGGTGGGAGGCCGTGGCGGACTGACCCTCATTAGGCCCGTACTCATAGCCATAGAAGTTGAGTCCCACCAACACCTTCCTTGCCATCTCCCTCACATCTCCTCCTCCCACCCCGCCCTCCTCTGCCTCCCCTTCTTCTTCCTCCTTCTCCTCCTCATCCCCCACAAAGCTCCTCAGCTCGCGGCCTCGCCGTAGCTCCTCCTGCCACTCCGCGTCGCCCACCCCCATGCCCTCGCCATACGCGCCGGCATACCGCGGCGTGACCCCCGGCAGCAGCGCTTGCAGGCACAGCCGCACCCACGGCAGGGGGGCGGTGGGGCCGGGGTGCGAGGGGGGGGAGAAGTCGTACGTCATGAGGGAGAACCCGTCCACGTGCGCGTGCAGCGCTGCTAGATCCCCCGCTGTGAATGCGTGCGCAGGGAGGGTGCGCTGCTGCTCGGGGGGAAGGGCGGCGGCGGCGTTGGGGGGAATGACGAGGAAGAAGGAGAGGTGCGTGGTGGGCGAGGCGGGGTTGGGCGTGGCGTGTAGGGCGGTGCCGAGGCGGGAGAGGAAGGCGAGGGCGCGCGTGCGCAGGGGGGGCGAGGCGAGCAGCCCCGTGGCCGTCCATGTGGACCACGCCTCCAACACCACCCCGTCCAGATGGTGCTGCCTGCGGGGCATGTGGGGGCGGGGCGATAAGGGGGGACGATGAGGGGTGATAACCCGTGACACGAGAATGCACGAAGTGGGAGGGAGGAGGAATGAGGGAGGAGCAGAGGGGAAGGGAAGTGCGTTGATAGGGAGAGATGGCAGGAGTGGAGAATGAGGGAGCATGAGTGCGTGCAAAGCAGGGCCAGCACCCACCTGCAGGTGTCAAGTATGAGACGGATGGCCTCCGATGCGTCCTCATCAGAGCTGACGATGACTGACGTGTCATGTGCCTCCAGCAGCACACGTGGCACCACCTGAGCGCCATCCTGGCGCACGGAGTCCATCCACGGCACGTCCACGTCATGCCCGCCCGCCACCCGCAGCTTGCCACCCTCTCTGTGCCGCCCGCAGTTGGCACATGGGGGTTGGGGCGAGAGAGAGTGGGAGGATGAGAGGATGGGACGTGATAGAAGGGTGGGCCGAGGGGCACGGGAGGATTAAGAGCCTTGTAGGTCGCGAGCAACGTGGCGTCTTTTGGCATAACAGCATGGCATGATGATGCGGAAGGGTAGGCCTGGCATGGCATGGAATGGCTTGGCAGTGCGGCAGGGTGCGGTGCTGACCGTTTGAGTTGGAACCAGACGGGCGAGATGTGCGTGAACTTGCGGCGGAACTGCCGTGCCCTGTCGTAGCCTGCGCCGTTCCTGATGGGGGCTCATGTCATGCACGCACAGAGCACAGCGAGAGCGGATGGCACGACGGCAGTGTATGGCATTGAACCGCATTACGCGACGCTCCATGGGACAGCAGTTATTGGAAGCGGGGGGTATTGCGGGGAGATGCGTGAGGAAGCATGGCGGAGTGCGACGGACCAGGGAGTGACGTAAGCGAGCACGGTGCCGTTGAAGTGGCGGTGCGCCGTGTCCTTCCAGTACCGCGCGTGCTCCTGCGCGCCGCGCATGCATGGCACGAGGGGGCATGGGGGCGAGAGGCCAGAGGGAATGCGGGGCGAGGGCGGCAGAGCAGCAGAGGGAAACAGCGAGGTGAGACGCGCAAAGAGCACTCGACCTTGAGAAAATTCGCGATACGACCTTGAGAATGTCGCGATACGACCTTGAGAATGTCGCGATACGACCTTGAGAATGTCGCGATACGACCTTGAGAATGTCGCGATACGACCTTGAGAATGTCGCGATACGACACGTCGGCGGTAACGAGGCGGCGCGCGAAGACGGACGACTCCACCGGCCCCTCGTCGCCACGCGCGCTCGCCGCCGGCTGCTGCCGCCGCTTCACGCGCTTGCTGTGCGCGCCGACTGCCAGAACCGCGAGCGCCAGCAGTAGTGCGCGCGGCGCGAGCACGCAGCGAGTGATGCGGCGAAAGGGAGCCATGCGTGTGCGTCGCAAGCCGGCGAGCACGAGAAAAGGCTGGCTGTCGGATCTCTGAACCTGCGGGGTGCTGTGCACAAGGCCTGGGTACTTGCGGCTCGCAAGGAAAAGCAACATCCGACAGAGGTACTCAATTTGCATTATCAAGGCAATGTAATTTAGTAGGCGTGTACTGTACGACCTATTCCAAGGTTTTAAAAGCAAAGACCAATTGCATGCTACAAAATAGAAAGAAAATCAGGAGCAATACAGCTACCAATAATAGCTACAACAGACTAAACTGCGGAATAATGCAGCGAGCAACAGATGAGGATGGAGAAAGCAACACAGGGTGGAGGCCAGTGTTGCCACGTGAGGGGGAAGAAAGCTAGAAGATAGGTCCCACCCCACGGGGCACGGCGGCAAGGTGGAGTGAGGTGTGGCATGACATGCGATGCACGGCAGGGCAGGGCACCTCGTGTGCATGGATGAACGCTAGTCCGTGCCTCCACTCATGCCCCCTCGCCCACCGCTGCCGTTCTGCATTCCCACACCACCGTTGTTGCTGCCCATCCCCCCCATCGCCCCGCCCCCCAGAGGCTTCCCATTGGGCATGCCGCCCGCCGCGCCGCCCAGCGCCTGCGAGAGCAGCAGCTGGCCGAGCAGGTTGGCTTCGGGCGGCAGGGCCTGCAGCCCCGCCACCTGCCCCAGCAGGTCCGTAGCGCCGGGGGCTCCCGCGCCCTGCCCCATCAGCAGCCGACTCAACACCTGACTCAGCCCTCCCTGCTGCTGTTGCTGCTGTTGCTGCTGCTGCTGCTGGAGAGATTGCTGCTGCTGATGTTGCATCATCTGTGGTTGCTGCTGCTGCTGTTGCTGCTGCTGCTGCTGCTGCAGCGGGGGAGGCTGACCCCCTCCCCCCACGAGCTGCACCAGCTCCAGCAGGGAAGCGCCGCTGAGCTCGCCGAGAGCGTTGGGCGCCTGCCCCTGCAGCGCGTGCTGCAGCGCCAGCTGGTTGCGCAGCGTTGCGTTGAACTGCTCCAGCAGCCCCTGCCCGCCCTGCCCCCCTTGCTGCTGCTGCCCCGCCCCCTGATGCGTCTCCCCCATGCTGCTGCTGCTGCTGCTGCTGGCTCTGTAACGGGAGTGATAGCAGCGAGGATGGCTGCTGGGTCTGCTGAATGCTGCCGGGTGCGCCCTGGCCTCCCCCCATGGGCATCAGCGCGTTCCCCCCGGCCCCCAGCAGGTGCCCCAATCCGCGCTGCTCCTGCAGGCTCCCCGCGCCCAGTCCCCCCCCAACGCCCGCACCGCCTCTGCCAGCGACGGTGGCGTCGTTCTGGCCGTGCCTCACGCCGCTTTCCACGGCGGGCGGGGAGAACGTCCCCACCTGGTCCTTGCTGCTGCTGCCGCCGTCGCCGCCCCTTCCGCCGTCCCCCGCTCCGCCATGCATCGCCTGCGGCTGACTGGGGGGCGGCGCCTGCGGCTGCGCGCCTTGGCGCTTGCGCTTCTTCTTCTCGTACGACATGCCGCGCGCCTTGCCCTGCTGCTCGCGCGTGTCGCGCAGGTACACGCGCACGATGCGCGCGGCGAAGGGGTTGTTCTCGGGCTTGCCGCCGTTCTCCTCGTACGCGGCGCGCAGGCGGCCGATGAGCGAGTCGAGGCTGCCCCACGCCTGCTTCATGGGGCACGCGCACGGGTGCGGGCCGCTCAGCCCGTAGAAGTGACACGCGTCAGCGTGGACCTTGGTTTTGCCAAACTGGTCGAGGTAGCGCAGGAACTCCACCACGTGCTGCGGGCTGCACCGCGACATCGCCACGGGCGGCCGGTGGTTCTTCAGGTACTGCCCGAACGTGTTCCAGTCGCGCCGCTTCTGCGACTCGTACCGGCTCGACCCCACACGGCCCCCGCTCCGCATGCCCACCGGCCGGCCCGCGCCGTCCATTCCCATGCCGTCGTCCGCGCCGTCCTCGCCGCCCTGCTCTTGCTCGTCGCGCCCGCTTCTCGCGCCCTGCTCCCCATCGCTGCCATCGCTGCGTGCCACCACCCCCGCGCTTCCCGCGCCGCCTGCGCCGTTCTCCGTCTTCGGCGCGACAGCGCCCGTTGATTGGTTCGCTTGGCCAGCGCCGCCGTCGGGCGCGTTGCCGGCGGAAGCCATGAGCGGCGGGGTGCGCGCGGGGGCGGTCGGAACGAGCGAGAACGAGTCGACATTTCGCCGCTCCCCCGCCGTCGCTCCGCCGGCGGGCCCCTTCCCCGGCGCCACACCCAGCGGCCCCGCCGGGGGGCTCCGACGAGATTGGGCATGGCGTTGGGCGCGTTGGGGCCGAGAAGCGACGCGATAGACGCCGCCGACAGCTGCAGCGACTGTTGCTGCTGTTGCTGTTGCTGTTGCTGTTGCTGATTAAATTGCGGCTGCTGCTGCTGCTGTTGCTGCTGCTGTTGTTGTTGCTGTTGCTGTTGCTGTTGCTGTTGCTGTTGCTGTTGCTGCGGCGTGTTGAGCGGCGGCATGTTACCCCCGGGCTGCGGTTGGAACGCGGCATGGCCGACCATCATGCTGAGCGACGCGTCGCCGGCGGCGCCGCCCAGCGAGCCCATGAGGTCGGACGACGCCATGAGCCCCGACGACCCCATGCCGAAGTTGAGCAGCGGAAGGGCCGACCGCGCCCCCTCGCCTCCGCCCGACCCACCGCCGGTCTCCGACTGCCCGCGGAAGTCCATCGGCGCAGCGGCGGAAGACGCGGGGAAAAGACTGGGGGTGAAACCCCCGGGGGAAGTGGAAATGCCGCCGCCAAGTGCAGTGGTTGCAAGCGGTGCGACTTCCGACGAGCGGAAATTCGACGACGCTGGAAGCGCGAGAGTCGCCAGATCTGCAACAAGGGAGTCCCCCGCCGAAAAGCGTTACGCCGTTGCGATGGATGATACGCGATAAGATCCCGAATGTGGCGGAACCGACGCAGGAGTGTGTATCCTGAAAGACAGGAGACAGTATGAAGCAACCGCAAAAATAAGAAATAATCTCACACAGAATAATATTTCTTTACAAGAAACAGCGCAACTGGCGCTTACCGGTCAAGTGAAGCTTAGCGAGGCGTGTGGAAGGAACACGAGGAACAGCTACTGGTGCTGTCGGATCTGAGCTTATGCTGGGAGCTACACTGATGAACAGAGGAGGGGGGTGTAGTTGGTCATGCACGAAGAGACGAGCGTGGAGCAGGTATTTGCAGGTTGTGGGTGGGATATGTTTGTCGCCGTGTTGCTCGTTGGGCTCAAATGTAGTGTTGCTTGGAAGTGTGTGAAGCGCAGCTGAACAGAAGATGCCCACAAATAGAAAAAGAAACAGGCTGAATGGCGCCGCACACGAAGCACAGTAGCTCGCTGCACGCAACCCCTCAACCCCAGCAGTTGACGGGGAGCTGGGAGTTCGTTGGTTTGGGAGGGGAGGGACAGGCAGGGGGAGGCTTGCTCGCTGTCGTGGAGCATGCAAAGCAAACCCCCGCCACCACCCCGCTTCGTCAGCCCCGCGCGGACTCACATGTGGGAGGTGCAGGTGCTGCGGGGAAAGGTCGTTGCGCCAGGTACAGAATGGGGTGAAGGCATGCGCGATGTTGATTTATGGTTTTGCATGCCCCTTGCATCTCAAAATACTGGTTACAGTACATAAAAAACCTTACTGAAGCCGGCTGGACGGAGGTTAGTTTAGCCTTTAAACAAAGCGTACTTATCTGGCTGGGTCGGAACGCCTGAAACATTAGATGTATAAATTCTTTTAAGTGGGGGTGGAGTTATTTGAGTGCTCCCAGCAAGAAACCCCTGGACATGGTGGAATAGTGAATCCGCAGTGGAGATTTACTTGGGGCGACTGGCGATTGTTTCTCGCACTGTGTGGTGGACGGGTGGCTGGGTACGAGGACGACTTCCATGAGGATCAGCGGGAGAGAGCAATCGACTCCAGCCGGTGCTAAAGCAGAAACACAAGTGTAGGGAGAGCAAGGCACGCACAGTTGCCACTGTAGTAGGCTCCTTCGCAATCGCAAGTTGAGTTGAGGGTCTAAAACAACACACACCCTAATGCAAACACTTAGCCCTCGGCAAAAATCAGACACCACCAGCCAGCAGCAGCAACCGATCAACTGCTTACCAGGGTCACTGTATTGCGCTGTACAGCACGATGAATCTGTATTATCTGACTCCCCTTCTGTTTGGAGGCAGCAAAATCTTTGCGCCAGGAGCCCCTGCTGTGTGATTTGCTGACCGGCTAATTTGATTGGCGAAGCCTGCAAGTAACCGTGGACGCACAAACTATTCGTCCTGACAAGACCGCAACCACAGCACAGTGCAAACCGCGTTGCTCACAACTCAGAGACGCGTTATGCTCATCAATGCAGATTGATGTGAGACCTGGAAAGATCACGGCTCTTGGCAGCATAAAAGAATTGGAATTTCGATGGGGATGAACAATCACAAGTTTCCTACACTAAGCTTGCCCAATGTCCACTTCAGAATTTATGTGTTTATGTAACTGAACAGTAACGCCTTGAATACGAACAATACAGTGCGGTATGGCTCGACAGTAATAATGGATTGCGGCTTAAGTATACAGTGAAAATACAACAGTCCTCTGACCATATTGTGCCAGCAGCTGTTTTCAACTGTTGCACAAAGCCCACACAATTATTACATTTTGCCAGGTGTCCAGCATGTTCCCACTTTCAGCTCATCTTTCTTAAAAACGACAAGCTTTTACTATCATGCAGGTTCATCCCTTCCACGAACGAAATTACGTCAGAAAGCTCGCTAACGTGATCGTTTGAAGTATGTCTCGCTGCGAATTATCATCAATTCATTGTTATCGGTGTTTCCGATTGGATATACTACAACATATATTACTGGATTGATTATATCCTCCTCACGGAAGTGCAGGTCTAAATTGACCGAACGGAAAATTGATATTCCTAAGGAGGAGGTGGGGGAGAATCTCTGGGCGGAGGATTCGTTTTATTGGAATTTTGGGTTTAAGGGGCTTCCTTATTATGTAAATTTTTGAAAGTGTGTAACACTTTCTAAAATTGTGTATTGTGAATAGCGAAGATATTTGTACCGAAGCAAAATGCTTCGGCGAACCGCTACTTCCCCTCTTTTTCGGTATAAAAGAGGGGGCGAAGGCCATTTGGCCTTCACCCACGTTTTTCATTTCAAACTTTCAGTTTTCAAGTTCTCGATTTTTTCCGTCCAAGCTGGCGAGGACTAACAGCCTTCCTCGCTTCACTTCTCCATCGACGCTCCTCTCCGACATCCTCGACCGCAACCTTTCGACTATGGCGCCGACGAACAACAATAGCCCCGGGGCTAAGGACGCAACTCCTCGACCTTCTTCGGGGCTTGAGAAAACGACCCGGGAAACCGGCGCGGAGAAGCGAAAACGCCCCACCGAGGAAAACGCCGAGGGCCCCAGCACTGGGGTGGACGTGCTGCTCGGCGAGGGCGGCGGCACACGCTCGCGCGCTCCCCAGCCACGCGCGTCCCACGAGCAGGCTCATGGGCCTGCAGTCGCCAATGATGACGACTTCGTCGTCATCACTGGCGCTGACGCGGGAGGATCGCGCGCCACCCCAAAGCGGAGGGCGACGGATTCGCCTGCAACCGAAGGGGCGGCGGCGAATCTTTCGCCCTCACAAGTGGCGGCACTGCTGGCGCTCCTCCAAAAGCAGGCCGCGGCCCCCGTTACAACGCCAGCAGCTACAACAGAAGCGGAAAATTTCGCTTCCGCTAAAACTGCAAACATTCGCAACAACGTCGCCACTTCCGCAAGAGTCGCCGCATCTCACCGCGCCGACAAGGGAAAGGCGCCAGCCGTCGAAGATGAACCCGCTGCACCCGACGACGCTGATTCCGACTCCGACAGCGATGCGGGTGAGGAACCAAACAATCCTATGCCCCTCGTGCCTAATGATCTCCTCCCCCCTCTCCCCTCTCCTCACCCTTCCACCGCGGCCGCCGCCTTCAACCGCAAAGGCGTCCGTGACCAGGCGGAGGTGTTCGAGGCACTTCAGACCTACCTGGCACACGTGGAACACAAGATCCGCGGAGGCGACGCCGCCGGTGCTCTTAAAACCGTCGGTCAAGCTCAAGACCTCATCAAGCGCCGCTTCGACGTCTTGGTCGTCGCCGACCATGCCGGGTTCGACGTGGCTGAGCGCTACCAGCTCCTCAAGACTACGGCGGTGCTCACCTCACGCTCCTTCAAGATGGCGGTGGCGGATATGGCAGCCCTCAAGCGTATGAAGACCGGCTTCGCCCGCGGGAGCCGTCCGTTTCACCGCGACTCCCCCCACTTCGTGCCAAAGACCATGGGCAGCGGCAACGGCTGTCGGGGCTTCAAGGGAACCTGTTTCCGCTGCGGCCAGAATGGCCACATGGCTAGCGCATGCCCCCATGGAGGCCATGGGGGCAATGGGCCCGCACCGGTGGTGTGAGAGAAGCCCCAAGCAACCTCGCCCTCCCATCTCCCCGCACCCAAGGTTCTCATACCTTGGCTGCCTTTGATGGAGGGTGGGGTGTGGGCTGGGCCGGGTGTGGACCAGGGGTCCTTGGTAGTGGCTGCTTAGCCAAAAGCTAGAGGCATGGAGTGCCCTAGGCTGTTTGTGTACGTGTGTATGCGTGTGTGTGCGTTTTTACGCAAAGCCCGGGTGGCTATGAAGTTGTATTTCTAATTATAATGGAATGTTGCTCAGGTCATTGGCCTTGGAGATCCAGCCTATGACAAGTTATGTCACCAAAAAGAGAGAGAGAGAGAGAGAAAGAGAGAGAGAGAGAGAGAGAGAGAGAGAGAGAGAGAGAGAGAGAGAGAGAGAGAGAGAGAGAGAGAGGGAGAAGGGTATGGGAAGGCAACGACCAACTCAATAGCATGAGAAAGTCACAACGCTTCGCATGGCAAGGCATAGTGAGTTCCCGTGGCCAATAGTGCCGGTTGTTACCAAGCCATCCAGCTGACATGCCTTGCGAGAGTGAGAGAGAGAGAGAGAGAGAGAGAGAGAGAGAGAGAGAGAGAGAGAGAGAGAGCGAGAGAGAGAGGAAATGAGAGAGAGAGAGAGAGGGAGAGAGAGAGGAAGAAGAAGAAAGAGAAGCGCGCGCGCAACGCGCATGGACCCTCGCTTGAACGGTTCTCACTTTGACACCCACAAAGAGGGGTGATACATGTTGTATCCAACAGATTCTTAGCCGCACCTCACTCACGTGCACTCGCAACCTCATTACCCTTATCAAAACCACGAGGTGCATGTCGTTATGCGTGAATGACCTGCTCATACGTGCGCGCCGATACATTTCACGTAATTTGAACGTCATGGTTCGATCCTGTACCTCTGCCATCCCGCAACGAAACACCCCATGGCAGCCACAACGCCTTCATGGTCCGGGGAGCAGGACGAGATCTTGGCAAATGCGGTTACCGATCGTGATGTCACAACCATGGGTGGTCGCCTCCGACAGGCGTTCGCTTGGTGGGCTTCCTGGTGCGAGAGCTCCTTGATCCTGTCGGTCATTGTCAATGGATATTGGCTTCCTTGGAAGGCATTCTCACCACCGCCGTTCCGTGAGCAAAATCACGCCGGAGTCTTGAAGCACACCGACTTCACCCGATCGGCAATTCAGGAATTGCTCACGTCAGGAGCAGCAGCAGTTGCATCTAGCTCATCGGCCGTTACATGCATCAGCCCACTCAACGTTGTGGAACAACGCAACAAGTGCCGCCTCATTCTCGACTTGCGAAAGGTCAATCAATACCTAATTGTCCCCAAATTCAAGTACGAAGGACTTCTTCGTGTCGCTGAACTGGCGAAGCCGGGCGACTGGATGTTCTCGGTTGACTTAAAGTCTGGCTATCATCATGTCGATATTCACTCATCTTGCTGGTCATTTCTAGGTTTTCACTTTGAAGGCACCGACTATGTTTTCAAGTCGTTGCCGTTCGGCCTCGCTACAGCGCCCTTCCTGTTCACCCAGTTGATCAAGCAGTTGGCACGGAAATGGCGAGCGCAAGGCATTCGGGTCATACCCTATGTGGACGATATATTGTTCCTTTGCGACTCGGAACAGGACGCTCGTTTGAAAAGTGGTGCAGTCATTCGAGACCTCAAGGAGTCGGGGCTCGTCATCAACGCAAAAAAGTCGCACCTGATCGCGACTCAAAAATTGCACTTCCTCGGAATGGAGCTGGACACCGCATCCGGAAGGTTCACTATCGGCCAGGAGAGAAAGGCGCAACTCACACAAGCACTACATGTGCTGCTTCTCGCCTACAAGCGCAACCAGCGGGTATCAATCCGCCTCGTCACCGGCGCTCCATGGCGCGTCATCCATGGCGCTCGCCCTTGGTGCGACGGCGCGCTCTTTCAGCCATCAACTTTTGACACTCATTAATGAGGCGCCATCATGGAATGCACGAGTGACCGTGACCTCGGAAGTTCGCGACGAGCTACAATTTTGGTCTGACCACTTCGACCATTTTAACGGGGCTCCTTTTCACATGCCCCACAGTCTGGACACGGTCATTCACGTCGACGCTAGCGCACACAGTTGGGGTGCAACCCTTTCATCCTTCCCCGGCGGAAGCTCGCAAGGAAGCAGCCCCATGCCAAAAGAACTTCTCTCCACATCGAGCAGCTCGAGGGAGTGCTATGGGCACTGCAGACGTTCAAGGACCAGATCCAAGGTCGTCGCGCACTCATGCGAGTAGACAACCAAGGCGTCTTCTTCATTCTGCGCAAAGGCGGCTCTCGCCAGCCTGAGCTCACTCTTCTGTGCAAGGCCATCGTCGCAATTTGCATGGCGCACGAAACCCGTCTGGCCATCGAATGGATTCCACGTGCTCTCAATACGCATGCAGATGCACTGTCCAAATTGGAAGACCACGACGACTACTCGCTCAAGCTCCCCTGGTTTCGATTATTGGAAAGGCGTTGGGGATCACACACCATCGACCTATTCGCCAATGCCAACAACGCACAGCTCCCGCGCTTCTGCGCTAAACATCCGCACCCACGTGCAACTGCCATAAATGCATTCTCGCTCGATTGGGGATTAGAGCACGGCTTCGCGTTCCCGCCGCCGAACCTCATCCCAGCGACCTTGCACCATGCCGCACGCACGAACGCCACGATGACACTAGTCGTTCCCGAATGGACAGGCGCTGCTTGGTGGCCCCTAATCAGACCTTCCCCACACACCTGGGCAATCGGCATCTCCTCCATCCTCTACCTTGCTAGTGGTAGTCAATGCTTGCATGTGGGCTCCCATGAACATGCATTCTCGGGTGCTGGTCTTCCAGTCAGTCGTATCTTAGCACTGAAATTCAATTACAAACCTTGATGTACCATTCTTGTATCCTATGATTACAGATATGCTTCCAAGGTTGCATCACCAGCTACTTCTTATGACAGCCAAGACACGATCGGAATCAACAATCAACACATACGAACCGTACTGGGAGAAGTTTCGCAGCTTTTGCATGAAGGCCAAAGTGGATTTCTTGCCTGCCGCAGATCTCACGCTTGCACTCTACTTAGTGCACGCAATCAACCACCAGGCCACAGTCTCCAGCGTACAGCTCACATGCGCTGCAGTCAGCTTTGCCCATCGCATGACAGGGTCAGCCAACCCAGCGAACGGCCCGTTCACAACGCAAGTCCGAGAGTACGCCAAACGACACTGCCCTCGGCCTACACGAGTGAAAGAGCCCGTCTCCCTCCATCAAGTCCAGGCAATGGCGGGGCCTTTTCTCCAGTCACGCGAACCCGGCACCTACCAGAAGGGCCTCATCGTGCTGCTCATGTACTCGGCCTTCCTTCGCTTCTCGGACCTGGTGTCCATCCAGTGGGAGGACATCCAGTTCGAGGCTACGGCAATGTGGCTCCTAATTCCGCACTCCAAAACCGATCAGGAGAGCAAGGGCGTATGGGTCCCCGTTGCCGCGACTGACGGACCATTCTGCCCCGTGCGGTGCACCAGGCACTTCATCAAGCTGGCACAGTACGGGCCAAAGACCAAAGGCCCGTTAATTCGTATTTTTCGACGCAACTTCCCGCCATCCTCGCAGGATACCGCCCCATCATACCCCACTGTCCGCACGTGGTGCTTGCAGGCATTCCAAGCAGCCGGCATCGACCCTACAAACCTCGGCACCCATTCATTCCGCAAAGGGGCAGCAACAGTTGCAGCGAGTACGGGCATCCCGGACCGCCTTTTCAAAAGACTGGGGCGATGGCGGAGCGAAACCGCGAAGGACCTTTATGTCACCATCTCCCACGATCACCTCCTTGCTGCGTCGCGGCGCCTTCACGATCAGGCGCACGTTCCGTCCCCCTCGCAGCATGAGCGTGCCCTTACTCGACACCGCCAACAAGCACTCACCATGTCTCAGAAAACCCAGTTGAAATGAGACGTTGCATTTGCAAAGACAAATAGCAAGCCTTCACAATATGTAAATTTTTGAAAGTGTGTAACACTTTCTAAAATTGTGTATTGTGAATAGCGAAGATATTTGTACCGAAGCAAAATGCTTCGGCGAACCGCTACTTCCCCTCTTTTTCGGTATAAAAGAGGGGGCGAAGGCCATTTGGCCTTCACCCACGTTTTTCATTTCAAACTTTCAGTTTTCAAGTTCCCCACCCTCCCACCCTAGTATAGTAGAGAATTCATCGTTGTTACTATGTAATATGCTTGGACGATAAAAAATCTTGTACTTGCCAGTTGAAATGAGACGTTGCATTTGCAAAGACAAATAGCAAGCCTTCACAATGTGGAAATTTAACGCAGTACTACGATGCATTTGGAAAAACCAAAGTGTTGCCAATGCTTGAGCCATTTCCTTCACTGGCCAAACATCAAGCAAGCGTTTCCTCTTTTAGTCTGGGGAACGCTTCAATCGATTGTTCCTAAATTACGTTTATGACGCCACGCGCTGTAACTCGTGACGCACCCTATTGACGCACGCACGACGCTGTGTAGAACCCATTCATGATTCTATGCACCCCAGAAAGGAACTCCGTTTGAAAGTCTAATATACCATCTCAAAGTCAATTAGAAGCGTGCACTGCACGCACTAATCTTGATCAAATCATTTGCAATTTATCACATTAAATCAGGTAGAAACCCCTGTGTATGTATCATCATGTAAAAGCAGTGAATGTAATATAGGTCAATGATAACACGTGAATGTTGTTTTCCATTCAGCGAAATTTGGAAGAGCAAATTATGCTGTGCTTAATTCCGGGTTGGATTTTGCAAAACCCACTGTTGTAATAGCGGACACGGTCTTGTATTGAGTTCCCAAGCTGTCTTGTGCTTCCTTGGGATTGCGTTGCCATCCGTTGTATGACCTTGGATTGGACCTCTCGACAATGGAACTAACTAGCATGATCGTTCAGGCACGGATATATTATCTGGGCCTGTGATCAATCAGGGGAGGCACGTCACAACCACTCGAACCCGTATCCGCGAACCACTGTCGTCCCTCACCGCTCGCAAAACCGACAAAGTGGGATTTTCTAAGTTCTGACCTCAAAATAGGGACGAATCCGTACTGCTCCCAGTATCGAACCGAGGTTGATCAGCTCAACGGATCACTTATTGTATTCTCGCATTGCTAGAGCATCGGTATTCTCGCATTAGCTTCACGCTGCCGTCGAATCGAAGTTTGCCAGACAACGCGGACCCATCACAACTTGTTCCCATTCATGAAGGTCGTCGCAATCGTGTCCGATTGGTGTTCGCTCTCACAGCCGATTGTAACCGGAGTCACAGCGCTGGCTGATCAGTCGCGGAGTCGCAATGACGATCAACGCCGTGCTCGAGGCGGACCTGCGCTCCATTTCCGCTGAGGCTCGGCGGCGATTCCCCGCTGTGAAGGACGCCGCGGAACGTGGAATCCTCAAGGTGTGCTGCACGGATTGGCTCAGCCGATCCAGTATTCTCACTTCCAGCTTTCATGTTCCCCGTGCTCACTTCTGAGGCTGCTCAAAAGAAGTTCCTTGTGCTGATATGTCCTGATTTAACTTTCGTTTAATTGGCATGAGCCATTCCCTTTCTTGCTGCGTTGCCATTACTCAGCTGCGCTCTCTGGCAGGTCCCGAAGCCATTTCGAGAAGTGATGAGTTGCTGCGAATCTTCCTGCTGGCGTGCGACACAAGGCAGCCGCGGCTGTGCGCCTTGGGATTGTCGTGCGTGCAGAAGCTGGTGGCCAACAACGCAGTGCCGCCTGCTGCCTTGTCTGATATACTGACCACCCTCAGAGAGGTGAATCACGACGCTCCCTCATTCACACTGCATGCAAATATGCAAGCCTGTTTAATTGTCAGTTCTCAGATTGATGCAAGGCTCTCGGACCAGCACTTCATGCCGTGATGCGCCGCATTCTGCCTAGCATTTCTTGCCCTGGTTCAGCTTATCTCGACTGTGATGCAGGATATCTGCCTCACGTTTCTGTGCCTGACTGACACATGACTAGTTTACCTGAAACCTATTCAGAGCAATGCACCCACGTTCCTGGCTGTAGATTGGTGGGCGAGACGCACATGACAATGCGAGTCAGCCCTGTTATACACCTGTCCTTCCTTTCTCCCATGTACACTCTCCAGCACGCGGACGGGTCGGAGGAGGCGGTGCAGCTGAAGGTGCTGCAGACAGTGCTGACGGTGCTGCAGTCGCAGCTGCACCCCAAAGATGAGGTGCGCTGCCATGCCCTCGCCGTGCACCTCTGCCATGGGGAGGTGGGGTCTGTTTGCTAGGAGAGGAGTGTCTCACGGATGCACCTGGATAGGAAGAATGAGGAGCATATGGCATGCATGCGAGCACCAGTACATGCATGCACGCAGCCGTACAGAGACTTGTCATTTTGCATACAAAGAATGACCCAGTGCATGCCTCAAGTCGGTAGCCACATGTGTGCACCAAGTTGGTCCATGCATGTGCGCATGTCCCGCCCATCCCATGTGTGCAGGAGAGCATGGCCATCATCCTTGGCATCTGCCTTCGTCTCGCAGGCAGCACACGGCAGCTGGACTGTGTTCACAGGTGGGGGGGAGGGGATGTTCACTTGCATGCTCATGTGCGTGGCCTTTGAGTGCCTGCCGTTGCATCCACGTGTTGGCCTGCTCCTGCTGCTGCACTTCATCTCCGCACAAACATTTCCCTCCCCGTCAACCCAACCCGCGTGCATGTGTGCATGGCAGCACGGCGACAGCAACGCTGCGGCAAGCCATAGCGCTCATCTTTGACAGAGCTGCCAGCAGTGAGGGCCTGCCCGTGCATTCCGCCCCCCGCCAGGCCAACCGCGTGTGGAACACCTCGGAGCCGGGCGACATCAGCCGCATCGTCATGGCCTCCCGGTGAGCCCACTGCCACCCAGTCACCATTGGCATGGCATTCAAGAAGTACGTGTGTCACAACATGTTTGCCCCCCTTTGTGGCATATGACCCCATGGCAGGGCGACGGAGGGCGAGGGGGCGGGGCGGGGGGTGGGGGAGGAGCTGGAGACGGTGGTGCTGAAGGAGCGCGTGGACGACCTCTCACCCGCTGCTCGCATGGGCCTCCGCCTGCTGGAAGACCTTGCTGCCCTCGCTGCTGGCCAACAGGTGCGCACCGGGCAGGGAGGTTCAGCAGGGCAGGGTCGTACGGGGTGGGTGGGAGGGGAGGGCTGCTGGTAGAGCGGGAGTAGGGAGGGAAGTTTACTTGAAAAGGGATGTTTGCGTCAGATGTGATTTGCGCATGATGCAATTCCTGTGGCAACCACTTGTGTTCTCATGTGTGCATGATACCCCCATCCTCCGGGTTCCTTCCCCACATGGCAGGCGCAGTGGCTGCACGTGCCATCACTGCAGCGCACGTTCGCCCTGGAGATGCTGGAGTACGTCGTCTCCCACTATGCCACGCTCTTCCGCCGCCTCTCTCCCTACCAGCAGGTCAGCCATGCACCGTGCCGTGCTACCATGCATGGGCTGCACCACTCGTGAGGTGAGGTTATCTACGAGGCATTTGTTGCACGAGCACAAAATGAATCAGGCATTTCGCAGGAGTTTGACACTAACGTGTCACACGTGTCCACTTGCTTGCTTGATGTCAGATCGTTTGAGCACTGACTGTTGTAAAATTGATGAGTGATCCTCGCTGACAGTTTCCCTTGCATTTGAGCACGTTCGTGCTCCTTCTTTCCCACTCCTCCACGATGGTGCCTCACCAGGTGCTGCAGCACAAGCTCTGTGCTCTCGTCATGACGTCACTGCGCTCCACAGGCTCTGAGGTGAGTGCCATCGTGTGAGTGCTTCTGCATGTCGTGTCGCAGCACTAGCGATTGCCGTCTCACCTAACCATTCCTCGTTGTGCATGGGGCGGCGTGGGCACTGGGCATCAGGAGGGGGATGTGGGCGAGCCAGGGTACCGGCGGTTGGTGCTGCGATGTGTGGCCACCCTCGTGCGCCAGCACCACGCCCAGCTCACCACTGAGTGCGAGGTGAGAGCAGTGGGACACGCCTGCGGGCGATAGTCATGGCACTTGTTGATCCTTCTTTCATTGTTGCTTCTCTTCCGTGTTCTCCTCTTCTTCCTCCCCGCACTTCCCCAACCCAATCCTCGCCCTCATCGTTTTCCCTGAGCACCGTGTATCCCGGGCAGGTGTTTCTGCTGATGCTGGTGAAGAGCGTGGACCAGGACCTGCCTCTCTGGCACCGCATCCTCGTGCTCGAAGTGCTCCGGGTATGCCTCACACCGCACCACACCCACTGGTTAGATGCTAAGGGTAGGCCATGCCAGCTATTAAGTGCCTGACCACGCGAACCCAGTTGTGAGCATGCCTTCTGGGAAAGTGTTTGCGGTAGGCCCTCCACGCGTGCCATGTGCAAAGGGTCACAAGAGCCATGTGCGGATGGGTGGAAGATAGAGAGCATGTCATGGTGGCTTCTGGCCGTTCCGTGTGATAGCGTTGCTTACTCAACACTTGCACGCTCCTGTGTGCGTGTGTGCACTCATCTGCATGCAGGGCTTCTGTGTCGAACCAGGGACCCTTCAACTCATATTCAATCTGTTTGACATGTGAGTGCTCTCACCCTGTTCCGTATATGAGGGATTTCACGCTGTGATGTGTGTGGTTTCTTGTTTGGCGTGTGGGAGCAGTTTCCCGGCAGGTTCATACGTGCTGCCAGTGGTACTTGTGTCAGTATACCATCAGACTGTGTTCGCAGTTGTATGAAACCAGGACCTCTAAAGAATTGAATTTACTACCGTTATAACCCCGGGTGAGGTAGGTTTCTGCCAACTTTTGGAAGTATTCTAAACAGCACTTTAACTTCTGGAATGCTTGTTGCTGTCGTCGCTGTGGACGTCCACCTCCTTTGCTGTCTTCTCCCCCCTGAGCGTGGCTGTTGCGTGTGTGTCAGGCAGCCGGGCAACAGCAGCATAGTGGAGGAGATGGCAGTGGCGCTGGCGCATGTGGTGCAGAGCGTGCAGGTCTGCTGCTGCCTGCCCTGCTGCCCTCATGCACTCGGTCGTTGTTAACACCCACTGTCACCACACACATGTGCCACCATGCTGACATGGTCTCAGCAACACATCACAACCAACTTCTTCCCTTATGACTAAATCCCCATCTCATTTCTCACAACGACTCACTTTCTTCTCCTTATCTCATTGTCCATGTTCACTCCACATTCTCCACACTCATGCATGTGTGTGTGTGTGTGTGTGTGTGTGTGTGTGTGTGTGTGTGTGCATGTATGCATGTGCATGAGAGTACGCCTGTTTGCTCATGGCTCACAGGTGCCAGACTCCAGTGAGGAGAGTCTAGCTGCAGTTGCCGGCATGTTCAGCAGCAAGGCCAGAGGTGATTATCCTTTAACCCTCACTGCTGTGCCGTCTCTCACTGTAAGCCGTGCAGGCTACAATTTTAATGCGTATGTGCGTGCCATGTGGTGTGTGGCAGCAGGGGTGGAGTGGTCCATGGACTTTGACTGGGCGGGCAGCGCAGTGGTGGCGGCCAGTGAGGCGCACGCCATAACGCTGGCGGTGGAGGGGCTGCTGGGCATCGTCTTCACCATCGCGCTGCTCACCGACGACGCCATGGACCACTCGCTCCCCCACTCCTCCTCAATGCCCAACTCCCCCCTCGCGACGCGCAAGCAACCGCACGCTCAGACCATGGGCCAGGGCGGTGGGACTGCTGCCACAGATGGTGCTGCAGGGGGTGGTGCGCGCCAGAGCGAGGAGAGGACATCACCCGTGGACCCCCCCTTCCCACGGGTGCCAGGGCAGCACTCTGCCTTGCTGGCCGAGTCTGCCTCCCATGCGCCCTCCCCAGGGCTCACTCGCGGCCTGCTGGCCCTGCTGGGCGGCATGCAGGAGGAGGGCGGTGGGGGCGAGCTGATGAAGAAAGGAGATCAGAAAGATGAGGATGCGGAGAGCAGGGGCAGCAGTGCAGAGGGGCGGGTGCGCGGAGCACTGGAGGAGCTGTGTGTGCGCATGGTGGATGCCGTGTGGAAGACCGTGCTCGATGCCCTCTCCATCATTCTTGCTCGGTCAGTGCCCTTCCCTTCCCACTCACAAACTCAGAGCTGCTTGCAGGCGCACACCAGTCGGGCACACACCAGTCGGGCACACACCAGTCGGGCACACACCGCCGTTTTTGAATGCATTAAGTCATTTTCTTCTCCCTGCAAGTCATTTTCTTCTCCCTGCTCAGTTGTGTAGACACTTGTTAACTGCACAGCCCATGCTTTCAAATTACTCCGCTCATCTGTCCCGCCCCTGTATCTGCAGGTCACAGGGCGAGGCTGTCATTCTGGAAATTCTACGGGCATACCAGGCATTCACTCAGGTGAGAATCAAGATTAGGACACAAGTGGCTTCTACCCAGGTGAGGTGAGGATGCAACAGGTGTTTCCTCGCCAGACACTGCCTCTTTGCTGCCTTGCTCCGTGCACTCACATTCCCTTCCTCTGCTTGCCCCAACCACCCTTGTTGCCGTGACCACCAGGCATGTGGGGCGTTGGACCTGGTGGATCCACGGGACGAGTTCCTGGCATCGCTGTGTCGCTTCACGCTCGTCACCTCACCATCCATCACCACCATGGCGCCCCCCGCCCAGCCCTTTGACTCCGACCGCTTCCAACTGCCCTCCTCCCCGTCAAGGTAAGTTCATCCAGTTCCCATGCTCATTCCCTCCACTCCTCTCCCACCTGTGCATTGCACATCATGGCCACTAGTGTCATCACTCTATGACACCCGTTCTAATCATCACCACCAAATGCCAATCTCACACACATCAATGCCAGCGTGTAACATGTTGGCCTTCCTCTCTTCACGATTCATGGAGGGAGCTTGACATGGTGGCTTGGCTTCATGCCTGTCGACCACCAGGCACCTCGTCACCTCCCCCATCAAGCTTTTCACATTCCATCACTTGTGAACCCCTTGTGTGCCCGCCCCTGTGCCACTCCCCCCTGCGTGCAGCGCGTACCTGTCGCCCATGAGGTCGCTGGACGCATTGCTGGGCGTGGAGTCACGGGGCGACCTGCTCGCCTCCTCCATGGGCTCCGCTGCTGCCGCCTCTGCTGCTGCCCTGGGGCAGGCCGTGCCTGTGCTCACACCCAAGAACATGCACGCCCTGCGCACCCTCTTCAATGTCTCGCACCGCCTCTGCGCTGTGCTTGGACCGTCCTGGGAACTGGTGTGCGCCCATTTCCATCTTGCACCATCGACCTTGCGTTGTGCTTTGCCAAGTGTTCCATTCTGTAACATGGCCCACGGCCTGTGCCCCGTGCCATGATTTCTCAGGGCCGGGTTGTGTTCCTTCTCATGTTGTGCCCCCATGCCATGTTGCTTGCACCTCATCAGGTGATGGAGACTCTGGCTGCCCTCGACCGCACCATCCATTCGCCATACGCCACCAGCCAGGCATGTAGCATGTCCTTGCACGTAGTGTTGTGAGTGTCGTGCAACATTTCATGTGGTACAGGGCATTGCTGCACTGTCTGTATTGTCAGCAGTGTCCATGTGGCATCAGCACGCGAGGTGCTACCCTGACATGCGAGGTGCTACCCTGACATGCGAGGTGCTACCCTGACATGTGAGGTGCTACCCTGACATGCGAGGTGCTACCCTGACATGCAGTGATGCCTCTAGACGTGCATGTGCGTGGTGGTGCCGTGCAACCCTCCCAATGCAGGACGTATCAACATCAGCATCAACGCCAGCAGCAGGGTCACGCGGGTCCAAGGACACAGGCGCGCCCTCCTCACAGCAGTCCGACTTCTCCGTGCTCGCCACCCTCGATGCACAAGTAAGTATACCCGCCACCACGTACCTTGACGTGGCACCGTGACTGCGCGCTGATGTAGACGTGCATGGCATGGCGGCAATGAGTGAGATCACTGGTTGCCACCCCATCCACCCCACGCCCTCACGCCACCGCCACTCCACTACCTGCCACCAGCTGTTCCAGAGCACGGTGCACATGGACACAGCGGCCGTGCTGGCCCTGCTGGCGGCGCTGCGAGTGGTGTCCAACCGCGCTCTGCACTCCGTCACCACCGGCCTCGGCATCGCTGCCTCGGGCTCCTCCGCTGCTGCTGCCGCCGCTGGCACGTCTGCTGCTGCAGCTGCCGTGGCGTCTCCTCTCACCACGGGCGCGCTGCCGTCGACGCTCAAGATGTTTGCCGTGGAGCGCATGCTGTCCGTGCTCACCCACAACATGCACCGTAAGTCGTGGCCCATTCAGAGAAGCACAGTGTAGTTCATGGCTGGATTGCACAAGCAATCTGTTTATCTCACAGGCGAGGGTCACTGTGGTTCTTGATTATCACTCTAAGTGTAGGACCCTGCACTGCACCGTGTCTGCTTGTGCCCTGTTTCAGGAATGGACCTTATCTGGGATGCCATCCTGCTGCACCTGCTTGAGGTATGCACCGCTTCCAATCCAACTCACAAGTCTAGCTGCACTCTGTCTTGCACACCCTCCCCTAAACCCAAAACTCTTCGACCAGCATAATTGTCATCCTTCATATTCATATTACAGCTCTTCCCTTGGACCGATTCTGTCTCCCATCCGTCCCTCCCATGCGTGTGTGTGCATGCACAGCTGTCAGTGCACGAGAGTGGAGGAGTGCGGGCGGTGGCGGTGGATGCCATCGACCGCGCCGTCATGGCCGCCCTCTCCTCGCCCTCGCTGCACCGCCGCTCCTCCACCTCCTCCTCCTCCGCCCTCACCTCCGCCACAGCCCCTTCACAGGCCACTGAGGAGCAGCAGGGGGCGGAGGTTTGTCGGAACGAGGGACAGGAGGGGGGCGAGGAGAGGGAGGGGCAGAGGGGGGAGGGCGAGGGCGAGGGCGAGGGGCAGGGGGAGGCGGCGCTGGAGGAGATGGTGGTGGGCGCTGTGAGCTCCCTGTGGCGCGATGGGCGCGATGCAGAGGTCAAGGCAGGCGCTCTGCGCATCCTGCTGCACATGCTGGAGGTGAGTCCGGCGCAATCCATTAGCAAAGTGCGAATGTGCTGCTTACTCCCCCAACGGCTTAACCCTGGTATGGAGGGCTATTGCCTGGCTGCACCGGTGCAAACGCGTGCAGCCGTGGCATGTTCTCTTTCTCTTCTTTCCCCTCTCCCTTCCTCCTTCGCTCTCTTCCATTCTCTCTCAGTCCATTGCTGATGCCCTTTTGTGTCCTCTCTCTCATCTGGTATTCTGCACTGCCCCTCCCTTCACTGCCTGTCTGCAGCGCCATGGGGAGAAGCTGCACTCCACATGGCCCACTGTGCTCCACCTCCTGAGGTCAGCTTGCTGCACCCACACACTGATGAGCTCAAGGTGCTATCAGCTCTTATTGTTATTCGACCTTCAATTGCCATTTGTCAACGTTGTTTGATGTCATTGTGGCTCCACGGTAACATGCCATCCCTTTCCATGGTGTTCCATTCCACACTGTTCCATGCCATGCCATTGCCATGCCATCACATCGCAATCCCACGCTGTGCCATGCCGTCATGCCGATGCAATGCCATACCCAAGCAGGATGGTTGCAGCGACGAATGACAAGGACCTTGTGGGTCTTGCCTTCCAGGTGGGTGCGCCCTGCTGCTCATGTCTTCCCCCTCCTTCTTCTTTGCTTTGCTGGTCCCACTGTCCACTCATGCCACCATTTTGCCTGCGCACAAGCTGAGCCACGCTGGGTGTGGAGCAGGCACCTGAAGCTTGCATAATCGTGTGTCTCTGACTGCGCATGTGGCATGCAGAGTGAGCTCGTGGTGGTCAACGACTGCCTCTCCTCCATTCCGCCTCACACCCTTCAACTGTCAGTCTCCATGCCACATCATGCATGCCAAACATATCATCGTGCCATGCCATTGTTACAGCGCATCCTGTTATGCTCTTTCAACACTGATCTTTCTCATACCATTCCAGCATATCACCATGCCGTCTCATTTGCCCTACCCATAGTGCTCGTTCGCATCCACAGCTCATGCCCTTTTGCCCGCATGTCTCTTCCCATCTCATGTCGCATTCCACTTGCTTCTCTTGTGCACCCTTAACCTCATCCCACAGATCGTGCCGCTGGCCCATGTAACAGACCCCCTTGGCAAAACATCATCTACTGCACTGTTATGCCCATGATTGAGTTACACGGTTCACCTGTTTTGCTCATTCACGGCTGCGCTTGCAATCTCTGATGAAGCCTGTACCTTCGATCCCCCCCTTCACTGCGTACCAGGTGTGTGGAGGTGGTGGGGGCGTTTGCGGGGCAAGTGGCGGATGTGAACATCTCTCTCACGGCAGTGGGGCTGCTCTGGACCATGGCTGACTTCTTTGCTCGCGGCCTCGACCATGCCACCACCACACACCGCACTGCCACCTGTGAGACCACTATGCACTAGGACTTACCTGGAATGTCTAATTCATTTTTCCCAAGCCGTTGACCTCACTGTTACATGCCTGACCTGACTCTGTTCTGAGCCTCATAATCTACCACCTTCTCAGGTTGCCAGTTTCCATGCCTAACAGTTAGCCCTCCTTCAAATCCCTAGACGCGTTCTTCTGAGCTTTGAGGCTTGCACCTTCTGTACCTGAAAGGAGACACTACTTTATTCCAAGGCGGTGGCTTCTCCCTCACTCATACACACAGTGCTTCCAGCTCCCCCCACGCTTGTTTTTTCTCTTCCATATCCCTCTATTTCCCAGTTTCCACACTACTCAACCAGTGTGACCTCCCCTCCTCCTCCTCGACATCCTCTGCAGCAGCCCCTCTCACCTCCGCCTCCCCTGCCACATCTCTTCCATCAACGGCGCCAGCAGCAGCAGCAGCATCAGCACTGAAGCTGCCAGCGTCAGCCACGCCCTCCACCTTCACCAGGATACACAGAAAGCCGGCTCACACAGACGCAGGGGGGACCAAACGGGGAGAGGGGGGTGAAGGAACGGATGGGGGGGGAGGGCAGGGGAGGGGATCTGGCAGTGGGAGGATGTTGGACGAGCGCAGCAGCGCACTGCTGCTGGCGGTGCTGTGTGTGATGGAGGCACGTGCCAAGGACGGGCGGCCGGAGGTGCGCAATGCTGCGATGCGCACGCTGTTCCAGACGGTGGTCAGCCACGGCGCCAAGCTGCCCCCTGCCTCCTGGCGCCACTGCCTCTGGGACCTCATCTTCCCCCTCATCGACTCCGTTCGCTCCCTTGTGAGTCCCTGCGCTCCCTTGTGAGTCCCTGCGCTCCCTTGTGAGTCCCTGCCTCCCATTGCCTTCCAGTGCCAGTCCATGGTAGTGAATGGTGGTCGGTGACATTGTGTCAGTATCAGTCACAGCGCAAGACAACCGCAGCCACATGCCTGTCAGTCACGCACCCGGCATTCGCATGTTCTGCTCTCCTCCCTTGTGGCCTGCAGGCAGCCACGGCGTCGAGAGACGAGGCGCCGGGGACGGAGATAGGGCGGCAGGGGGGGAGGAGTGTGATGATGCTGGTGCACCACAGCCGCAACACGGCGCAGAAGCAGTGGGATGAGACGCTCGTCATGGCGCTCAATGGCCTTGCTAGGCTCATCCGCGCCTTCTTCCCCCTGCTGCATACCATGGACAACTTCCGGGAAGGTGCGCTGCGCACTGCGTGCATAGTTGAGCAGTGCATGCGAAGCTGTTCCTCGTGCTCCCCACCTTCCGTCTTAGAACCTGTAAGCAAGGTCGTATACCTCTTTCATCCCAGCTATCACATTTCACTCCTCCTCTCCATCGTTTTTCCCTTTGCTCCTTCCGAACCGCCCTCCTGTACCAACCCGTGGCCATGGTGGTGGCAGTGTGGGGCGCGCTGCTGCAGTTCGTGGAGGAGGGGGTGCTGGCGGGCAGCAGAGAAGTCAGTGCTGCTGCTGCCAGCACCCTGCAGACCATCATGCTCACACATGCCACCAAGGTGACCATCATGCTCACACATGCCACCAAGGTGACCATCATGCTCACACATGCCACCAAGGTGACCATCATGCTCACACATGCCACCAAGGTGACCATCATGCTCACACATGCCACCAAGGTGACCATCATGCTCACACATGCCACCAAGGTGACCATCATGCTCACACATGCCACCAAGGTGACCATCATGCTCACACATGCCACCAAGGTGACCATCATGCTCACACATG
Organism: Closterium sp. Yama58-4; assembly: GCA_947470075.1. Taxonomy (NCBI): domain Eukaryota; kingdom Viridiplantae; phylum Streptophyta; class Zygnematophyceae; order Desmidiales; family Closteriaceae; genus Closterium; species Closterium sp. Yama58-4. Next base: position 18,077 of record CANIUD010000399.1, on the reverse strand, counting down.
CCACCAAGGTGACCATCATGCCCACACATGCTTTTTGTGCCTTGGCTATGCTTCCCACCACTCCATGCTGACCTCATCCTGTGCTGCCTTACCCCACCTGCTGCACTCTGCTGCGTGCGTGACCCTGCTGCATGTGTGACTCCACTCCACCCGCCCGCACGTGCCATGGTGGCTGGCAGGGCAGCATCCCGCGGCACTACTGGGACAGCAGCATGGACGCGTACGAGCTGCTGCTAAGGGACAGCACGGCGCCTGCCTCTGTGGTGGCGGTGCGCACGAGGCAGAAGCTGCTGGAGGACCTGGCGGAGGTGTACAGCACGGCGGGCCTCGCCTTTGAGGACCACGACTACCTGCGCCTGCTCGCCTGCGTTGATGTCATGGCGCGCTGCCCCGTGCTGCCCTCTGAACCCCCTCCCCTCGCTGTACGCCCTGCATGCGCCCTTTGCTCTTGATGCTGTGTTGTCACCATGCCGTGCTTTCAAACAATCCGTCTGCGCCCTCTACTCACCATCATCATGGCGTCAGCTTTGTTCGAGGCCTCAGATATCCCTATCTGCTTCAATCTGCCCATTTCCTTGTCATTTGCTGCTGCTCACTGCACACTCCGCTTCGCCCCCTCCCTTCCCACACACCTCTCTGCACGCGGCCATGCCATGCGCACGGCCAGGGCACGCTGCCCCAGGTGCAGCGCACGGTGCTGGAGGTGCTGCCGCGCCTGCAGCCCTCAGCGCACGCGCATCTGTGGCCCGCACTGCTGCAGCAGCTGCTGGCGTACCTGCCGGGCGGGGACCGCCTGCTGTGCCCGCACTGCCGCGTGCCGCCGCGCTTCCTGTCCGATGCCTCCCAACGCCACGCCCCCAAGGTTGCCCTCGCTGCCGCTGCAGGGGGTGTGGACGGCAGGGGGGGGAGCAGCGGCGCTGGTGAAGGAAGAGAAGAAGGAGAAGGAGATGATGGTGGGGATGCGGGCGGAGCAGGCAGCGAGGAAATCGATATTCAAGGAGGGGACGCGGAGGGTGCCACACAAACTGCCAGCAACGGCAGTAGCAGCCGGACGGCATCATTCGGGCTATCGCTGGGCGGCAAGGTGCAGCTGTTTGCGCCGGCAGCGGTGTACGTGCCGACGTCAGGCAACCCCACGGGGTCGTTCATGCTCAGCTACCCCGTCACGGCGCCCGGCGCCCTCTCACCCGCTCTGCAGGACCGCGTGGTGGCACTGCTGCTCGAGCTCTTCCTCAACGCGCCCCCCGAGGCCAGAGACACCGTCCTGCCCGACCTCGTTGCTGCTCTCGGCAGGTGACGTGGCCATGCATGCCGTGCAGAAAAGGGTGGGCGCGAGCGGGCGCTGGAATTGAGACTTTCACACAGTTTCAGCCGTTTTTCCTGACAATTGTTGGAACAGATGCACTCTATCTCTGCTTATGCATTCATTTCATTCTCATTTACTTGTTGTGCTTACCACGTGCTTCTCCCACCATATCCTCCCCGCTGCAATCTTGCGCACCACAGGTGTATGCTCATCCGCCGCACGTCGCCTGACCTTCAGCTGTGGCGCACGGCCGTGGCCACGCTCTCAGACATCCTCAAACACGCCCTCCTGCCTGACCCCCCTCTCACACCACACGCCAATCATACCTCTCCTGACCCTCAGTCCCCTGCACACCCACCGTCTCCCACGCATGCTTCTTCCACACACCACCACACCAAGCACCAGCATGAGGCACATAAGGAAGTAAGTAAGGAAGGCAACGGTGCAGTTGGCAGCAGCAGTGAGGGGGGGAGGGCGCGGCAGCGCATGTGGCAGGAGCTGGCAGCGGTGGTGGAGCAGTTCGTGCTCGGCACATGCGGCACCGCCCTGCTCCCAGACCTCCCCCTCTCACCCGCCCAGCCCTCACCAGCACCACCCCCAGGCCATTCCCCCCGGCGCTCCCCCAGAGTGGGGGGAGGGGAGGGCGCAGGGGGCAGTCCGCGGAGACAAGCCGCCCCTGGCAGCGGCGGTGGCAGCGGGGCAGGGCGGGCCCCAGGGGCGGGGGGAGCAGCCGTGCCTGCTGGGAGGGGGGCGGGGGAGGCAGAGAGCAGCGAATGGGGCACAGGCAGCGAGGGGAGGGGTGGAGGAGGCGTGGGCAGCAGTGGGTGGGCGGGGGAGGCGGGGTCGACACGGGGAGTGTCGGAGCTGCTGACTCGTGAGGTGGTGGAGGCGGATGAAATGCTGGAGGCTCTCTTCCTTGACACCCTCTGCACGCGCGTGCTCACCCACTGCTATGACGCGCCCCAAAAGGTTAGCACCGACTGCACTGCTTTATGATGTGTGTATCCTTCTGGCATGCATCCATCCAGTGTGAATCTATAAAGCGAGTATCCTGACCTGATAACAAAGTCATTCTATATGTCAATGCACCATTACCTTATCACCCACCTGTTACCACCTTCCCCTCTGCTGTCCTGTCTCCCACATGACCCCTCTCAACCGTGCAGGAGAGGGAGCGGCTGGTGGCAGTGCTGGATGCGTGTGCTGCACGCACCAGCGCGCTGCCCCTGGCTGCTGCAGCCGCGCTGCCAACCCACTGCGCGCGCTTCTCCCTCGCCTGCCTCTCCCGCCTCTTCATGCTCGCAGGGTGGGTGCCACTCCGCCTTGTTGCTCGCCATCACCCTTACGTGCTCCACTCATGGCATCTCCCTCAATGCACTCAACACATACCCTTGCTTTCACATGCCACGTGCATCCCTGAACTGATGTGGCAAGTGCCCTCCCCCCACCCCACGTGGCGCCTGCATGCATGTGGCCAGGCAAGGCCGTCCAGAGGACACGCTGGCATCGTCGTCGGTGGCGGTGGGGCGGCTGGTGCTGCCTCGCCTCGTGGCGCGCTGCCATGCCATCCTGCACTGCTTTACTCAAGACTCCCTGCAAGCAGGTGGCCACCGCACACACACCTGCCTCACCACTTGATCGCCGCACACGAGTAGCTCACGGGGTTGCAAGCATATCTCCGGACTTGCCTCCTCATCTGCTTCCCTGCTCAGATGCGCCCCTGCATCCCCTCACTGTCTCCCACTCTCCCTCTGCCCTGCCTTCTCGACCATATTCTCCCTGCCTGCCCCTTGTGCCTTGTCCCCGTGTGTGCGCGCGCAGGCTCAGCAGCCATGCCGGCGGTGCGGCTGGCGGAGATGCTGCTGCTGCTGCAGGAGCTGGTGCGCCTCGTGCTGCACCCCCTCGTCGCTGCCGCAGTAGACGTGCCCATCGCACCCAAGGCCACTGCCGAGGCGCACGTCACAGCACAGGCAGCAGCAGCCGGGGACACGCTCACGAGGGGTGAGGTGGAGCGGGCGTGGGAGCGGGACAGCGCAGCGCCGCGGTTTGTGGACAGCGAGGGGCGGCAGCTGGGGTGGCAGAGAGCGCACCTGCTGCTGCTCTACTCGCCCCTCTGCGACCTCGTCTTCCTCCGGTACACTTTCCACACTCCCCCCCGTCCCCCTTCCCGCTCCCCCCCTTTCAACTCGGAAACCTCAGAGAACCCCCTGTCTTTGCGTGTAAGTGGCATCTGTAGCAATATCTCCATGGCAGTTGTTGCTTTTCTGCCTCATCTGTGTTCCACCCACCTCACCCCACTCCCCATGTTACCCAAACCCTTTCCTCATGCTCCCAGACACTTTCCCGATTGTTCGTATGCATTTCTATGCTCCCATACTCATTCCAGTGCTCCCATACCCATTCCCATGCACCCATGCACCCATGCTCCCATGCTCCCATGCTCCCATGCTCCCATCTCTCCCTTACAATGATGCATCCACTCCTATGCTCCCCTGTATGGCTGGTGCAGGGATGCAGACCTGTCCAACCTGTGTGCCATCATATTTCGACTGATAGGCAATGAACTGGGCCTGCTCAGACACGCAACCCCACACCACTAGTGCCATGCGCGTTTGCTGCTAGCTCAGGCGTGAGTCGGATGCAACCGGCAGCGGCATTCGTATGGGTTTGTACGTTTGTATGAAGTTCCTCGCATGCGCATTTTAATGGCACCTGTTCCAGGTGTGACGGAGCGATAAAGATGCAGCTCTGACCCTATGGGGATGTTGAAACAAGATGAAAGCTAGCTAACCCTTTGCATGTCCCTTGCAGCCAGTGTTGAAATGGCAACACAAGTGATGTATATGCATCATCGCCTTCACATTGCCGGGCGCGGCCTGTACTAGAGGTGCTAACTCTGCACTTGGCAGTCCCAGAGCAGTCTACCTACTACAAGCAAATCCTAGTCCCACACAGGACACACGTGGGTGGGTGGGTGCCTTGACATGCGTTGGTGCACGTCTAGCCTACCCGCTGCTCAAGTACCCACTTAAGGACAGCTCTCTTCGAAACCTGCGCACACACACACACACACGAGGAGAGTCAAAACTCAGTGATGACCATCCATGCACCAAGCATGCCCCGAAGGTATTGAACGTGGGCATACAGATGGCAGTGGCAAAAGGCGATGGTGACAAGGGCAAGCACCAGACCCCTGCTCTCACCTGCGCTTGGCATCTGATGTCCCTTCCACCGTCTGCTCTTCACTGGGAGCAGCAACAGCAACTGCAGCAGCCGTAACAACGTCAACACCGCCCTCCTCTTTGCCCACACCAGTTCCCCTCTGCCTCCCCTGCCTCCCGTCCCCTTTCCTGCTCCCCTTGCTGCTGCCTGCTGTACTGCTCAGCGTGGGGCTAAGAGGGGGAGGGCAGGCGTTGGGGCCAAGCTGGGGCAGGGGCACAGGGATGGCGAGGGTGGGGGTGGAAGCATACGTGTGGCGCCTCTTTATGGCCTGAGGCACATCTGACTGAGGCGACAGGGTGGTTGCAGTAGGGCGCATGTGGTGAGTGTGGTGCTGCTCGCTCACACTCCGCTCCACTGCCCCACTCCCACCATGACGCCCCTCTGCCTGCTGCCCACTACCACCACCGCCATAATCCGTTGCCCCAACCGTGGCACCACTTCTTGCCGCACTGCCACTCTGCCCAACCCCAGCTCTGCCTCCTTTGGTAGGGCCAATAGCAGCATGGCAGCTGTTGAAGTGCTTGGGAGAGCGCGAGGATAATTGCCCCGGGGCGAGCGCCCTGCTCCCTGGGCCTCCCGGTGCACGCATGGTTGAGGCATCAGGTGCTCGGCTGCCCAGTGGGCTGCTGGGGGCACTCAGCGCTGCGCTCGTGCAGTCCATGCTGCCAGTCTTCACATGCCTGCCCTGTGCGCGTGGGCTGGTAGAGGGAGCGCGGCTGCTGGGCGCCCGCGGGCTGCGTGGCGTGTGCTGGCTGCTGCCCTCTGACAGCAGCGCTGCCACACCCTCACTGCCACGCGCTGCCTGCTGCTGCTCACACTTCCCAATACGGGAAGAGAACACAGCAGGCGGCGGCATGTGGTTGCTACGCGGAGACAGCTGGGAGTGGGGACTGGGCAGGGTGGGTCGGGTGCGTGCTGAGTTGCTGCAATTCACAGCACCGCGCGGGCTGCTCAAAGGACTGCCCAGGGGGCTGTTCAGGGGGCTGTTCAGGGGGCTGTGCTGCGAGTGGCCAGGGGCGAGGGGCGGCGACAGAGAGAGTGGAGGGACCAAGGGGTTGGAGGAGCGGAGGGGGTGGGAGGGGCTGGCAGCAGGGCGGTGGGCGGGGTCAAGGGCGTGGGGCGGGGCAGTGCCCCGAGGGGAGGCAAGGCTGCCAAGGCTCACAGAGCTGCGCGGTGCGTGCGAGCGTGGCTTGGGGCTCACAGCAGGTCGGGGGCTTTGAGGTGGCTTGGACGGCGGAGAGGAGTGGCTGTGGAAGCTGGCAGACATGGCATTCACGCTGCCTGCATCGTCACCATGGCCCCTCTCGCCCCGCCTCTCCTGCCTCGCCTCCTTCGCCTGCCTGTGCCTCGCCGTGCCATCATCCGCTGTGAGCCACTCCTGCTGGGATGAGGGGTAGAGGTCGCTGGGCGCCGGGCAGGGCGAGGCTGTGAGAGGGCGGTGGGGGGAGAGAGCCCCATCGGAGAGGAGGGGAAGCACGGGGCGGGGAGGGGCGGAAGCTTGGCGGGGAACGGGAGGGGAGTGGGTGGTGGTGGGGAGGGGCGCCCACTGTACCGTCGCACCTTCCTTGGATCTGCTTCGCTGCATTCCCTCCTGCTCTTGCCACTCCTGCTGCTGCAGCCACTGCGCTCGCTGCTGCTGCCTCGCACTTAGAACCGCTCTGACCTGCTCCTCCTCCCTGCCTCGCTCCCCGTGCCCACCTGCCCCTCTCCCACCCGCGCTGCTCGCTGGCGGACTGCCACCTCCCACAGTCGCCTGCACGCGCAGCTGCTCGCCCTCACCCCCACCGCGCACGTGCCCACCGGCCTGTGTCATGCCCGCGTCCATCCGCTCTTCCCCGCGCTGCACGCCCGCTGTGCCCGCCACGCCAGGCGCCAACCTGTCCGCCCCCCTGCCACTCCCCTGCTGGATCCCCGAACCTTCTGCTGCCTCCCCCTCTGCACCCCCTGCTGCTGCCGCCTCGTCCGTGCTCTGCACTGCCCCATTCCAACTCACGCCTCCCCGCCTGCCCTCCGGGTCCGCGCGCCCTCCCACCGCTGCCTCCCCCAGCTCCGCGGCCTCTCGCTGTTCCGCCTCCGCCACTCGCCTGCGGTGCTCCACGAAGCTCCGCACCACCACCACCTGCGACCGAGGCGACGCTGCTACTGCTGCTGCCGCCGCCGCACAGGGGGAGCGCGGCGACCTCAGGAGCGACTTGGCGGATGCTGCTGCGGGGTCGTTGGAAGGAGCGTTGGGAGAGAGTTTGGGGGAGGCGTGGGGGGAGGTGGAGGGCGACAAGGGCGGGCAGCGCTGGTGCAGCACTTTGAGCGCCTGCTGCTGCGCGCTCTGCTGCGCGCTCTGCTGCGTGCTGGGCTGCAGGCTGGCGACGGAGGTGCGGCGCACGTTCAGCTGCGGCAGGGCTGCCTTGGCGCGCCATCTGCTGCCCCGCCCACTGCCAGACGCCCACCCCTTGTCCTCTTCCCCTGCACTCGCCCTCTCCCCCGCGCCCTCCCCCATCTCAGCAGTCACTGTCTGCTCTTTTCCGCCCTCGCTGCGCCTCCCGCCCGCCACGGGCTTGCGCCATCCGCCGCCCCGCAACGGGCTGCTCCCACCGCCACCCGCAACCTCCGCTTCCGCCGACCTGCGCGCGTCAGAGAGCGACGCAGGCGGGGCGGCGGCGAGCGCAACGGGCGACGCGATTGGGTCGAAGGTGCGGCTTTCCAGAATATCCGGCGCCTCGGCGCTCGTCGCCGATACAGCGCGCGCCACCGACGCTGCGGCGGCTCTGGGCGAAGTGGTGGACCTGGGCGAAGAGCGTAGGGTTACCGACTTGGCGAAGGCGGGAAGCGACCAGGCGGTATCCGACGGGGAGGTGGGAGCGGCGGGGGGCTGATGGGGGAGCGGAGGTTGGGGGAGGAGCGCGACCACTGCCCCAGCTGGAGGAACGGCAGCGACCCCGCCGACTTGGACGGCTTGTGCCCCGCCGCCCGCTCCGCTTCCGCTCGCACCTCCCCGTCCCCGTGCGCCTGCGCCTTGCCGTCCGCCGTGGGAGTGAGGGGATGCCGTGGTGACGACTGGGCGTCCGCAGGGAGCGCGGAGGGGTGGAGCGGGGAGGAGAAGGAGAAGGAGAAGGGTACGGCCGCCGCCGACCACTGGCGCGTGTGACGCGCGCTGCGCGCCTGCTGCGGCGACGAGAGCGGCGACCCCGCCGACCACAGCGAGCGAACGCGGCGATTGGTGAAGCTGCCGCTGGCAAGGCGGCGGGGCGACGAGGTCGCAGCGGGCGACGCATCGCTGGGCGACCGCAGGCTGCGCGTGCTGTCGCTCTCCTCCACCTCCTGCCACAACGCCTCCAGCCGCTCCTGCGCCTCCAGCCGCTCCTGCGCCTCCAGCCGCTCCTGCGCACCCTGCGCCTCCTGCGCCTCCTGCCTCTCCTGCGTGCACGGCACGCGCAATGCAGGCGGATTGTCCGCGCCGACAAGCGGAGAGGAGTCGAGCGGTGGGCGAGCGGGGGACGACATGAGGTCGCGGAGCTCGGTGCGCTCTGTCCCCGCGCTGCACGGCGCGCTGACGGTGCTCGGCGGTACCTCACATAGCAGTACGGCGGATGCCGCAACCATCCGCGCGACTGTACGGCGCAGGCGATGAGAGGAAGGAACGAGACGTGTGAAACGAGGTGCGCGCCATGGGGTGGTGCGAGGCGAGGATGTGGACAGATGTGCGAGGGTAACTCGTATCCGTGCAGGCAGGAAAACTAGGGCTATGACTGGCTGTGGTTCAGGCGGGCTGGGCTGCTTTGCTGTCTGCCTGTTGCATGCATTTTTGGAGGTGCTAATGGATTGGATTGGGTGATGCGTGTCACCTGTGAATATTCGCGCTGCTGCGAGAAACCGTTCTAGAGTGCCACAGCATCGCACTCAACCGCTTCAGCCTGGCAAAAGTCACCCCTCCAAATCGTGATTGGATCGGACGACGGTGAGCGTCCACCGGGTGACCCGAGGGTTGCGATCAAAATCACGTGACCGCAAGTGACGTGATGATGCTGAGATACTTTTGGCTTCGGCTGCGCGTTGAATCACGCACGACCCGCACACCCCTTCTCCCCTCCTCTCTTCACCCCTCCGCCCTTCCCCTCCCCTCCTCCTCCCCTCCCCTCTCCTACCTGCCCAATTCGTCCCAACTGCAGGCCAGTGGCGAGTTCGGTACAAAGGGATAGTGTGTGGTGCATTTTCAAAAGCATTGGAAGCCTATTTGTGATTCGAGTTGTTGACACCTTTTCCACTGGTTGCTGCTGACAAGGGCGACAACACCAAGCTCAGCGCCGCGATATCCGCACCACCACGACAGCAACTCAGCCTGCCCTTCTCTCCGCGCGTACTTTCGACAGCGCTCGCTTCCGTTCGATGGTGCTTGCGCACTCTCCTCCCATCCCCCCCGCCTCCACCCCTTACAACCTCCTCTACCTTCTCTCCTCTTTCTCTTTCCCGCCCTGCTCTCTCTTTGCCTCTCTCGTCGCGCGTGGGGCAGCGGCAGCGTGCGATAGGTGTGGGGTATCCACGCGTAACCGTGTCCGGGTCTGCGTTAGACAGACCTGGACGGATGTCCATAGCCCATGCGTGACCGATGTCCATATCCGATGCGTGATTTAAGTCGATGGGAAGTGGTAGCGTGACGGGAGTCCATGGATACCGAGACGGAACCGCTTCGTGTCAAGGCAACGGGCTTTAAGAGGCGCCACTATGTGAAGCTCCCGGCGCTCCGCCGGTCCCCCGAGCCCAAACGACCGCCGGGCAGCATGGCGGAAGCCCCGCTGGTGCCGCGGACGGCCAGCGGAGGCGGCGGCAGCGGAGCAGTGGATGGGGGGAGCGGAGGCGCGGGGTTGGGGGGAGCCGACAAAGAGGGCGAGCAGGCGTCGCGGAGCGCGTGTCCGTTTGTGGCGCCGACGCTGGCGTTTCTGGTGGCTCGGCGGCGCGCGGTGCTGCTGTGCGCGTCGGCGGCGTGCGCGGCGGTGGCGGCAGGGCTGTTCTGCCTGGTGTACTTCCTCCACCTCGCCTCCTACCAGGTGCCGCGCGCGTGCCGCCTCGCACGCACAAGGGCTCCGTTGGAGGGCGGGCTGGGCAACAGGGCTGGGGCAGGAGGGGGTTGGGCGAAGGGGTTTGGACGATGCTGGGAGCAGTGTATCGTGACACTCTGGATTGCATTGTCATGTGTCGGCCGTCTCTGTTGCATGATCTTAACGGTTTGTGGGATGTGGTGCTTCTGTGTGTGATGTGCTGTGTGAGATGCGGTGCTGCTGTGTGTGATGTGCTGTGTGTGATGTGGTGCTGCTGTGTGTGATGCGGTGTCCACTGCACGTGCGTTGTGCTGCGCGCCGTGCAGGAGTCTCTGTCATCGCAGTGTGCGTTGTGGGCGCACGAGTTGGGCAGTGCACTACAAGCATCGCTGGGAGGGGTGCGCGCGCTGGGAGACACGCTCACAGTGCTGCACGCGGCGGTGGACCAGGTACGCATGCTGCCACGTGCTGCCACTGCATTGGAGCGCCTCGTTACATGGAGCGGCTCCCGTCATCCGCTGTTGCTTCAGCTACTGTGGCAGCGCCTCCTACCTAGATTGCTCGTTGCTCGTTGCTGCTTGCTGCTTGCTCAATCGCTTGGTTGCTCGTTGCTCGTTGTTGGTTGCTGATTGCTCATCGGCGCGACCACTCTCCCCTCTGCTTGCCCCCTGCACGCGGGGAGCGCAGCAGGCGGCGTTTACGCGCCTGGTGGCCGCCACCGACTACACGCGCCCGCTGCTCGCCTTCCCTCCCCCGGCCCCTCTCGCCGCTGCAGCAGACGCGGGGGCGAGTGGGTGGGGGCAGGGGGCGAGCGCCATGGGGTATGCGCTCTCGCTCAACCACTCCTCGCGCGGCGCCGTCCAGAACAGCTTCCTCAACGCCACCTGCATCTGGTGCGTGTGCGGCCCCCTATCATACGCAACCCCATCCTTGTCCCCTCGTGCCACATCATCTCGCACTTGATTTATGTAACCCGTACAGTCACCACCCCTCACATTCTCTCCTCCCTCCAGTCACATTCCCCTCCACCCCTCAGTCTCTCCCGCTTTTGCATCCTCTCTTCTCTTCACATTCTCTCCTCCCCTCACATTCTCTCCCTCCTCACCTTGTCGCCTCCCCCCCCAGTAGCTCCGTGCTGCCCAACCGTCCACGTGCACACCATTCCCGGACCTCCGCCCTATGCTCACCCTCCGCCTGCCCTCTGCACTCTGTTTGCTGTCCGCCCTGCATGCATGTACGCGTTCAGGAATGTGAGTGGAGAGTGCGCGCCTCAGCAGCAGCACTACCTGCCGCTGCTCCACTACTCGCCCACCCTCGCCACCATCCTCTCTCACCTCGCCACCGCCAACAGCAGCAGGAGTGGCGTGGGGGCGGCGTATGTGGGACTGGACATGCTTTCTGGTGTGTGTGGTGAAGAGGGGGGAAAGGGTGGGTGGTGCGGGCTGTGATTTTAAAACGTGTCTGTTGGTGTGGTTGTTGCTACTATATGCAGAAACTACCTCATGCCATCAGTTTGGATCGAGTCGTCTGTGCCGTTGCCTGCCAGCCACCCATGCCAAAGCGCACACCCGACTCGCTACGAGCTTCATAGAAATGCCTCTCCCACAGTCAGCACCAGCATTGCACATTTGCTGAAGCACAAACCCTGCACGCCAAAAGTCAGCTCCCCTCCTTTTAACCTGCACCTGCGGATGCCCACCCCCCTCCCCCTCTTCCATACAGTCCCCCAGCTGGGCCCCGCGGTTGCCGTCTCATCGCTCTCCGCCCTCTCGGCCCGCCTGCCCTGCACCCTCTCCCCGCCCTTCGCCCCTCGCTTCCCCTTCCCTGACAACTCCTCCTCCGTGCCCACCTCTTCCCCCTCACCCACCACCATCAAATCCTCCTCTTCGACCACCACCAGCAGCGGCAGCAGCAGCAGCAGCGACCAATCATGGTCGTTCCCTGCTAATACATCTTTCTCGTCGTCATTGGCAGCAGCAGCAGCAGCAGCAGCAGCAGCAGCAGCAGCAGCAGCAGCAGCAGCAGCAGCAGCAGCAGCAGCAGCTGAGTGGCCAGCGGAGCAGCAGCGGAGAGCAGTGGTGGCATCAGTGCCCGTGTATGGACGAGCCGTGCCGCCCAACGCCACGTCAGACGAGATGCAGGCAGCAGTGATTGGATTCGTATTTGCAGTGGCTGACATGCAGCTCGCCCTCTCGCAGCTCTCTCAGGTACTTCCATCCCCGCCTCATGCCATGCCTCCTCTCACCCGTGCTCCCACTGCTCCTCTTGTCTCAACATGGCAGTTTAAGCCGAGCTGCCCAACTTGCACTTCGCATCCCCCACATCATCATCCATGTGCTGCCCGCCTCCTGCTCCTGCCCCTCTCTCCCTCTCCCCCCTTTCTCCCCCTGTTGCAGGCGCCATCCAGCGGCAGCAGCAGCTGTGGGTCAGCGGCGCTGCAGCTGCAGCTGCAGGACACCACCGCCCCCACCACCACGCTCGTCCTCGCCCAGTATCCCCCGCTGCAGCCCCCCGCCGTGCCTGAGGCGCCCTCGTCCTTCCCTGCAGCGCACGTCGTGCCTCTGCCGGCAGTGGGTCGCCAGTACACCCTCGCCTGCAGGTACCACCGCCCCGCACCCTGTTGTACCTTGCTTTGCTCTCCGCTCCTTATCAGTGTCTCTCCTCACACCTGCAACATCCCCTCCGCGTCCCTTCCGTTCCCCCTCCTGTTCTTCAAGTTTATTTTGCCCCTCGTCCCCTGCGCCCTGCACCTTGCCCCCATGGTCTGTGTCCCGCGTGTCCCGTGCGTGCCCGTGGGCGCAGGTACCAGTCACGGCCGTTCCCGTACATGGCGGTGGTGTGGCCGTGTGTGGCGGTGGCGGGAGCAGCGCTGGTGGTGGCGGTGGTGTATGTGGTGGCGGGCGAGGTGGTGCGCGTGGAGGGCGACCTGCAGCGCATGGCAGCTCTCAAGGAGCAGATGCGCGCCGCCAAGGTCGCTGCCGAGGCCGCCAGCCGCGCCAAGGGCACCTTCCTCGCCACCATGAGCCATGAGATCCGCACTCCCATGAACGGCGTCATCGGTGCGTGCGCTCTGCTCTGCTGTCCGCTGCTCTGCTCTGCTGCGCTGTTCTGTGCTATGCTGTGCTGTGCCCACGCTGCCTCCGAGCACTGGATTGTGCAACCCTAAACCCGAAATCCATGGGTCACTGCATGCATGCACGAATGGCTGCATGTTTGCAACCTCTGATGTGTAGTCCAATGATGCTTCCGTTTTTACCCTTCCCCACCTTCCCTTCCCTTCCCCTCACCCTCCCCTTCCCCCCCCCGGGCATGGTTGACAGGCATGCTGAACCTGCTGCTGCAGACGCCGTTGGACGCGGTGCAGCTGGACTACGTGGAGACGGCGCGCACCAGCGGCAGGGCGCTCTGCTCCCTCATCAACGACATCCTCGACCTCTCCAAGATCGAGGTGCGCTGGGCCCCACACTCCCGCACCCCACACCCACATGCCGCTCGCACCCCACACCCGCGTGTCCCTCTCACTCCACACCCACGTGCTCCGCACTGCACCACACGCCTCCACTCTGCTCCATACTTGCAACACTTCCCTAACTCACGCCTGCACACAGCATGCCATCGACTCGGCACAGAATGACACCACCATCGAACCGAGTGGCTGCATTCATCCATCACGATCAAGTCGCTCTCCTCCCTATATCTCAATTCCTGCTCTAATGGTTCCTTCCCTGCGCTATCATGCCCCTTCTCCCCCCCTCCCCTCCCTCCATGGGTGTGTGTGGTGGGCGCGTGCACGCGGGGATGAGGGCAGGCGGGGCGGATGGAGTTGGAGAGCATGAGGGTGGACGTGAGGGCGGAGATAGACGACGTGCTGAGCATGTTTGTGGAGCGCACGCGCAACAAGCCGCAGGTCGAGGTGGCCGCGCTCGTGCACGACGCCGTGCCCACGTTTGTGCTGGGCGACGCGCTGCGGCTGCGGCAGGTGCTGATCAACCTGCTGTCCAACAGCTGCAAGTTCACGGCGCGCGGCCACGTGCTCATCACCGTGCGCACCGCCGCCCCGCACGACCACCTCGCCGTCCCCGGCGCCCACTTTGCCGACGCCCGCTCCCTCGCCCGCACCTCCCTTGCCGACTCCGACCGCGCTGCTCCCAGCACCAGCGCCGCTGCAGTTACTAACACACCCGGTGCCGATGGTGCGGGTGCAGCAGGAGGCGGGTGGAGCTCCACCCCTGCCCCAGCTGGAGGTGCTGCCGCAAGTGCAGTGATGACTGCGCCTGCTGCTGGTGGTGGTGGTGGTGGCAAGACCGTAGTGGCGGATGCAGGTGGTGCACGGGGAGAAGTGAGTGCGCGTGCTGGGACAGCGCCGGGTGCTGGGACAGCGCCGGGTGCTGGGACAGCGCCGGGTGCTGGGACAGCGCCGGGTGCAGCGCCTGGAACAACACAACCGGCAAATGGCAGGAGTGGGGAGGGCGGAGAGGAAACTCGCAGGTTGGGCGGAGGTGACTCAGATGCATGGGAGGGAGAGGTACACGGGGAGAAGGACCAGTGTTCCGGTGAGGCGGGCGCAGGGGAGATGATTGATGGGGGCTTCTCCGGCGGCGTCACGCAGGCTCGAGTCGAGGCGGTTGGTCAGATGGGCGCAGAGACAGGCAGTGATGGGCAGGGGCAGGGGCAAACGGGGCAGCTGCAGAACAAAGAGATGGGGCAGGGGCAGAGGCAGGGGCGGAGGGCGAGGCAGGGGGAGTTTGAGACGCTGAGTGGAGTGGAGGCGGTGGAGAGCTGCAACAGCTGGGCGCGCATCCAGGCACTCATGGAGCGCCCCCCCCAGGCAGGCCCGCCCCCCGGCCACCTGCAGTGCACGCCTGCTGGGCCGCACAGCAGTGGTGGGGCTGCGGGCAGGGCGGGGGAGCAAGGCGGAGGTGAAGCACAGAGTGGGATGGTGCGGCTGGTGGTGTCCGTTGAGGTGAGCAGCGCACTGCTGGTAGGGACATGAACCGCTGGTGTCCTGTGCCAAGGAGTCAATCAGTGGTTCGTGGTGCAATAAAGCCAGTGGCATGCTGTGATATGAAGTGATATATGCCTTGTTTCACAGACACTGGCATGCGGTGAATATGGTGTGACCAAGGCACTGTGACTGAAGCTACTGTGATTGCCTCTGCTCTCATCACCCCCACTGCATGCTGGCAGGACACGGGGCACGGCATACCGTGGCCGGCGCAGCCTCGTCTGTTTCGGCCGTACGTGCAGGCGGATATCAGCACGACGCGCACACACGGCGGCACGGGCATCGGTCTGTCCATCTCGCAGCACCTGGTGGCGCTGATGGGCGGCAAGCTGGCGTTTGTGAGCCGGCCGGGCGTGGGCACCACCTTCTTCTTTGACATCACGCTGCCCTTTGAGAACCCCCCAGACCCCTCCCATGACGCCCCCGCCGCTGCTGCTCCTGCTGCCGCCAGCAAGAGAAGAAGTGCCCCCGCACTTGCCTCTCGTGTCTCTGACCTTCAGGTGCGTGCGAGGCTGCTTGCTGTGTCAGCGTGAGGACCTTATTCGGTGTTGGCAGCCCATATCAGTGGCACTGGTCACAGGAGTGACAGTCTGCCTTGCAGCGAGCGCAATTACCGTGTCTCTATGCATTCACTGTGCCTCCGTGCATTCACTGTCCCTCCATGCATGCCCGCCCCTCCTGCTCGCCTGGTGCACAGGGGTGCACAGCGGTGGTGCTGGACGACCGGGCTGTGAGGCGCGCCGTCACAGCCACGTATCTGCGCCGCCTCAGGCTCAACGTGCTCCTCGCTCGCCGCTGGGAGGACCTCCCCCCACTCCCCGCCCTGCCACTGTCCCCCTCCCCTCCTGCCCCGCCTGCTCCTGCCACTCCCCCCCAAGCTACCCCAACCTCCTCGGGCCCACTGGCAGTGGTGGGCGTGGTGCCCCCTGCACTGCCAGGAGTGGCAGCAGCATCGCTGGCGGGGCATGAGAGTGGTGTGGCTCCCCCCTCACATGCCGGGCCATCTGTTGCCGCAGGAGTGACGGCAGGCGCAGCGAGCACAGCAGCAGGCAGTGCGGGTGGCGGCGGGGCGGGCCCCCCAGCGGGCAGTGCGTTCCTGCTGGTGGACGCTGAGACACTCGCCCGCCATGCCCGCGCCTGGCGCCACTCATTGCCCACGCCACCTGCGCGCACACATGAGGGAAAGCGGGGCGAGGGGGGCGAGCCTGGGGTTGGAATGGCAGGCTTGGGCACGGGCAGGGATGGTGATGGGGCGTGGGGGGATGTTGCAGGGGCGGAGGCAGAGGCAGAGGCAGGGGCAGGTGTGGGGCGTGATGGGGCAGGTGGAGTGGAGTGCGCAGCGCGCATTGTGCGTGCAGGCAGCGAGATGACACCCGTCCACCCGTCGTCGCCGGGGAGGGCAGGAGACGAGTCGCCACAGTTCTGTGGGCCCCTGGCAGCCTCTGACGGGGCTGCCACACCCGCCCTCGGCACACTGGCGTCTGCCACGCCCCCCTCCCCTGCTGGCAGCGTGGAGAGCCCCGACGGCAGCAGTGGCGCTGGCAGTGGCGCCATGGCAGGTGGCGGCGGGGGAGGCAGTGGCGTGCTGACAAGCGCTGCTGCCATGGCCACTGCTGCTGCCTTCTGGACCAGCCGACAGCAGCAACAGCCGGGGGGAGTGGAGGAACAGCAGCAACAAGAGCAAGGAGTGGGGGAGTGGCCACAGCAGCAACAGCGATTGGGGGAACAGAGGCAACAGCAGCAAGAAGCACATGAGAAGAAGCTGAGTTCACAGTGGCAGTCACAGCAGCAGGACCAGCAGGAGCAGGAGCAAGAGCAGCAGCAGCAACATGTGAAGCATTCACTTCCTGTGCAGCCGTTGCAACAGGAAAGTGGAGGGAGTGAGAGGGTTGATGAGGAGCATCGTGATGCAGCGGGGGTTGGTGGGAGTAGTGCTCTAGCCAGTGCAGTTTCCAGGGGCACAGGCACAGGGACAGGCACAGGCACAGGTTCAGGCACGGATGCGGACACGGGCACGGGGTTGAAGTTGAGTGCGGGTATGGGTATGGCCATGGGCAATGGCATGGGCATGGGCATGGGTGCATGGCGCATGGTGCTGCTGGTGCGCGAGCCGAGCATGGAGAGCGTGGCCGCCCAGGCGGGCTTCCACGCCACGCTGCTGAAACCCATCCGCCGCGCCGCCCTCGTGGGCGCGCTGCTGCAGGCCGCCAAGCACGGCAGCGGCGGGGGCAGCAGCAGCAGTGCACAGGGCGCAGAGGGCGGGCAGGGCACCTTGGGTAGGCGAGGGGAAGGAGGATCTGAAGGAAGGAGAGGGACAGAAGTGTCAAGTCCTGATGATTTCAGAGGCGTGATGGGTGGGGAGCACGAATACGTGGTTGTGGTGGACAACGGGGCAGAGGATGCATGTGGGGCAGAGGATGCATGTGGGGCAGAGGATGCCTGTGGGGCAGAGGATGCATGTGGGGCAGGTGCAGGCGAAGCAGAGAGAGTGGATGGAGGAGCATCTGTGGAGTCAGACATGGCTCTCTTCCCTGTCACGCTCACGGGAAGGAGCGGAAACAAGGAGATGCATCTGAAGCAGGTGGAGGCAGGAGAGAGGAGTGGTGGCGAGAGGAGAGTGGCGGTGGAAGGGCGGGGTGGCAGCAGTGCGGCGGTGGCGAGTCCCAGGGCGAGGAGGGTGGCTGAGCGTGCCCCACAGTCGCTGACTCAGATGCTCACTGCAGTGCTGCATGGCAAGCACTTTCTGGTGGTGAGTTTCTGTTGGACTCATTGCAGCTGCTTGGACATGTAAGGCCTAAGCACCAGTGGCACTGGGTTGAGTGCACTACTGCCCCGTTCGTATGTGTAATGTGGTGTGGTGTGGTGTGGTGTGGTGTGGGTGTGCAGGTGGACGACAACATGGTGAATCGCAAGGTGATAGCCAAGATGCTGGAGCGATACAAGGTGCACGTGGTGCCTGTCGTGGGGGGTGCTGTGGCCGTGGCCAAGGTGGTGCCGGGCCACGCCTTCCACTGCATCCTCATGGACGTCCAGGTCAGCTCTCCGCCTTCTCTGCATGCCCGCTGCACGCTGGGGCTGCAGCCTGGGCAGCACTTTACTGCTAGCTACTGTATGCTTGTCACCCCCCACCTCACAAATCCATGTTTCTTTCTGCCCTCACTGCATCCAGATGCCGGGTATGGACGGATTCGAAGCCACAAGGCAAATTCGCAGGCAAGAAGCGAAGTACAGGCTCTCACAGACTCCGATATTTGCACTAACAGCGGACATCTTTGCAGGGACTCGGGAGAAGTGCATCGAGTCTGGCATGAACGGCTTCTTGTCAAAGCCTATAGAGGAGGAGCAGCTGTGGAACGTGATTTACAAGTACTTTTTGCCATTTGACAGACTCTTCTTGTGGAAACGCCTCCAACAATTAGTCCACCATTTTAAGAGTGCCTGTTAGGGCCGTCGGACCCTGCACTGGATGCGGGTCCAGTCAGCAGGAGCTGTCAAAATGATTGAAACCAATTAT